>PVJD01000748.1:0-358845 GCA_004026545.1 Mormoops blainvillei | reverse complement strand
ACAATGGACCCTGGCTGTCCCCACCCTCCCAGGCTGTGACCTCACTGGCGCAGCTGCCTAGGTCCCCACAAATGGGCTGGAAAAGCGAAAGGAATTGCTGTCTCCAGATTAACACAAATCCTTTCGCAAACCTGGAGCCTAACCCCCATTTGCTTCACTCCTTCGCTCAACTCTGTGTTCATACAGCAAATCGGAGAGAACTGGGAGTGCCATGGGGTCTGAAATGTAGAGAGACACAGGGTGCCGGGGAGGGCCTCAGGAGATCTGCAGTGCCACCCTGACCCCAGCATGAACTCCTCTGTGAACTGTTTCTGAACCTCTCTGGGCCGCAGGTCTTCATAGCTGGCAAAAGATAACATCTTCCCAATGACTGTATAGGGTTGTCATTTAGGTGAAGTGAACTAGGCAATGTGAAAGGAGTTTGCAAAAGAACAAAAGGAAGGAAGGAGACAAAGGGCTCCTTGGCATTTACTGTGTACCAGGAAGTGCATGGATGGCAGGATCTCAGTTTGGAGCCTGGCTCCGGGGACCGACAGACTGCCTGACCGCCACCAGCCTCCTCCACCTAAACTCTGTATCTTATCTTTCCTCTTGATGTCAGTGATCCCCAACGGGGTACCCTAACCACCCAGTGAATATTTGTGCTAAAATATCAGTGGTGGGCAGACTAGGAGTCAGGTGTCCTGGGCTTCATTTCTACTCCTGCCGCTCCCTGTGTGATTTGGGCAAGACACCCCAATTCTCTGAGCTTTCTGGCCACAAGCATGTTTCTGACCATGCAAGGCCCTTGCCCCCTAGACTCCTCCCAGGGTTCCCAGGACCTCAGTACGAAAGCAGGTTTCTTAACTTGATAGTCATCATCTTCATACTCTAGCCTCAATTTGCCTTTCCCGTTCTCAAGCTCCCCTCTCCTCCCTGCCCTGGCCTCGCCTTGTGCTCCCCGAGCCCTGCACTTTCCCCCTCCACGTTGTCACCGCCCCCTGTGTAGTGCACCCACAGGGCCCAGAGCAGTGGCTGCTGCAGACTTCTTGAGCTGCAAAGCACAGCTTTGATCGCTCCTGCCTGGGGCGCCACTGCTTGGTCTTGGTACCTGCTGCATCCACATAGCATCAGCCACGCAGTAGCCCGGACAGAAACATTAAACCAGACGCTAACGATCAAACGCATCCAGACTGTGGGACACTGGACAAGGTAATTGGCCAGGAGACTTCAAAGAGATCAGTGGCAGGGCAGACAATAAAGAAGAAAAATGGGGAAGACTGTTCTGGTTAATGAAGACATTCTCCACTGTTCTAGACTAGATCGACAACCAAATATAATGTGTGTCTTTGAGTGGTTCCTGAATGATAAAAATAGGTATAAAGAATATTATTGGGACGATCACAAAAATTTGATTATGTCTGTGTATTAGTCTGCTAGGGCTGCCATAATAAAATACCACAGGCTGGCTGGCTGGGACAACAGAAACTTATTTTTCACAGTTATGGAGGCTACAAGTTCAGGATCAAAGTGTCTGCAGATTTGGTTTCTTCTGAGCCCTCTCTCCTTGGCTTGCTGGCGGCTGCCTCTCACTGTGTCCTCTTGTGGCTTTTCCTTTATGGGCACACATTGGTATCTTAATCTCCAGTTCTTATAGGAATGGGGCCCACCCATATGGCCTCGTCTTCCCTTAATTAACTCTTTTTAAATTTGGTTCTGTCTCCACAGACAGTCACATTCTGAGGCAGTGAGGGTTCCGACTTCAACATGTGATTGTGGGCGGAGATACAATTCAGTCTGTGACAGTCCGACTATTGATATTATTGATCTTTAACTTATAGGTGTGGCAAGACATTGTGACTGAGTAGAATGTCCTTGTTCTTAGGATATTGATGCTGGTATATTTAGGGGTGAAGACTTATGATATCTGCAACTTTCTCTCCACTGGTCCAGCAAAAAGAAAAGTGTATGTAGGGAGAGCAAATGTAAAAAATATTAACAACTGATGAATGCACATAGAAGGTATAAGATATTCCTCGTAATATGTTTGCAACTTTCCTATAGGTTTGAAATTTTCAAATCAAAAAGTTGGGATGAAAGAACTCTACTTTATCTCCTATGCCCCAGGTCCCCAAAATATGATGCCAGTTTCCCCTATTATATGCAGAGAGTGGCCCTTCTGTTCTATGTTAGCACTTATCTTCATTTTTATATTCTGTATTTGTGTTTTATTTATTTGGTCTGTTTGTCTGTGCTCCACAGGGGCAGGCATTGGCCTGCTTGGCTCATGTCTGCACGCCAGCACCTTGCACAGGCCTGGCTCTCAAGGATATTAATGAACTGAATGAATGCAAGAAGGAATGAATGAATGAATGGGGCCCAGTCAGAGGCAGACCAGAAATGCGGAGTGGGAGGGGAGGAGTCTAGACCCCAGACAGTGTCTCACGAGTTAATGAATGTGAGCCCACCCTTGCTCTCCAGCCTTCTCGCCCTCTTTTCCCACTTTCTTTCCCTTTCGTCCGTTGCTATGGATTCCTGGGTTCCCCTCCCTTCCTCCCAGGCCTGTCTGGGCTGCCAGCTCTGTTCCGGTTCTGGGGCCCCCTCGTCATTCCAGGTCCTCGGGAGGGGAGCAAGAGGGGAGCGGGCGGTGGGAGTGAAGTGGGCAGTGGGTTCGGGTGCAGCTCCAGCAGGCACGGTGGTGGGTGTCTGGGTAGCACCACCAAGGCACATCTCATGGAGTGTCCTAAGCCTAGATTTTCTAGGGAGGAATTCTCTTTCTCGAAGGACTTATGATTCCTCTCCCCCAAAAACAACACTTTTCCTCCCCAAGGTATTGGAGCATTCCCTCCAAGTGCAGACTGAATTCCTCTCTCCAGGTAACACTTCTGGTCAGGTAGAGGCTCAAGGACACCCAGTTGGGTGGTTGCTTGCCCCCTGTAAGCCCAGGATCCTGGTATCCTGTGACTCTGGTCCACCTGGTACACTTGAGGCTGCCAATTGGGCCCCTGGTGCCAGGGGAGGCGGGACAACCCAGGTCTCAGTGTTGCCCCGCCACTCCACAACCTTAGCCTTAGGCAAGTGGTGGCCCCTCTCCCAGGCCTCAGGTTCCCCATTCCTGAGATGAGACAACGGGGTTTAACTTGGGGACTCAAGTTGGAAGTGATGGTGATGGAGGGGCTGCCATCCTCTGAAAGGATGTTCAAGTGTGTGTGTGTGTTTGTGCGTAGGGGTACTTTTGGGTAAGAGAGTGCCCAGTCCTGAGTGGTATGGCTCAATGGATTGAGTGCCAGCCTGTGAACTGAAAGGTTGCCAGTTCGATTCCCGGTCAGGGCATATGCCTGGGTTGTGGGCCAGGCCCCGAGTTGGGGGGCGTGCGAGAGGCAACCGATCAATGTATCTCTCATACATTGATTTTTCTCTTCCTCTATCCCTCTCTCCCTTCCCCTCTCTCTAAAAGTAAATAAATAAAATATTTTTTAAAAAGATAGCATCCATAGCTCCCCCAGGATTTTCAAAGGGGTCTCTAACCACTGTCACCACACCTCACCCCTTTTCTTAGCATTGTCATTCTCTGAGTGTAGGAAGTCTCTGTTCCAGCTTTGAAAGTAGGCCCTTTCTCACCTAGAGGACAGAGTTGTCACGTGCTGTCTGGCAGGTTGTACACTGCACAGAAGCACCCAGCTCAGGGGTCAACGGGGCTCAAATTCGGATCATCCTCACTGGTCAAAACCACTAGCCCTGGTGTAAATCTGCGTTTGCCTGGGGAAAAAGGAAGCATTTAAAAAAGTGAGCAAAGGCTTTGTCCGGGCCTACAATGTCCTTGGGAGACACCCGAAGTCATTGCTTATGGCTTGATGGCTCTGATCCTTCCAAGGCAAGATGGAAAAATTCTTCTTGAGCCCCCTGAGATATTTATAGACTCACCCCAGCTGGAAAGAACTGCAGAGATACCCTAGGACCCCACGAGTATGTTGTTCATCTATTTATTCCTTTCCAGCCGCCCTTACACTCGCATGGCCCTAGCTGTCTGAGGGTCTCCCTACTTCACCCTGTCCTCCCACAGCAGCGAGGGGATCCTTTCAAACCCACAAATCAGCCCATGTGCACTGCCCCCGCTCTAAATCTGCCCGCTCCCCTCTGCATCCCCTCTCCCCGTGGCACTTTTGCTTGTTCTCGTCACTCAAACCTCAGCTCCAAAGCCACCCCGTCAGAGGCCTTCCTGGACCTTCCCATCTCAGAAGCACCCAATACCCTGTTCTCTATCATTTTCATGACAATTTGAACTGTGTGTCTCTCTGCCCTCCGAGTTCTTATCTTTCTCGCCCATTGGAGTATAAACCATACAGGGCAGAGCCTTTGTGGGCCTGCTTTATGGCTTAACTCTTGTGACCAGCAGGGATGTGGGAGGTGCCCGGTAACTTTCTTGATTGAATGGAACAATAAATAGATAGTTGTCTCGTGCCCTTTCCCTGCCCCATCAGATTTAGAGCTGAACAAGCTGAAGCCCAGGGTGAAGGGTGGGGTGTGTAGAATGGATTGTTTAGCTCACCCCACACTGCCGGCCTACTGGTGGCCGAGCCAGGTCTAGATCCCCGTCTACAGCTTTTCAGCATGTGGCTGGCCTGCCACGGAAACTTGAGGCTCACAAGGATCCCTGATGCTCTCAGGTGTCCTGAGTTGTGGGCGACCGTTGGATGTTCCCATTATCCCAAGGAGACATGATTGGTGTCACATTCCAAATCCCTGAATTCCCTCTGAACCTGAACCTTTTAGGGAAATGAGTAGAAGAACAAAACCACTGGACATCAGCATCTGACTTGCCAAATGCCACACCAAAGTCAGTTCTGATCTACTTACTCTAACAGATTTAAGAAAATCCTAAAGTTACTAAAATCTTTTCAAATTAACTTTTTATCAAAATAACAATTGAACCCAGTTTAAAAAGTCGAGTAATGCTAACAAGCTAATAACTTTAAAAAAACCAAACACAGTTCATCTTGTTTAATGTTGAGCCAAGTGGTGTACTATTATGGCATTTTTTTTTTCTTGTATAACTTTTTTAGTTTCCTGGGACTAATTACTGCCCACTTTTTTCTTTGTTTAGCTTTCTTTGAACCCTTGGCTAAGTCTTCCCACATCCTCTAATACAGCAAAAGTGTCTCTCAGTACAATTTGGGAAACATTAGGCAAACTCTCAGCTAGCCTCTCGGTTCCCTGTTTTCCCAGAGATGGTGCTGCAGGAGGCGCCCCTTCTCTTGCCCTTCCCTAGGCCTTGTGGCTCTCTGGGCCTCCTGGCCAAAATGAAGGAAGCCAGGAAGCTTAGAAGACAGTGCCAGCCCCATCTTCATTCTGCCCTGGGTCTTTGGCTCCACACCTGTGTTCAGCCACCTTCCCTTACCTATCTCCTAAACACACACACACACACACACACACACACACACCCCAACAAAAACAAAAACAAAACAAAACAAAAAAATGATGACAATATTTCACTGTCTATCAAAAACCAAGTGTGGTGAGAAGGCAAGAAGCTCGATATTATACTTTGCCTGGATCTTACAAATGCTTCGATCTGACACATGATTGACACTGTGATTAGAAGGAATATCTTGGGCATGACTGTGTGACATTTTGATCTGGTAGTTGCTGAAGTCAATTTGATGGTATCCCCTGAATTTACTCAGGCCATCGAATTTTATGGCAACTCAGTAGATTAATTAGGAAGAAACAGAATCTTCCAAGCGTCCCCAAATCTTGTTATTCCATTCAGAACCAGACTTGTAAGTGGTCAGTGTCACGATTTGAAGGGAGTCCTGAAAGCCTTCCGCCCCCGAGCAGTGACTCTGCCTGCAAAGGCTGCCGGGATTTCCACCACAGTTGCTCTAGCCTCTGCTACCTAACGGTCTGTTGTTGAAACACATGCTTCTCCTGGAGAGATCACACTTTAAATTACATCCAGGTTTTTACTTTAGAGAGAATGTGTATTAACTCTTTTCCAGAGAGCAGGTAGGTGGAGGGGAGTGAAGAGAGCTCTTCAGCCCACGAGGTTCTGAAAGCTGATGAATGGCCCTCCCTTAGCGGGCTTGTCAGTGGAGCGCGAGACCGTGGAGGGTGGGGGAAGGGCACCTGCAGACCGGGGGAGCCTCGGCTGCTCTTGCTCCTTTTCCCTCACCTGGATTTCTCACTCCCAAGCCAGAGGTGGGATGTTGTGGCTTTCTTTGGGCCATAACAGCATAAAGTAGACATGGAAAGGATGGACTCAGCTCTTTTCCCTCTTCCCTGCCTGTGGCATGACCCATGCAATTGAAGAGCCCTCGTTTGAGCTGACTCACACCCAGAAAGCTAAGGAGGAAGTCTTACAGGGACGCCAGCACCACCCTGTGGCACCCTGACAACACGGGCATCGGCCCTGCCGCCTGCAGCTGCCGCCGCTGCTCAGCTTTGTCCCGCCGCTGCCGGACCCCAGCCTTAGCTTATGTCTGCAGCTGCGGAGTCCCAGAGCTGGCTGGGCTCCTCTCAACCGTCGAATTATCCCAGGTAGCAGGGCTGATCCCCCAGTTCAAACCCCCCACCTCTCTAAAGAGGAGCATTCAGGGAAGGTTCATCCAAGGCTGATGCAGTTTGGGTTTTCGAGACCCTACACAGACTTCATTTTATACCACTGTCTCCAGCTCTGTGTTCTTTCTTTCTCTCCTCTGGCGTTTTCAACCTCTCTCTCTTATAGTCCCTTTCTTGTCTCCTTTCATTTCTCTGTCCCTCATATTCTCCACACACAGTTTTCCTTTCCCAAATCAAGGAAGCCTTAAAACAATGAGACAAACTGCAGCACTGAAAGGTCTGGGTTGGAGGACTTGGCATTAGCTCTGCAGATGTGAGATGTGTGTGTATGTTTGTCTTCTGATACCTTTTTTTTTTTAAACTCAAAATACTTTTTTAAAAGATTTTATTTGTTTTTAGAGAGTAGAGGGGGAGAGAGAAAGAGAGAGAAACTTTGACGCAAGAAACATCGACTGGTTGCCTCTTGTATGCACCCTGAGCCTGCAGCCCAGGCATGTGCCTTAACTGGGAATCGACCCCAGTGACATTTTGCTTTGTGGGACAACACTCAACCAACTGAGCCACACCAGTCAGTGCTGTCTTCCGATTGTTTTCTGTCATATGGAGGAGGAAGGGTTTGGTTCATTTTCCTAGCAGGATGTGGATCATACTGCCCCCTTAGCAATGGAAAGCTTTGATGAGTTATCCCTGAATTAGCAACATGGGTCTTTGTCCTCTAAGCTCCATAACCTTGAACTTGTTCTCAATATTTATTAGGAGCTTAGTTGTATCTATCTGTAGATCAAGTTGATAATATAACCATGCAGAGGAAAACAAAGAACCCATCCAAGGAACTTGTGAACACAACTCTCTTACTGCACACACTTGGTGGGATGCAGGCCAAAGATTGCCGAACTGCGTAAACCCTTGTCAGTGGTTTGTGGTCGGTAGTGATTGTGGGGACATAATTCCTAAACTATTTCGAGTGTATTGTGGCAAATGAGTAAATGCATTGGTATTTGGGGGAACAAGGATTTTTCTGTGGGAGAAGGGAGATGTGGATATGGAATGGGGGAAAGAGAAGAGCTCTTGGTGTCGGATTAGAATTAGAAATATCAGTACAAATGTACAGTTTAAAAATAGATATGTGTTTCTTAGTTCCATGTACTCCAAAGGCCTACACGCACTGACGCGTCAGTGGTAATGAGCTCGGAACGATACCAGAGCTCCTTGGAGAAATGGCTAATTCCAGGGCTAGGGAAGAGAAAGTACAAGCTGGGTCTGGATGTCTTGTTATTCCAAAAAGTACTCAAAATAAGGAAGTGTTGAAAACTAGAGAAAATATCAAAAAGACATAGGAGCCCTGCTGAAGGAACTTACATTTGTTAAATGGGGCCGATTAGAGCATCAGAAGGAAGAGTGAAAGTCATAAATAAATAAAATCAAATTAAAAAGGTCAACTAGTCCATTGAGATACCAAAATAATAATAAAAACAAAGTGTGGACAGAGATGGGCAAGCTCTTTTAAATAAAATAATGCCACAAAATAAATGTGACAGGAATGATGATATTAGGAAATCATCATTTTCCAACCACCATTTTAATAACTGGGACAAGTAAAAATTCAATGGGTGCCCAACCACTGGATAAAACCATTAGGGTGTAGGACAATCACAGTCTCAAAAGAGCACCTCTGGATTTCCATTCATTAGAAGAAAGAATGATCACCTAAACTTAGCATCACCTAAGCAGAAACAAACTGAACACCTTGCCTTCTGATTGGAGGTCCTGGGGAAGATACAAGGTTATCGCTGAAGTATTCCTACCAAATGTTTAACTTGAACCTGATCAGGAAGAAGCCATCAAACAAACCTAAATGTAAGGACTATTCTACAAAATAACTCGCCTGTATACTTAAAATATATCCCTATCGCGAAAGACAGAAAAATATGGAAGGCACTATATTAGATGGTAGTACTGTATTGTACTGTATAAATCTGCTGGGTCTGACGATTCTATCGTGTTCATGTAACTCGGCGTGCCTGTCCTTTGGAAACAAATGCAGACATACTTAGCTGCAAAGCATTATGGAATCTGCAACTTAATCCCAGGTGATTTCTGAGAGGAGAAAGGGGTATTTATACATAGAGGATGGAGGATGAAAAGAAACAACCCAGCATGAATATGGTCAAAAGTTAACTGAATTTTCTAGACCAAGAGTGTATCCATGTACATTGTACTGTTGTATTCAACTTTTTCCGTAGGTTTGAGAATTTTCAAAATAAAAAGTTCGGGGAAAAGCAAGCTTATGGCTGGAGACAAATGCATAGAGCCTTGTGCAACATAACCCGGTTGAACCCATGTCTGAGTCTTGGTCCGTGTTGAGAGCCAATGACCGCCAGCCACACTCTCTGGGAACAGAAAAAGGAAAAGGATTCCAGCCTTCCAGGAGACCTGGTCCTGACCACCAGTGGCCTCAGGTTGTCTTCTCCCACCACACTGGGACTCTGAGTGACAGCCCCAGCCCATGCCCTGCAGTGGGTCTTTCTGTCTCCTTTAAAATGAGTTCTCATAAATCAGATGTCGGCTACACAGAGCGTGGCATTCCCACAGGAATATTCCAGAATTCTAAGATAAGGCTTATGGAAGTGTCTTGTAAGCCTAGCTGTTCAGCAGACTCACGCACAGGGCTTGCTAAACCAGATTGCTGGGCCCTGCCCTCCGAGCTTCCGAGTCAGTCCATCTGAAGCGTGCCCCAGAATTCAAATTTTTAGAGAAATGCCCAGGAATAGCTCATTTGGAAACTGAGATTGAAACCTGAGGACAGGTGATCTTTCAGGAACTTTTCTGCTCTAGCTGCATCTTGACTTAAAAATAGACAATAAAAATAAAGACACACGTAAGGAACTTTTCCTTGGTCAGTCTAGTCATGCAACGGTAAATCTCTTCTGTCTGGTTCAAAGTCTGCAACATAAGTAATACTTACTACATTGGAGTGGATTAAATAATCGAGCCACAGCTTGGGTCTTAAAGTTGGAAAGGCACTTTCCAATGTCGCAGACGCCAGTGTTTGGATCAGGAATGTGGTCTGGGTGCCTTCCAGGCAGAGCCTGCCTGTGCCGGGCTGGCAGGTTCTCGGCAGGGCCCAGCCCCTGTCTCCCCTGCTTCTGAGAGCTTTGTCTCTGCCATGTCGGAAGGAAACTGTCTAGGTCTAGAAATACAGCAAAGCACTGAATAGATTGGTGAAAGCTGCAAGTCTGGAGTCAGGGATGATTAGCTCTCAAAAGAAATCAGAGATTGTCCCGTCCTCCTCTCTGACCATTTTAGAAGTGGGGGAGCTGAATCCAAGCTTAGTCCCATGGCTGGGAATTGTCAGAGATGGGTCTCTCTACCAAAGGCTCAGAGTCCAGGGGTCCTACAGTGTACCCCATGGTCTCTTCAGATTATCCCTGTATGGTCCAAACACCCCTCCGCCCATTTTTAGGCATATGTGTAAATAATAAAAGCCAAGCGTTGGGTAAAGTGGAAACAGCTGAGGAAGCGAGCTTAGAAAACTTAGGTCAAGTTCTCAATGGCAAAATATACCTAATAAATTTTGGAATTTTTCCCTCCTTTATGTCTTACTTGGGACCTTTCCCCCCAAATTAATGCACTCAGTGTCTGCTTGTCTTTAAAAGACAACAATGGTTAGGACTCCACGATGATCGAATAATTTCTGTTGCTATCAGGTTTTGCCTGTTTTGAGTAAACTAAATATGAAAAAACAAAACAAAAACCAAACGTTTCATATGGAAAATCCTTTAAAATTATTAGCTTGTAACACCATTTAAATATGGATATTTAAAATTTATGAATGAAATTTTTATGCACTGGTACTGGGGATAGAGCAGTGAACAAAAATACTATGAATCTAAAAGCACTTTTCTCTTGGAAATTATCATTCAGTAGATAAAACATTAGAGGTGAATCCAATTGGCAATTTGTAGTGACTGACTAAATAAATATAACTTTAATGTTAACCATCAAATAGAGTAATGTCATGTGAAAACAATGCTACATATAATACATTTTTTGTTCTTAAACGAGACTGTAAAATTATTATACACTATATAAATTATTGTATATATTTGCATGTCTGTGTTGTTTTTAAAAAACTAAAACAAAACTGAGACTGTAAGAGACTGTAAGTCTCAGTTTTCTGGAAATTTTGCCACTCTTAATGTGGCTTCCAGGATTAAAAAAAAAATCAGTGGTTTTATGGGGGGGCAAACTCTGATGAGGCAGTAGACACTTGTCCTCAGAGTTTGGGGAATTCTACTCACAATCCTTTTGGTGTCAAAGAACAGAGGCCAGCTTGAGTGTGCTCAAGAAAAGAGGCCTCACTTAGAGAACCCCAAAAGAAAACATAGAATAACCTGTGGGCTGGACCCCAACACAGCCAGGTCTCCCTGGGATGAGAGTGGGAAACCCCAGAGCCATCAGGAACAGGGGTTTGTCCCTGAGAAGCATGTTTTTCTCTCTCTCTCTCCCAGCCCTCCCTCTTTAAAGGCTACTCAGTTTTTCTCAGCGCATCTATTCTTCCTCCCTCCCCTCCTTGGCTTTCTCTGTGTGATTTCAACGTCGCCTCTCCCACAAATCTCACCTTGCACGTGGGCCACTGTGGCCACCCCTATCTCGGTTCTGGTTTTCCAATGGACGCTCCACCTCCACTGTCCCCTGACAATTTCCCTTGGAGGCTCTCAGTTTCAACGGAGGAAACTGACTGGTCTGATTCATCCTCTAAAGCCACGCCCTAGGCGGTCCAAATTGCCGGCCGTTTTATGGATGGTTTCCCATTGGGTCAGGTGTCACTCCCGATCCATTTGGTGGTGGCCAGAGTCAGATGGTCTAGAAATGACCGTTGAGGACAGCAGTACCTGCAAATGAGGCAGCTTCCTCCAGAAAGCAGAATTTGGGAACAAACACTCTGAAACTGTTTGACCGTTGTGGTGATATTCCTTCTTCTCAGATCACAATCTTTGGGGACACCTGTGGTTGCGCCTCAGCCCCATGGATGCTGTGTCCTGGGCAAAATGAGGAGATGGGCGTAACCCTCAAGAAGCCAAAACCAGATTCAGGAACTCAGCCTTATTATTATTATTTTATAAACCGCTAGGTGTCTGTGAACACGAATGCAAGCAAAATGGGGTGGGGCGGGGGGAGGAGAACTACCTGATTTGGATCCCTTGGTATCGCTGGCTGTCGAGTCCCTATCTAAACCCAAATACCTGCGTCCGGGGTAAGCTTGGGCTGGGGCAGACCCTTGGTCGACTGGGTAATTTTCAGGCCGAGCTCACGGTGGAACATAAACCTGGCCAACGGGTTCAGCGGATTTCTGCTAAGAATGGAATCAAGGGAGTGAGCCGAGGCCAGACAGTAAGATTTGGTTTCATTGCTCTGGAGAGGACAGCTAGGACTGTAGGAACATATAGGAGGCCAAATAATTAAGCCCAGCATGTTCTTCTTGTCAGAGAGAGGTTAGCTGAGAATTATGTCCTGAAAGCCCAAGTGGGCGCAAAAGGAGAAGGAATGGTTAGTATTCCAGGAAAAACAGGAGGGCTCGTTTGAAGGCTGCTGCGCTTTTGATAGTGACAGAGGATGGGGGGAGGGGGAAGGGGGTGGTTTACTTTCAGCAGGTTTCTAAAACCATAATTGACAAGGCCTGAGCTTGACCGTGAAGGTGGGTGAGCAAGAAGTTGGATACGCAGACTTTGGGGTCAGACAGAAACTTCCAGAGCTGCATGATTTGGATAAGCCTCAGTTTCCTCATCAGTAACATGCAGATAATTGCTATTTCTCAAGGTTGTCAGGAGGTTAAATATCATGTTATCTGTAAAGTGGAAATGTTAGCTATTATTAAAGGAACTACAATCCTTGTCATCAGATTATTTGTCTATGACCACTGACAAAACACATCATTATGCAATATTTCACTTGGGTTTTGCAATTGGACCTGCATTTCCTGACCACAGCAATGGGCGGAAATTAGGAGAGAAGGAAAATGCTTTCAGTGCTTTTGTTGAAGTTACTTTTTCTTCTTGAAGTCTTTTTAATCTAAGCTCAAAGCTTCTGTTCTGGGGCTGAGAGCCGAAAACCCGTAGGAAAGACAAGACTTAAATAAAAGTCCACACAAGTTTAAATGACTGATATAAATTTTTTTCTGTGAAAAATGTTTCTGGTTGTAAAGGCAGGGAAGGGGAGGAGAAAGACACAAAAATTTTGGCTGCTTAAAGGAAATAAGTCAATGAAAATTGGTCGAGGAGACTGAAGACCAAGTCCCCACTTTTTCTTAAGACCAGTTTGACCTAAGTGTTTCTCAAAAGGTGCTCTGTGAAATTCTATGACCTCGCTCAGAAATTCATGATGGGAACGACTTTTGAGAAGTCCTGCAGCCAAGAAAATGTCTTCACTTCTGTTAGCCCAGCATTCCCGAACTTACTGCCCACAGAACTGCTTTCCGAGTAGATCCCACCAAGCCTCCCGAGGAACCAGGAAATCCTGCTCCATATCCAACCCGAACTTCTCTGCCTTCTCACCTTGACTCACGTAGGTACGTTAGAGAAATCGGGATTCCGCAAATCAAGTAATTGTCTTCAAATGTGTGGAGGGTTGGCACGTCAGACTGGCTCTGTTAGCTCCGAGGAAGAAAGTGGGAGTCAGTGGCTGGGTTCCAGAAAGGCAGGCTTGACCTCTGAATGAGATAGAACTTTTTAAAAATTGCCTAGTTTTTTGAAGAGGTATTACAAGTACATGGGACAAAATGCAAAAGGTGTTAATACCAAGTTAGGATGTGGATCAGCAGAAATCCTTACACAGTGCTGGTGGCATAACCGTTTGGAAAAAGTGACCATTTACGTACTCCATGACCTAGCCACCCACTTTGTAAGATATCCCCCAGAGAAACCCTAATGTATAGACACCAGGAGATATGTGCAAGAATGTTTCGGGAAAAGACTATAAGGGCCTCAAACTGGAAATGACCAAGTGTCCACCAACACGAGAATGTATAAATAAATTATCATAGTTTCATACAATGGAATAGTATATGGTGGTAGAAGTGAAAAACTGCAGATACATACAACAACATGGAAACTTCTCAGAAACTGAATGTTGATATGAAAAAAGTGAGTTGTAGAAGACTATGCATAGCATGCTACAGTTTTATAAACTCAAAATCAAGCCAGATTAAACAGGATATTACTTAAAGATATATCCATATAATAAAATTATTTTTAAAAGATAGTAAAAGCATAATTTGTAATAGGCAAAAGTTGGACACAATCTAACTCTTTTAATGGATAAATGTTGTACATCTATACAATAAAATATTATTTGGTAACAAAGAAACAAAGCTCTGATACATGCAGCAACATAAATTAATTTTGAATACATTACGCTAAGTGAAAGATGGTAGTTATAGTAATTGCGTTTATAGGAAATTCCAGAATAAATAAATCCATAGAGACAGAAAGTAGATTTCTGGTTGCCTAGGACTGGGGTGGAGGACACTTGAAGGGAATGGAGAGCAATGACTAATGGCTATAAAGCTGCTTTGGGGTGTAATAAAAATGTTCTAAAATTGATGGTGCTGATAGTTGCACACTTCTATGAATACAGCAAAACCCATCAAACCATGTGCTTTATGTGAGTGAATTGTATGGTGTGTGGATTATATCTCAATAAATGTGTTATAAAAAGAGAATAAAGGTGTTATGGTAAGAGAATAATAGACACGAAATTCAGGAAGGCGATACTTGGGGGCGGGGGGACGCATGAGAACAGGGTAGGAGAGCTCCCCATAGGCCCCTGTGCAGCTGAGGCCGTTCCAGTGGCGAGGCGTGGTCTCTGGCAGGGTTGGTTGGGGCTTTAGATTTCTCAGAGTAACACTACCTAACCTGAATATATGTTGGGCATATCCTTTTGTAAAAACAATCCATAATAAAATTTTAATACAAAATGTACAAAAAAGCCTATAGTAAAAGGAGGCGTCACTCCCTTTGCCCTGGTTTGAAGACAACCCCTGTTCTGTTTCCTCTGTGTCCATCCACAGAGTCGGTGCGCTTACAATTATGACCCGTGTGTACGTATCCAGAAGCAACTGTGTGCCGTCCACAGACTCACGCAAACCTAATATGCTTTGGAGAACTTTCCAAACCTGTGCACAGAGCAACCTTGGCTGTGTTCATGGCTGAGAGGCTTTCAGTCCCATTCGGGAAGAAGACACGTTCCGGAGCCCAACTGCCCTTGAGTAGCTTGCAGCTCCTTTGCTGCACCCAGACCTGTGAAGCAGAAAAACCACGTTATCTAAAATGTCACCCCTTCATCATCCTCTGCCTCCCACCTGCATTATCCTCTCCCCAGCACAACCCAGCACAACATGTGCCCATTTGTTGTCTATTGTTCACCTCTCCCAATACAGCACCAACTCTGTGACAACACGAACTTTGCTTGAGTGCCACATGGGGTGTATTGCAGTAGGCACACAATAAAAATTTGTTGAATTGTTGAATGAATGAATGAATACCTGGCTTGAAATGCCACGTCCATCACGTACTAGCTGTAATATCTTGAGCAAGTTAGTAAATCTCTTTGCCTCAGCTTTCTCATCTTCATAAAAGTATAATAGTTGTAAGGATTAAAAAGACTTATACATTCAAAAGATTCAGCACAGGGCCTGGCTCATTGTTATGGTCATTATACGTTGGCTTTATCGCTAGAGTATCCCAGTGCCACGATGTACCATTATTTACTTAACTGGACTTCTAGTTAGGCTGTTTCCAAAAAGAACTGCAACGTAGAACTTTGTACACAGTGTCATTTTGCACGTGGGCGATTCTATCTGCTGGACGAATTTCTAGAAGTGATATTTCTGGGTCCAAGAGTACATGCATTTTCTTTATTTTGAGAGATAATGTCAGCTTGAAGAGACAAATGATGATGAGCAGAACTGGACCCACTGGAAGTTCTGTTCCCTGACACCAGACATGCTTGTTCAGTCACTAGGCTGTGCGACTGGCGTTCAGGGAAGTGGTGGCAGCAATTTCTTCTGTAGGCAGGAGGCTGGGCCAAGTGACCCGCAAGATCCCTGCAAATCTGGAACATAATGGCACATGCCATACTATTACTGGCTAAGTGCCAGATATATTTACAACATAAATATGCTTGCCTACAATGTTCCATTTTTATGTCCAATTGGTGGTAAAGAGGAGACATACTGTTGTAATTTATTTTTAAACTAAGTCAATTTTTAGTTCACATTGTAGTGGGATGTTTTTGGTTTGTTTTTTGGGAGTGGAGTTTATTTTATTTTTGGACTTTTTTGAAGGTATTTGGTGTAAAAATTTTTAAACATCCAATGTACCATTTTTAAAAATGTGTGGTCAATTACTTGAACTCTCCCTATACGAATTAAATTTTTATATAATGATTAGGGCAGGGGTGGGTCAAGAAATATTATATTTCTTTTTTTAACTTTATTGGCTTTTTTTTCCCCTGTTGAGTCTAGTCAATAATCCACATTCTACAGCCACTCAAATGTCAAAATATTTCAAAAACATAAAAAAATAAAGAAATGAATAGAAGCGTCCTTGTTCTTTAAATTATTTCTGTGTTACCCTGAACTGTAAGTGAACCCTTCTTGCTTATAAAAGAAGCAGCTGTTCATGCAATTGAAACCATGGTTCATTACAAGCTGACCTCAGATTCAGGAGTAAAACTTCCTCTATTTTACTACGACTATTCAGACAGGGACTGGAGATAAACAATAATCAAAATCAGGATGGAACTTGACTGGGAAACCCTCTATGTTCTTTGGCAGAATTATAGCGGCTCTCGAATTGCCAGGAGTGAGGCAATGTGAAATGACCCTCAAACATTCCCCTCTGAAGTGCAGTGGGTCCAGGCTGCCAACTCCGAGCAGACAAAGGCTGATTGTAACGACTTCTTAAGCATATACTTATAGAAACATTAATTATCACCAACCCTATTTTAAACATTTATAGAAAGCTGAGATGAAAGGGCCCTTTCATATCCATTTTTATATTCCCCCATGCAAGAAACTATGATTACAGAGTATTTTATTTTTGTATTTTTTTTCTCCTTGAAATTCTTATTCCTGGGTCTTATTCTTAAAATACCAAGTTCGGTTTGAAGCTTGCATGCTCATCGAGTTAGATATGAGAAAGTAACAGAGAAATGAAATGGGTAAGTGGGTGTGATGAAGGCGGTGTGGGAAGTATGGGCACCCGAAGCCTGGAAATGACCCATTTTGGAAAAGTGGACATTTAGTTTGATGAGATGCCAATGGAAACCAATTCTGAATTGAATTGGCTCAACAGCAGAGTTCATCAGAATCTTGGGGTAGGGCTGTTTTAACAATGAACATTATGCGGTCCCACCCTCGGGGTATTTGATTCAGTGTGTCTCAGTAGCGTGTTAACCAGCACTCCCGGGGATTCAGATGCAGGTGGCTTGAGGCCACATTTTGAGAGGAAAGTGGCTTGCAGATTAATTATTCCCAGCAAGAACCTTCAGCTGTGTGTCTACTCAACCTGCATTTATTGCCTCCCTTTCTGGAACCCAACCCTACTCCCCCATGGCACACTCGATCATGGCTAAAGTTGGCTCCAAATTGGTGTGCGGCAGGCCATGTGCGAGGCTGTTCTTGGCCAAGGCCATCCAGGAAGAATGCTTTTGACCTCTTGAAGTAGATCATAATTCTTTATGGAGTCGCGAAAAAGAAAAAAGAGGAGAGAGCAAAAGAGAGATCACAGGCCAACTATCCGCTGACAGGGAGTACATGTCATTGGCATTCGGAGGCGGAGCTGGGCCTGGAGGGGTAATGGAGAGACCTGGACTGGCCTGATGGGGCTGGCAGTTCAATGGGCATGGTGCAGATTTGGGAGCTAATATAAAGACCCAGAGGCTGGGTTTGTTTGAAGGGTTCATGAGGCCGCACAAATTCCACAGAGCCTACAGAATGCGACTTGGCTCTGCTCAGGTTTCCCGGTGCCCACTGCCCCCCCCCCCCCCGGGTCTCCTATACTCCCATCACCAGGCCAAGAGAACATGTCTGCTGGTACTGCACCTTCTCGTCCTCTGTTCTGTGTCTGTCACTGCGAATAATTGCAAATCCCAAATAGGCTGTCAGGAGTCCAGAGTTTGCTTTCCATTGGGTCGAATCTCTCTTCCATCCGATTCTGTAGTGTCTGAGAAGAACCACTGGACCAGGCCAGCACAGACCATTACCCCCACAACCCCCCTCCCTCTGCCTCCAGCTTTCTGCTGATAACATAGGTGTTCCTTTCAGAGTGGGGCTCACGCTGAAACAAATTCTTGCCCAAGATCTCCAAAGCTAAAGTCCCAGTTTAGGACTGAGAGGGCCATACTCTTACTTATTATGTATGTACTGTGGACCCAGCGTTTTGCATCTTTACTGCAGTACTCCTAATAATAACCCTACAGGATAAGCAACATTATCTCAGTTAAAGTGGGAAAAAATAAGGCAGAGAATTTGGTGGCTTGTCCGAGATTGTACACGCAGGGCTAGAGTGTGTGAGGTAGGGAGAGGGATTTGTGTTTTCTATCCCTTGTTGCTTTAATGACTCGTCTAACGCTGGACCATTGACTGTAGCTGCGTTTTATGCCCAGTTAGGAGGCAGTGCATTGGCGATGTTAAGAACTGGACTGTAAAGGCAAACTATCTGGGATTCTGCTGCTCATTAGCTGTGTTCTATCCCTTATTTCTCTTGGGATAACAAGAATAATGTTACTATAATACCTCTGAGAGTTTTGAAGATAAATAACAAGAGGTAGTAAGATGCTTAGCACAGGGTCTGATACAGTGTAAGTGCCTCGGCTAATATTAGCTAATTACCACCATCACCGCCACCACCACCGACATCATCACTATCTTTGCAAACAGCCTTAAAATGGAGTATAAATGCATGCTGATAAAATGGACAAATGTGGCTGAGTGCATGCATGAAGAACGAACCAGAGACAGTGCTGACTGGATGATGAGAGAGAGGGGTAGGTCGCAGAATTACTAAGGTCATGCCTTGACCCACTGACTTGATGACTTATTTGGTGGCTGGCCTCCTGAGGACCTCCCCCTCCCCCTGAGTGGCCCTGGCAAACAGATCCAGGTTAGCACAACCATGGTGGCCTCTAATTACCTCCCAGCTGTGCTGCAAGCCACTGGGTGGGTGACAGTGGGGTGTGATTAAAGAGCAAGATATTTCTGATCCTGTCCAGTCTGTCAGGTCCTTGATTGGCTTTGGGTGTCTCAGCCCTGGCGCCAGCCAGAGGAGAGCGCACCCTGGCCTGGATACCCTGGGAAGGGAACCCAGGACTGGATGGAAGAGAGAGATCCTGAGTGGGTGTGATCAGAGATTCGAGCCAGTCAGGAAGGAGGAGGAGGTTCTGCCAATGAGAGGAGCAGGGCAGGGGGGCAGCAAAAGACATTCCTGTTTGGTCCTCATTTTCCAGCTGGCAAGCCAAGGATTAGAAAATTCAGTCATTTACCCAAGTGTGAACTCAGAGAGACTGAGTCTGGAACAGGACATTTAGAAGCTAGTCTCTGCCCCCCAAACAGGGGGATCCTAATACCTGCTTAGCTCCCCTTGCATGGTGGTGGGCGGCCCAGAGTGATAATCTTGGACAAATAACCTGTAAACTGTATCTCTCTGTCTTTATCCATGTATCCAATATTTATTATGAGCCTGTGAGCCTGGTAAATTACTATGATGTCCAAGATTCTGTGGGAGATACGCATTTTCCATCAGTCCAAGTAATAGCTATAATAAGAATAAAAGTACTATCACGTATTTAGTATCTACTATGTATCAGGCATTTTACATTCATCTTGCTGAGTTCTTATAACAGCTGTAGGGAACTGGCTGTTATCAGCTTTTATAGATGAAGAAACAGAGGCTCGGGGGGTTAAGCAGCTTCTTCTCCATCCAGGACACACCACTGTGGACCCGTGCCAACGCTTAGGTTCGTGCCCAGGCTCTAACTCCAAAGCCCTTGCTCTTAACTGCTGGTCAAAGGGGGAGGGAAGAGGAGAGGATTTTTTTTTCCTGTGAAAAATCAGCCACTAATTGAAGGGGGATATGCAGCCATCACTCGCAACCAGAATGGTCAGAGAAGGCTTTGCTCTGTCAAGGGCAAGATGCAGGGGGATTCCACCGGCTGAGGGCAGGGGGCAGCACTTCAGGCAGAGGAGACGGGTCAGGAGGGAAAACCTGGACAAGGTGGACAGCGAGGAGTCACAGATGCCACTGCCTCCTTCGCTTCTCCCCACAGCCCCATGAGAGAGGAGGGGCCGCAATGACACTTCCATTTTGAAACGATGGGCGCTCAAGGAGGTTATGTGACTTGCCCGAGGCCACCCAGCTACTTAGTGGTGGAAACAGGCTCCTGGACCCCTTCCACGTTACAAGCAACACAAACCATGGAAGCTTTGTGTGTAGCGTGTGGCAGACGGGGCCCAGGCCCTCTCGTATCCCTAAGTGTGTGATTTTCATTGTTTCGTAAAGAGCAGCATTCTTAACTTTTCTCGGGCCACAAACTCCTTTGACAGTCTGGTGACTTCTGTGGATTCCTTTACCAAATAATCTCTTTTTAAATTTTGATTATGGTAAATACACATAACGAAATTTACCATCTTAACCATTTTTATAGTGGCATCAGATACACTCGCATTGTTGTGCTACCATCCTGGAACTCTTTTTATCTCACAAAACTGAAACTCTGTACCCATTAAACACTAATTTCCCATCCCCCTCAGCCCAGCCCCTGGCAACCACCGTTCTACTTTCCATCTCCATGCGTTTGACTATCCTAGGTGCCTCATGTAAGTGAATCAGACAGTATTTGTCCTCCGGCAACTGGTTTATTTCACTTGGTATAATGTCCTTAAGGTTCATCCATGTTGTCGCATGTGTTAGAATTGCCTTCCTTTTTAAGTCTGAATAACATTCTGTAATATGTTTATACCACATTTTGCTTATCCATTTGTCTATCAATGGGCACTTGGGTTGCTTCTGCCTTTTAGCTTTTGAAAACAGTGTGCCAAATACTGTTTCAAAATGCATAAAATTATATACGGATGTATGTATATGTGTGTATGATGCATATAAGTGTGTATATATAGATTGTCTATAACATGACTACAAAGGAAAACAATTATGATACACAGTTATTAATATCTACTTTAAAAACAAATTATGACATAAAAATATATCAGCTCTTTCACTAATGCAGTTTGTAAGGGCCAGGAGCAGGCCTCATAGTGGCCTGGGTTCTGAAACAGCGATAAGTATGAGCAATATTTTGAGCCGTGTGCGGTAACAGGAATGTGATATGAGAATATTTGCAATCTCAGTAACGGAGCCCCAGGTTCTGCCAACATTCCTGTAGTTCGTTGCCTACATCGATAATTGAAAGAAACAATCAATTTTAGTTAGTCATGAAAAGAGGGATGTAACTGTTTTCCATACATGTCTGGGAGACCTGGCATTCTCTCGGCAGGCCCTAGGATATCACGGTGGTCTGGGCCGTGATGAGTGCAGTTTTGGGGCCCAAGGAAAGGTTCTTCAGCTACCTGGCCTGAAGTGAGGGCTCCAACTTTTAACTTTTTGGTTTGGAGTGATCTTTTCCTGGTGTCGTCCAGCTGTGTGAACTTGGGCCTGGTGTGTAGCCTCTCTGAGCCTTGGTCCACGCCCCCCAATCCCGCTTCCATCCCCCACCCCAGCCCCCCACCCCGCCTGGCCCCGCTGTGGTTAGATACCAATATGAGCCCCTCAGAGGTCATGGCTTCCTATGACTCCCGAGGTTCCTTTAAAAAGATGGATAAAATCAGGCGAGCATTCTGGCTTAGGTTTATCTGAATCTCCAAATCCTCTCCATCCATGGCAGGATGACAGGCTTTTTTACGCCCGTGTTTTCCAGAACCTCATTTTTCTTCCTGTCGTCCAGGGTAAACAACACAACTAAGCCAGACTCTGCCTTTCCCAACCACCCTAGCCTTTCGGGAGCCAAGATTGGCTTCTGTTTTCACAGGCCCTAAGTCGCCTAAAACTTTTACATACCAGGGGGTGGTCTGGGATCCTATCAGGGGCCATAAAAGACCATAGCCAGCAAAGATAGAGGATCAGCAGGGATATTCATGAACAATTAGCTAGAGAAAAGGAGCCACAAAGGGAAGTTGACATGCAGGTGTCCAGGCATCCCAGCAATGCGCCTTAAGATAACCAAGTCCCTGGCCACGGATGATGGATGAGGATTCGCTAAATCTGCTGCTTGCTGGATTGGCTTGGTTTGTTCTGTTTCAATAGTGAACATCTCTTCCTATCACATTTTTTAACTGTCTACGAAATGGGATGATGCTGGCTAGTTCACAGGATTGCACACTGATCGAGGTGGTGTTTGTGAGAGCTGTTGTCCAGGATGAGCTGGAGCTGAGACACACAGCAGGGGCGAGCAGGGGCGGAGGGGGGGCGGGGTCTGGGGTGGTCCCCTCACCCCGAGGCTCATTTGCATGAGTTGATGTGTGCAGTCGTTTGGTTCTTGGTTGAGGGTGGAGGGTGAAGTTTAAAAAAAAAAAATTTTCCCCTCCGCGGGAGGGCCCAGGGAGGGAAAGGGAATGGAGAACGTGACCACAATTTCTGTCCCCATGTTGCAAATAATGGCCCCTGCAGGGGGAAGTAGCTGTGCTTATAAGAGACTTTTTGAGACTGTGCCCAAGTACTGTTGGTTCAAACCACGAGACACAATGTTACACTGAGTGTGGAGGGGGCTAGTCTCCCCCCTGCCCCCAGCCCATTTTGCTCAGGCTGCGGGCCCAAGGGAGCCACAGGCAAAGTCCCTGTGGAGGGCAATGGCATGGTGGGGACAGGGTGGAGGGCCAGGCAGAGGCAGCAGACCATGAGACTAGACTACCCTGAGGATTTCAGAAAATAAGAGTTGGGGGCCCCGGGAAGATGTGAAGCAAGGTCACTCCGAATTTGATGAGCAGATGGAGGAGCTAGGAGCCGGCAAGAGTCACCTATTAACTCAGCGTTGCCTTGTGGGCACCACTTTTATTCTGAGTCTGGGACATAGTAAGTAAAGCCTCAGCCTCATTTTAAAAAAGAAACAGAGATTCCTCTCGTCTTTCTCACTCTGGGCCTGGTAAAACACCACACACATAAATGCTTACTACTATTGCTGGCATGGCCAAAGCACTGCTCTTCCCTGACCTGCGCAGGAGGAAGTCTAACAGGTCAACCAGCTGCTTGTCGAAGAGCTGGAAATCAGTCAGGTTTCTACGGTTCCAAGGCTCATGCTCTTTATTCCAAGATAACTTTTTGCTGAGATTTATCTTTGATAAAAATAAAACGTCTTCAGCCCTGGCTGGTGTGGCTCAGTGGATTGAGCACCAGCCTGCAAACCAAAGGGTCGCCAGTTTGATTCCTAGTCATGGCACACGCCTGGGTTGCGGACCAGGTCCCCAGTAGGGGGAGTATGAGAGGCAATCACACACTGATGTTTCTCTCCCTTTCTCCTTCCCATCCCCTCCCTCTAAAAATAAATAAATATTTTTAAAAATAAAGCATCTTCAATAAATTCAACAGAACTACCATATGCTCTAGCAATTCCACTCCTAGCCACATATTCCAAAGAATAGAAGGTGGTTGGTCAAACAGATACTTGCACATGAACATTCATAGCAGCATGGTTCATAGTAGCCAAAACATGGAAGCCACCCAAGTATCCACAAACTGATAAATAGATTGTTGTATATCCCTACAAGGGAATGTTATTCGGTCATGAAAAGTAATGAAGTATGGATCCATGCTGAAACATGGATGAACCTTGAGAACATCATGCTATATTAGTCACAAAAGACCACACCTTATAGGATTCCAAATACAGGCTATGTCAAAAAAAGGCAAATCTATAGACACAAAAAGCAGGTTAGTGTTTGCCAGTGGCTGGCAGGTAGAGGTTCTGGGGGTAATTACTAATGGGTACAGAGTTTCTTTTGGGGTTGATACAAATGTCCTAGAATTCCATAGCAGTGATGCTTACTCAACACCATGAATGTACTAAATGTCATGGAATTGCACACCTTAAAATACTTCAAGTGGTGGATTTTATGTTATATTTATGTTACAACAATTTTTTAAAAAGCCAACAGCAAGGAGAAAAATTTTAAATAGAAAACAGTAAATATGCTTCAGGTGCTTTCTTTCTCAGCAACCTATTTTCTTGATTTTTAGTACAATATCGTCCCCTGTCTTGGAACTACGTTGGCAACCTCACCTCTGCACAACACAGTTGAGAACCAGGAAGAAAACATGGCTGCAAGGATCTCCTTCGGTGCTTGTGAGAGGAATGCTGGGAGGGGGAGCCCATGACCTGCGTCCATCCATGAACCGTGACCGAGTACGTGCCTGGCCCAGGGCGATCCCTTGAGACCAGGACAAGGGCAATCCCACTCTGGGTCTCCACAGCTCAGTAGGAGGCCTCTTGATTTGCTTTCTGCCTTGTTACACAGCAATGTGCGTGTTCCTTGATCCGTTTCTGAGAACTTTAAAGATTGGAAAGGAGTTTCAGCAACAGTTTTATTACTTTTGTAATAATATATTCATGTTGGTTTTTTTTTTTGATTGCCTGATTAGGACATATGTCTGAATCTAGCACCAAGTTTTGGAAGACCAGGGTTCCACTTAAGAGCTATGACATCTTCAATATGATGCTGGCCCTCAAGTGTTTCAACTGTGGGGCAGGGTGGTCTCAACCCAGGGTCGTTATGAAAGCCAAATGTAATAATGTGTGAAAAAGCATATTAGGAATGACGAGATGTTATACAAATGCAAGCTGCTAATTATTGCGTTGGCAGCAAGAATTCCCAGTCTAGCTCAATGCTAACAGTCAACACTAACAAGTACCATATACTGTGCAGAGCACTTAGGTTGCTTCCAGTTTGGCTCTTCCAAGTGATGCTACAGAACCTATAGCCATGCACTCCTGCCCAAGCACATTCCTAGAGGGGAACTGCTGGGCCAAAACATTCCTGTAAAGGCTCCATTTGAAAAACTCAAATATTAGAAAGTGCTCGTGTGAAACCCTGTCCGATGACAGTTACCCCAGAGGCAAATACCTCAAGTACCTTTTCCACGGCCATGTTATTTACCCGTTCTGACTCCATATAAGAGTTCACAATTCTTGTGACCCAGTTTTCTCTGAGATTGACATTGCAGTAAGCCCCAGGAACGGGGAACATTGGAAGACAGAGTCAAGGGCAGCCAGAAAAGCAACACTGAAGAACCTGAAATAGAACAGATGGCTTGGGGCTGAAAGGGAGGTAGGATAAAGTCGAAGAAAGAGGGAAAATACAGCTAGTTTCTACCTGAAAAAAGGATTTTATAGTAGTTTTTCTTTGAAAAACCTATAATGCTAGTCAGTGGCGAGATACTGGTAGGAAAAGCAAGTCTTTGGATGAGGAGGAGATTCTCAGCGTTTGTCCCCTTATTTTCGCAGATGAAGAAACAAGGGCAGAGGGGCTAACGGACGGGCTCAAGGACACGTAGCTCGTTAGTAGCACTGCCAGGGCCAGTGCTCTTGCTTCTCAGTTGTGCTGCATCATGGCATTTATTTTTCCTTCCACTTTTCTCCGCTTATCCCTTTACAATTACTCTACTTAAGCAATATGGATTATTCATTCAGAGTCGGAACATTGTTTTCTCATTTCACTGAGTTTAAATAGAGATGACAGGGCCTATTTTCAATGGTTAACAATCGAAACCAATTATGACTCTTTCCCTCATGCAGAAAACACACTGTCCTTTTCAGAATGTATTGTTTTTATTCTGTGGCATAAATAGACCAATGAGAACAATAATATGGCAATAAAACCTCCGGAGAAGACATATGCTAAGTATACTTACGTAAGCCCAGTTATTTAGTGCTGGAGAAATAATGCTATGGATACAAAATAAAGAATAAAAATAGCTCAAAAGACACAGCTCATGGGTATGAGTCAGGGCGCACTAATATGTGTTCAGCCCAGCAGTACAGTGGGTTCCAACAAGTTCAATTTCCTTCTGTCTTTGAAGGGAACTAGTAAGCCCCTAGATACCTCCTAGGTATTGAACCCAAATTCCCCAAACTGCCCAAGCTCTGCTTGACTACGCCAGGAAATTCTCCCCCTTTGTCCCTGCAGCATATGAAAATGGAGTCAAGACCTGCCCTCAGCATTAGTTCAATTAATTGCCCATCCATCTATTCTTCCGTCGTTTCATTCATCTTTCATACGTTTGTTGAGCTCCCACCATGTTAACATTTAATTAGGAATTTGGAAATAGCTTCCTGATCGGAAGTAACAATCTCAACTTCTGGCTTTGCAAGATCCCCGGGTATTTGTCTCCTCGTTTATAGAGAGGGACAACCAATCTTCTAAGGCTTTTGTCCCTCTGGAATTTCTGTGCATGTAGTTGTTCTTTTCTTCATCATCCTGAGTAATAGAGCTAAAGAAATTAGGCAAGAAAAATAATTCAATATAGAAGGGAATCCTATTTTTTTGGACTGCACCTTTAAAAAGCCATCCTTTTGGAAGCACAAGGAAGAGTACCAATGAGCCCTTCAATGAGGCAGAAGGAATTTCAGTTGTGTGGGCTGCGCCAGGAAGATAGTTCTTGTTTAAGAAAGAAATGCTTTTGGAAACCGCTTCCTCACATATTAGTGATCCTGGCCTAATTCAGCACTGGAGACATTTGTCTCCCATGTCATTGGGAATCTGCATCCTCGGGTGTCCAGGGAACTCCGGCCAAGGGCCTACCCTTGCTCTTCCTTGGCAAATGGCCTGTGCTCCAGGGGCTAAGGAACCCAAACCAAGTACTTGCCTAAGATCCTGGGATGTGTTCATGAAATATGACTATCAGAAATTGAAAGAAAGAGAAGTAACAGAAAATGGATAAGACAAGCTACCCCTTTGACTGCATACTCAGTGAGGACGGGGCTCAATTGATTATATTCATTGTTTTATCTCCAATGTCTAGTTATATGATGTTCAGACTCAGTAAATATTTGTTTAACTAATAAATATCACTGTTGCAGTCTTCCCAGGAAATATCATAGCCCTGAAACTGCTAAGCAATAGAAAGTACATCACACATGGAGCAAGGAAGCCCCTGAGTTCTCATATTTTTAAAATGCAGTCAGTAGCATCTAACTCACAGAGCTATTGGGAGGATTAAATGGAACAGCACATTCAAACAGCCCATGCACCATGGCTGGCATAGAAATATGGGCTTAAAAAACATGGAGTGTGCTGAATAAAATTGGAGGACAGCATAAATCTTAGCCAAGAGGGTTACCGGGGCTCTAAAAGGGGAGCACCAATTTAAAACGTAACGAATGGCTCTGGCTAGTGTGGCTCAGTTGGTTGGAGTGTCATCCCATAGACTGAAAGATCACAAGTTCGATTCCCAGGCAGGGCACATACATAGGCTGAGGGTTTGATCCCCAGGTGGGGTACATATGAGAAAGCAGCCAATCGCTGTTTCTCGCTCACTCTCTCTTCCTCTCTCTCTAAAAGCAATGAAAAAAAATGTCCTTGGGTGAGGATAAAAAAAATGTAACCAATGAAAGAAAAGCCAAAATCATGAAAATCCCAGCCTGTGTTAAGGAACAGCAGGAACATTTGGTGACAGATACAGAGGCTCTTTTAGAAAGGGAATCAGTGGAAAAAAATTTGCTAGTGTTTCTTTGGCAATTTTCGTGCTAACTTTATTTTCATATGAACAAAGCAGCTTTCCTGACTTAGCAAATGATGGTTTGTTAAAATTCGCTCTCAACATTCTTGTTAAGAAAAGTTATTGAAAATTTGGAAATAAAACAGAGAAGTTATTGCATGCTCTTGTTTTAATGTCATCCTAGAGAATTGTCCAGCAAACTCAAGGATCATCTGCTGCTCTGAGGAATCATCATTTTGATTGTTGTTCTATGTATTATCCGTTACAGACTGAATGTGTCCCCCCGCCAAAAAACTTATACGTTGAAGCCCTAATCCCCATTGTAGCGGTCTTTCAAGATGTGGTCTCTAAAGAAGTAATTAAAATTAAGTGAGTGTGAGACCCTGATCTGATAGGTTTAGTGCACTTATAAGAAAAAACACCAAAAATAAATAAGTAAATAATAAAGAAATTTTTTGAAAGAGGAGACATCGAAGAGCTCTCTCTCTTTTCCCACCCCTTACCTCTTAGGTGCGTGCACCAAGAAAAGGGCATGTGAAGACATAGCATGAAGGTGACCATCTACAAGCCAGGAAGAGAGCCCTCCCCAGAAATGGAATTGGCCAGAACCTTAGTCTTGGACTTCTAGGCTTCAAAACTGTGAAACAATGTTGTTTAAGCCACCCAGCCTACGGAATTTTGCTGCAGCAGCCCGAACTGACTAAGACAACTTTTGCTTCAGGTCCAGACTCTGTAACTTTGGATATTAACTTGAGAAGGTTGACAAGTCGTTTTTCTAGAGGTATGTAAATGATTTCTGTTTGTAGGAGTAAGAGCCCCAAAGGTTACAGTTTTATTGACTTCTTGGACATTAACTGTTTTTATCTAGCGTTGTAATCTGAGCCCCAATTCTCCTGCTCTGTAAGATGTCACTAATTGTAGCTTTTCCTTTACAGGGTTGCTGTAGGATTGAATATAAGGCATATAGTACTTGGGTACTGCCTCGAGCATAGTAAGCTCTCAATTAAATTTATTCATTGTAATTATTTAGATCGGAGGTCCACAGTTGTATTTTGTTGGGCTCGTACAGTATTAAAATATTAACGGCCAAAAGGTAAAAGTAAGGACAATTCACACATTTTACATTTTGCCTTCTCTTGAAAAATGAAAAGGTCATGCAGCACAAAGCTTAATATCCCACATAGCAACCAACAGCTCTAAGTGGGTGGCATCTTCCCTTTGGGATGGGCAAGTACTGTCCCAATTTCCATAGGCACACCCAGGCCCCTTTGTTCCTTTATGTTACCTGCCTGGCCCTTAAGGCTTCAGTCTCTAGTTCAGGTCATAATTCCCTTACTCCCCAATTAAAATAACCTTCAGCACAACTGCCAGAGGCCCCAGAACCCAGGTTTCCACTCAGTGGAATCCCAATGGTGCTTTAGGGGAAACCATGAAGGGCTTACGGTTCAGCCTGGTGGTATGGGAGGTTTCCCTGGAGCGTTACCCCCTTCTCTGCTCTTCCTCAACCCTGCAGAAAAGGCATGATACTCTCAGGCTGTGTGCTAGGGTAGGCCTTCTTCCTGGGGGTCTCTGAGATTGTCGCATCCTGCCCAGATAGTCTCCATGACTTAACAAGCTTGTAGCGCTGTCACTGAACACTGGGTAGGCGAGGACGATTCCCTGTAATATAGAGCTTCTACAAGTGCCAGTCACTTACTGTGGGCCATCTTGTAGAATCTTCCAAACCATTTCAAATAGGTATCACAGATTCATAATCTGAAATTTCAAAGCTCTAAAACCCAGGAGTGTTAGCAAAATCTAATGTTAGCAGTTTAGCAAAGTCTATCCTGAACCAACATGAAGCTATACACAGTCTTTATTCTCCTCGTTTAGTGTGAATACCCCCAGGTTTTGCTGCAGAAATACTACTCTGTTTGCTGACTGAGTTGCACTCCAGATTCCACAGCAGGCTGGGATTCAACCAAGCTTTCTAAGGTTTGAATAAATGGCTCCACGGGTTTTAGGTGAGGTATTGAGATATGTATTATTCCCATTTTACAGATGAGAAAACCGAGTCCTTGAGAGGTTTTTTTTTTTAAATACAAATAAGTGCTTAACCATAATGACCACTGGTCAGACACCATCCTTGCTGGGTGACCTGAGCAGTTACTTCCCTGGACCGCAGTGACTCCACTTGTAAAACGGAGGGTAGCACTACCAGCTAAGGGCCATGAACTTAATAGGCTTTAGGCCATTTCTTTCTCTCTAAACCATCCTAAAGCATGGCTGTTATCATTGTTATTATCCCTATTTTGTTGATGAAGACACTGGAGGTCAAAGAACTTAAATAACTTACCCAAGGTCACCCATCCAGTCACTGGCATGTGAACCAGGTCTGTCTGACCCTAACAATCACACACCCTTTTGTGGGGTCCAAGGGTCCATGCAGCTTTAAAGGAGTCCCTCTCTCATATCCCTATCAGATTACTTCACTGGAAAAATTCCTGGCGCATTTTATCTCTCAGTCTTCACATTCCAGCAGTCAGCAGCTTGACAGACAGGTCGGGAAAGCTTTGAAATGGTGTTTACGGTTCCCTACCCCTCACACCCCAGGGGAGAGTTCGAGCCACTTAAAAATGGCCACTTTCAGACTATTATAGGTATTTTCTAGGACTCCGGGGTCTGTCTCTCCCTCTTCCTGCTGTAAAGATTTCTGCAAGTAGGTGCAACATTTCTCTAGAGGCTTTCAGCCCCAGTAGGTCTGAGCCCACAAGGCCCAGCCCCTCCGCTCCCGTTAATGAGGGCTGTCCCTCTTCCTTCCTTCCGCCTCCCCTGGATGGCTGCTCCTCCTCTTACTCAGGGGACGCAAGAGAAGTCATAGGAGCCGCTGAGTCGCCTGGGCACAGGAACCCTGGCCTCACTGGAAAAGCGTTGGGCGGCCTGCTAGAGGTCATCTTTCCACTGGTTCAGGTGACCGGGGAAGGTTTGATTCATTCATGCCCAAGATGTCTTGTTTTAAAACCCAATTGCTGGAAGGAAAGGTCTTTTGGCAAGTAATACAGTGGTGTGGGAAGTCAGCTGCCTGTAACAGCGAGGACTGGTGGACTCACTGTCCACCAGAACAGAGATGTCGCATGGGGGCAAAGAGCTGCAGCATCTGTTATCTCTCTCCTGTTCTTTGCCCTTCTGGCTTTGAGCAAGACATCTGTCCTCACCAAAACTATTTCCCTATCTGGAAAAGGAGGATAAGATTATCCAGTTCTGCCTCTCTCCAAGGACTAAAGAGAGAATCATCGCAGTAATGGATGTGACAACATTTGCAAACATCACATACAATTATCATGTATGCCTGAGGGCAGTAGGTGACTTGTAGTTAAGGATGAGGAAGAAAGGTCACAAGAAGTCAACTCCACAAAGAAATGAGATCAGAAGTTCAGTAGCCGGAACCCTTGACAGATGACCTGGGCTTACACATGTATTTCCATCACATATCTCTGTTTCCCACATGTGGATGATTAGGAATTACTTGGCTTAAGAATGATGAGGGGATTTTGTTTCTGTGTGTGATTTAAAGCATTTTCCCCCCTTAAGATTGTGGCTGGCAGGAGGAAGGCAAGAGGGTACAAATCAAGAGAAACAATAGATTGCAAAAACTAGCCTGTACCTGCTTCCAGTGGTAAAGTTACCAGAGACAGATAATAAAACAAGTTTGTTTATTATGTAAATTATAAACAAACATATTTTCAGGGAATAGCCTCTAAAAACTATAGTAGATATGAGAAAGAACCAAACAGAACTTCCAGAAATAGAATATATAGGACCTTAAATTAAAAATACACCGCCGTTTCCTGGGCAAGTCTCAGGGCCACTCCAGCGGGGAGGCGGTGTGAGGCCAGGACTTCCATGGAAAGGAGCACTAAGCTTGGTGTAATCAGAGCTGTGGGTGGTAAGGAAGGGAAATAGAAAAGAGCTCTGGCGACTGGACTTCTGGGAGCTTCAGGAGTCTCCGGAGTGTTGACTTCTTGGACAACAATAGAAGCATTGGCAGAAGGGCCAGGTAATCAGGCTGTAGAAGCCAGCAATTCTTTGGGAAAAATAGAACAGGGATGGGAGAGGGAGACATCAGCAGCTCTTTTCAAGCCTTTCAGAAGCAGGGCACTGTCGGTGCCTCGTACAGTCATTCCAATTATGATACAGAGCCAGAAAGAATAATTAGCAAACTCAGAAATTATTTTTGAACGTCAGCTTTGATTTAATGAAGGCCATGGTGTTTTCCAGTCGCATAGTCTTAAAATTGAAGCCAGGAATCCAGGTTCGTGAAATTTTTATTTATTTATTTATTTCCATACTTACTACTTGCTTACTTATTTAATTTGAGAGAGAAGGGAAGGGAGGGAGAAAGAGAGGGGGAGAAGCACTGACCAGTTGCTTCTTGTGTGTGCTCCAACCAGGGACTGAACCCACAGCCTAGCCATGTGCCCTAATTAGGATCAAACCAGCGACCTTTCATTTTGCAGGATGATGCCCAGCCAACTTGAGCCATGTCAGCCAGGGGCCAGGTTCATGACATCTTTTCAGGAGGTGAGACTTCTTTTCAAAATGAAAGGTCCCATGAAATGAATGGACATATACATCAAAGCCCGGAACCATGAAACTTGGCAGTCGGACAAGAACGACGGAATTACTGTAGGGCCATCCCTTCACTTACAGAAAAGGGGGCTGAGCCTTGGAAAGAGCCAGAGTGGCAGACACAGACCCTAACCTCCACTTTGAGACGGAAGCAATAAACTAACCAAAGCAGCCTCCCTTGGCTCAGCTTTCCAAAAGGGGAAAAAAAAAAGTATGGTTCATCTGGCGAATGGTTGGCAAAAATCAAAATGAAAGGAGATGAGGGCTGGTTTGAGAAGAGGGAGGTGAGCCTACCAGGACGGGCTTGGAGGCGGGGTGTGAGGAGGAAAAGGTGCCTCAGGCAGGGGGGATGTTAAGCAAAGGCTAGGCTGCGGGCGTGCGTGCAGATTGGCTTAGCTGATTCATTTACATCTGACAGGCCTTTACCGAGAGTGGGCCACGTGTTGGGCATATGTGTCCAGGCAAACTGAAGACGGCCTCCGCTCTCCTGGAGCTTGTAGTCTGGTGGCCTGGGGAGGGGATGGAGGGAGATGGACAGGTAGCAGGACTCAATGGTTAAAGAAATTCTGATAGATTCCTGGGGAAAGAGAAGCAGTCAGCAAAAGGGCTGGCAGAGTAGAAAGAGCGGCAACCTCTCCTGCAGGACGTGGACGACGTCGGCTCTGCAGTGTCAGGGGTGGACGAACCCCCGCGGCCCCGCCCGTGTATTCCCGTCCCTGCCTGATTGCAAGGTTGGGTACAGACTGAAGGCAACGCCTGCAGCAGCACCAGGCGCCTGCCGAGCGCTCGCCTCCGGGCTGCCATCGTTGCCACTGCTGCTGCAGGAGCCCCTGCCTCTCAGGGCTCTGGCCGGACCCCGCTCCTCCTTCAGGAAGGGGACCGAACTGGGAGCACGGTATCTAGGGGTGCTGGCATTGTGGGTGCTTCTGTTTTCTTCTCTGTGTTTTTAAATGCTTTCCAATTTTTCTGCCTGAGATATGCAATGCTTTTAGGATCAGAGAAAAATAATTAAAACAACTTTTTATGAAGTAGTTCTTTAAGCTACCGAGATTAACCCTAGGTACCAAATGCACGGATTGAGAAAGATAGCTACAATATGTTACTGAGTGGAGAAAAAGCAAGCAAACGTTGTACAGGAAAAATCATATAACACTATCTCATATTGTAAAAAGCTCTGTATTTGCCAATGATACCTTGGACAAGGGTTTGATCTCCAAAATATATAAAGAACTCACACGACTCCACTCCAGGAAGACAAACAATCCAATTAAAAAATGGGCAAAGGACCTGAACAGACACTTCTCTAAGGAAGACATACACAGGGCCCAGAGACACATGAAAGGATGCTCAGCATCACTAGCCATCAGAGAGATGCCAATTAAAACCACAATGAGATACCACTTCACACCAGTCAGAATCGCCATCATAACCAAATCAACAAACCAGAAATGCTGGCGAGGATGTGGAGAAAAGGGAACCCTAGTTCACTGTTGGAGGAGATGCAGACTGGTGCAGCGACTGTGGAAAATAGTTTGGAATTTCCTCAAAAAACTAAAAATGGAACTGCCTCTTGACCCAACAATTCCACTGCTGGGATTATACCCTAAGAATCCTGAAACACCAGTTCAAAAGAACCTATGCACCCCAATGTTCATAGCAGACAATTTATAATAGCCAAGAACTGGAAGCAACCTAAGAGCCCAACAGTAAATGAGTGGATCAAAAAACTGGTACATTTGCACAATGGAATACTACGCAGTAGAAAGGAAGAAGGAGCTACTACCCTTTGTGACAGCATGGATGGAACTGGAGAGCACTATGCTAAGTGATATAAGCCAGGTGGTGAAAGACAAATACCATATGATCTCACCTAAAAGTGGAACCTAATCAACAAAATAAACAAGCAAGCAAAATATAACCAGCAACATTGAAATAAAAAATAAATTGACAGTAACCAGAGGGGAGGCGAGAGGGGAATAACAGGGGAAAAGGAGGGGAAGGGTCACCAAGGAACCCATGGACAAAGCCAAATGGGGGAAGAATTGAGGGTGGGAGGTGGAGATGGGTGGGGCTGGGGAAAGTGGTGGTGGGAAAATGTTGACAAAAAAGAAAAATAGACAGAGGGAGGCTAAGAATAGTATAGGAAATTGAGAAGCCAAAGAACTGATATGTACAACCCATAAACATGAACTAAGAGGTGTGGGGATGATGGGATGGGGTACAGGGCGGAGGGGATAAAGGGGAGAGAAAAATGGGACAACTGTAACAGCATATTCAATAAAATACACCAAAAAAAGCTCTCTCTATATATTCGATTATATATACATGTAATACATATACATACTTACAAAGTTTTGGAACAACCTACACTACACCCTGATGGGAGGGGGCGCTTTACTTTTATATGGTCTATAATGATTGAATGTTTACAGTAAGTGGGTGTTACTCTCGCCATCGTGAAGCCAAAAACAGCGTAGACACTAGGCATCGTTGATTGGGTTTATTAGCTCTGGGTCCCAGGCTGGAGCCTTCCTTCTCACCCCGGCGGCTTCCATCTGGGCGACAGGGGACAAGCTCTGGGTCCCTTCAGCTTGCTCAGTGTGTGCCCGTCCCACCCAGGCAGACGACGCTTCAGATTGGGCTCTTGGATCTTTCCCTCAAGGATGAGGGTACATGCCCCCTCCAGATGTGGTCAGGTGGGTCAAGCAAGAGACCGGGGGGTGGTTATTTTTCTGGCTCCTCTGTGGCTCTGTGCCCACGTTTCTTTGCCTGGAGAAGTGCTTGTGTTGGAGATGGTGACAAGGTAGTGGACTGCAGAGAACCGCCGCCCCCCACCACGGCCCAGGGTGGGAATGGAAGATTCCCCTGGCTTGTCCTGCCCCATGGGGGGAGGGGGGTAAAGGGGATTAGGGAGGGGGATTAGGGAGATGTCTCCTTGGCCGCCACCTGTGGCCCACAGCCTCACCCAATCTCTCTTCCTCGCACCCTGCCCAGCCCAGGAAGGAGGTGGAACTAATTAACACCTAAGTGGAAACCTTTCACCAAAGATCGCGAACTCCTCTGTGAATTTGCATTTGCAACCTTCTGTCGCTAATTGTGGAATGCAAGCCTTTATCTCCTCTGAAAGGAAGGGCAGGCGGTGGAAATTAGGTGAAGCGAGGAGGGGGTCCTCTTTGTTAGGGCCTCCCAAACATTCTACCTCCAAGCCTGGTGCAGATGGAAAACCTGCCTTGGGTGAGTGTCGCCAGAACAGTTGGTTCCCTCCCCGCTTTCCACAAGGTTTCTGGAAGAGAGCTCTGTAGCCCAGTCCGAGGTCTGCAGCTTGTCTGTGACCTGGGGCACTGCTGTCTCCTCTCTAAAGCAGGTGAGGCCCCAGCCTGGCGCCCCACCCTCAGGGCAGCTGGCCTGTGTGCCCTGGGGTTTGGGGACCCAGAAAAAGGTCTGAACCTGCTAAAAGGGGCAGGGCACTCCAGGGAGAAGTGACCAGCATGAGTTGGAAGAAGTTTTCAATTATTGATTAATGTTTTGAAAGGACAGAACAGTCGCAAAAACATTTCAAAGGTTTAGAAGGGAAATTACCACTAGCTTCCAAGTCCCTCTCGCTCTGTGTCTGTCTGTCTGTATATCTGTGTGTGTGTGTTTACATTTAATGGCAGCCCACAGAACACACTCATCTTGCATCCCCGCCCCGCCACCCACCACAAAGCAGTGCTTCTCAGGCCCACCACTTGCTGTGAGACTGGTTGATGCAACTCCTTTTCTTGTGCTCAATCGAATCCGTAACATGGGGGACAATACAAATATTTAACTCCTGGGGCTGTTGTGAGGATCACATGAATTAATTCATGTAAAGTCATTAAAACAGTGGCCAGCACACAGAAAACATTACGTCAGTGTCAGCTATTACTATTATTGTAGGCATTGATGATTCATGAAGAATTGTAGGGTAATAAGAGGTACGTGTGTGTGTTGAGAGGAAAGAGAGAAAGAGAAAGAGAGGGTGTGATGATTTCATATTATAAGAAAAAAGTGATTGATTCTGAGTTTCTGGTTTGGGGAGCTGGGAAATTAACAGGATAAAGGTACAACAGTAACAAAGCAGTTTCTATTTATTATGTGTCAACCAAGCATCAGGTGCTATTCGGGCTCCCGACCCGCTTTATTTGAGGCCTGCAGCAGCGCCTTGTGGACAGGTATTATTAATTTTAACATACAGAACGAGGAAACAGACCTTGATTAGTCTGTCACAGGAAAGCAGACCAAGCAATACAAACTCAGTCCTTGGAGTTTCCTGTCTATGCCGACCACGTGGTGCAACAAACATGTTCTAGTGCAGGTTCTTGCTATAGATTTTACTCGCTTCCCCACTGTCCTCTGCAAGGGCTCACACTGTTCCAGTGGCATGGACTATGCTTAAAACAAATATCAATAAATAGGGGACCTGCTGACTGAGCCTCACCAGTGCCTCATGTGTTAAAATCCCACACTATGTGATTTTAAGGCACTCGCTGAAGCCAATTCTCCCTCGGGTAAGGCATCATTTTATTTCTCAATGTGTGACACACTGCCTTGCCTCCTTAAACACAGCGTGGGTGACCTCATTTGGCCTTTCCCTCTGTCCCTGAGTCATCCCCTCCGTGGCGCCTTTGCTTTTTGTGCCTTTTACGGCCTTTCTGCTATCTGTGGGTTTATCGTGACATAGCCCCGCATCCGCAGTTTTTAATATGCTGCCCTTGGAGAAATCAGCAGGTCAGCAGTCTTGATGAGGCTGTGCATAAAACCAGAAGTGACAAGGACCTAGGGAGAGCGGCTCCTCTGGGGTGGAGAGTGACCACCCTTGAAGAGGCATCTTTTGCCTGTGCCCTGGGTTCTCTGCTTTCTAGGTGGTTGGAGTTGCAGGAAACCTAAACCATGGTGAGTGCTCACAGTCGGTCCCCGGTTCCTGGCTGTTGTGGGGGCCAAGAGCAGGGGAAGGAGGTGGCGTGAGTGAATGTTTGGTGACTTTAAAATGTGGATTCTGTCTCTTTCCTCAAGTGCAGGAGGCCAGGGAGGCCTCTGCCTAGTGGTCTCCTGCTTTCCCACCGTGGCGTGGAGCCTTGGCTTCCTGCAGGAGGGTTGGCACTGGTTGTGGGGACGCGTAGGTAGGGGCGGTGGCCCTTTGTGTCGTCCTAAATCCCGGGGCTGTGCCTGGGACTGTGCCCGTTGAGGAGCTGGCTCAGAGAACAATACCAATCTTAAGCAAATGCACAGCTCAGGGTCCCACTGATGGGTTTTCTGATGACGATAGGTCGTAGGGAAGACTGTTCAATGAGCTGGAGCGGCGCCATCGGAACTTCTGCCGAGTTCCTCTGCATCTTCCGTTCTGTGAACTCCCATTCACCTCCTTCACCTAGTCTTCCCGAGTTAGATTTGCCAACCTTGTGGATCGGGCTGCGCTCCTTGAAAACCAAAAACTAACCTTTTACCAGTCATCAACAGCAAACAATTTCTCCCAGTGTTACTTATTTTTTTAAGGCATTTATTTTTTTCCATACAGAAGTTGTAGATTTTTATGTAGTCAAATGTAACAATTGTCAGGCTGTAGGGTTTCGTGGTCTGCTTAGAAAGACCCTCTCCACTGGGATTTTAGGGGTTTCCTCGAGACAGGTTTGAACTGTGTGGGTCCACTTATGTGTGGGTCCACTTTTATGCGGGTTTTTTTTTCAATTGAGACCTGTACTGTTCTCTAGCTGCAGCTGGGCGTCTGTAAACGCAGAAGGAATGCATTGATCTACGGCATTTCGCATAGGGAACTTTTTCCTTTAAAAAATTTAAATCTTTGATCCGACTGCCATTTATTTCTGTGTAAGGTTGAGGTAGGACTGCACCTTCATGATTTCCCCCCCAACTGATTAGCAATAGTCCCCAAATTATTTACTGCATCATCTGTTTCCTCACTAAATTGAAATGCCATTTTATCATAAACTAAATTTCCACGTTATTTCACTCCATTCCTCCCCCCCCTTTTCTGTTACACTATGTTTTTCTTACTCTGAACTGTTTTAGTTATTGTTATTTCATAATGTATTTTAATAACAAGTGGGGGTAGTGCGACCTCATTCTTCTTCTTTGGACCTTTTCTAGCTATTTCACATGTTTATTTTTTCAGGTAAATTTTAATCTCATTTTATCAACTTCCCCAATCCTCTTGGTATTTTCATTGATATTGAGCCTCTATGTTAATTCAGGGAGAATAACATCCAAAAAAGGGGGGGGGGGGCATGTCTTCCTATTTATTCTGGTTTTCTTTATGAATCTCATTTGAGCTTTAGTGTTTTCATCTTACAAATCCTATAGATTCTTCATTAAACTTATATCCCTATGAATTTTATCTTTTCAGCTGCTGGAACAAACAAAATATGTGCTTCTCATATTTTCAGTGGACTGTGTGACTTTAGGCAAATCACACACCCTCTCTAGGCCTCAATTTCTTTCTTTGTAGAGGAGGGAGAGGGCACCTAAGAACATGTCACCTCAAGCTAGCTAAGCAGTTTATGAAGCAGTCCTTAACTACATGCGAGATACTGATATTTTCAAGGGCAGCGTTGTCCTCATTGCATTTTCATGAGAAGGACACAGGGTCAGCTCAGTTTCTCTGGTCCCAGCTGTGCAAACAGACCTGGGTCAACCCTAATTAATGCCTTTGAGCGTCCTCTGCCCCATCCAGTGACTCACCAAGAGGCAACGGCACCCCTGTGCCACTCTTCCTGCAGGCTGGGTGCCCCAGTAGGATGGGCAGTACCTTTATCCACACTCAGCCGCCCTTTATCGGGCATCTACCATGTGCCAGGAACCGTGTTAGCCTCTGGATGGGGTCCTTGGCTGCTTACCTGACCAGGGTGGACAACCGGCTTTGGATTTCATGCTCCCAGGAGCAATTTGAATTTTGGGGTTGATTCTGAGCTTGTTTTGGGCTCCATGGTTGCTGAGCACGTGAATTAGTCAAGGGCCTTTGCTCCAGGGTGTGACGGAGACACAGCCAGGTCACGTCGGTGGTACGGGAGGGAGAGGATGCTCAGAGAGAGACCATTTCTTAGAAAGACGATGACTCCAAGACTAGTCAGGGCTGGCCAGCCTGGTTCAAACTCCCTCCTCCACACTTTCCTGCTCCCTGGGCACCCCCACTGTGTTGATCAAGGGTGACAGACTCATACTCCCTGCTAATTCCAGGAGGGGCGCATGGAGACATTTCTCAGTTAGCCTAATTGTTTCTTTAATTGAAAGTCAGCAGATAAGCACAGGTTTCTTTCCCATGCAAAAGAGGCTTGGGATAGAAGAAATAAGCCACTGGTATAAAAAAAAACAAAAAAAAACAAATGCTAGCTTTAGCCTGGCTTTGGGGAGGGAGGGCTTAGGGTCTGTGTTCTTGCATCATAATGTATTTGAGTTAATTTGACTGGTGGGGGTGCTAAGTTAGCCAAACACTTTAATAGGATTGAAGCAGGCTACTTTCAGGCCTTGTAAGGATGAGAATGGACGGGCTAAGCTCTCTTTTCTTTAAGGAAACAGCCCCCACTCTTGTGCAGGCCAAAATAATTAAGTAATTAGCAAAGGCATTTGTCAAAATGCCCAGTGGGGCTGACGAAAATGACAGCTTTGAGAAGGATGAAGAGTTTGCAAATAGCATTTTCTCCAGGCTGCAGGCTGAGGTCCGGCCCGGAGCCTGGGAGGGAAAGGCCTGCCTGGGACTCTAGGGTCCCCGCTCAACCTTTGGGGTTCAAGTTCACTTCCCTGTGGCAAAAGCCAAGCTCCTATTTCTAAGGAGGCTTTCTTGAAAGGACTTTGGAACATCAAAGGGATCTTAACACACAGCAAGTAAGTGAAAAATAAGGGAATCATTTTCCTTTTCAAAGGACTGAAACCGCTCAACAGCCAAGTCTGTGGTGGAAAAAGCATTTGAGGTTTATTGAAATTAAAAGACTAGGGAAGTAGCTGGAAGTTATAAGGCAGTCATCACGGTCGACAGTGCACTAATTCTGTACCTACTGTGCACAGTGAAAATTCCTGGGTTTTCCTGGGGTCATGAAGATCTCTACCCCTAGGAGGCTCACCGTGTTTGCTGTTAGAGGGTGCATTAGAGATTGAGAGGTCAAGCTTTGCTCATCTAAGGGAAAAGCAACACTAAGAGCAACAGCCACTAGGCATCCCGTCAATACGTCAGGCACGTGATACTTCGTTCGGTGCCCCAGCCCTATGATGTGGGCATTCCCCTTTAATGGACAGGGAAACCGAGGCTCAGAGAAGTCTGGAAACTTAGGGCCGAAAGGCAACGCGAAGGAAAGGTTAAGAGCGATGGAGTCGAGAGCCTGATTTGACAGCAGATTCTACTTGTTTAGGTCAAAAGCAGTAAGAACTGAGGAAAGATATAAATCTAGAAATTAGAAGTTGTTGGCGGCTGGAGAGCGGCCTTTCAGTGACGTGGAAGGTTGAGCCATCGTGAGAATAGGGCTTGAAAAGTCAGTCTTCCAAAATCAGCAAAGGGGAGCGATGTTGCTGTGGTCCAGTGGGGGAAGCTTCCCCGGCCAGGGGGAGAAGTTCAAAGAGAGGGAGATGCTGAAGATACCAGAAGGGGAGGAAATATTTAAGAAGTTCTCCCTAGAGGGGGTGGCCCGGAGAGTGACCTATAAAAAGGTAGCCTTGTGGTGGGGGTGGTTGGAGACAGGGCAGTCAGCGACTTCTTCATTTTTCCTGAGAAGTGGGGGAAAATGAAGGAGAGGTTGTGTAAAGTTACTGTGGCATTTGAAATCAGAAAGGAGGGAGCTGACTCTGGGAGCAGGGGAAGTGAGCTGAGAGGACTTAGGTGGAGGGGAAGTGGCTGGCGTGGGTGCTATCTACGGAGGAAGTCAAGTTAGGCCAAGAACCGGCAGGGCCGGGGTGAAGGTTGTTGGCTGAGAAGGGGCCTCGGGGCTCATGATCTTGGGAGTAGAATATTTCCATATGTGTTAGTGGTGCCTGGGCTGGATGTGGGCGCGGTGCTGAGAGTGGGGCCAGGATGGAAAGTTACGGGGTCTTAGAAGACCACAGGTCAGGGGGCCAGGAGGCCTCTCCATGGATATTGAATGAATGATGACAGGCAAGGTATGTCAGTGACCGAAGTCTTCCAGGAACAATGCCAAGGAGGGTAGATGAAGTGAGAACTGTGTTAGTTGTCGCGAGGGCTTCCAGAGGGGAGAGTTGGGGCAGCGGTGGTGGCTCAACAGCGTGGAGGCCAAAGAGTAAACCATTTCCTCTTCTTTAAGAAACGGTGAGGGATTGCAAGGCTTTTGGGATCAAGACCATCCTGGCTTCTGATCCCGGCTCTCAACCTGCTAGTTGTGTGGCCTTGGAGAAGTCACTGGCTATATCTCTGAGTTTTAAAACTCATCTACAAAATAGGGGCACCACAGCTGCTCATGGGATGTGAGGGAGGATTCAACAAGGCAACGAATGGCTCCAGAACAGCATCTGGCACACAGCTGGGGCTCAGTAAATGGCAGCTGTCAGAAATGTCTGAACTGGAAGAGACCTCAGGTCATCTGGTCCAACAGAAGAGGAGAAGGGGGCCCACAGGGCCACAGGTTAAGGAAGGTGATGGAGTGCTGAGTCTGGTGAAAGCCACGTGAGGGCGGCAGTGTAGGATGGGTGAGATTCTGGAGTCTGCAAGGTCCCCAGCCGGGCGCTAGCTCTGGGGACAACCCAGTTGTGTGTGTGTTGCGGGAGCAGTGGCGTTGGTGGTGGCGCAGGTCTCCTAGGGAGATAGTGCACCCGGGGACGTAAAGCTTCCCTTCTAAGCGTGTGTGACATATTCTAATCAGCAAGAGAGCGTGTTGTCTGTATGTGAAGGTTCCTTGTCTGTTTGCTCTTGATCTAAACCCCAGGCACTGGCCTCCCGCTCTGGTGAGAGGACTACGCCAGGTCTGTTTACACCTCTTGTCTCGGAGCTTGGACTCGTCATGGGGGCAAGTCCTCTGCCTGGAGATTAATTTGCCGTTGACAGCACTTGCCTTTGTGTGCCCAGTGTCTGACACAGAATGGGTGCTCTACAAATACTTACTGAATCAATAGGTGAATGACTCCTCTTTGTTTCTGGTGGCCACACGTTTTTCTATCCACCTGCACAGCCGGTCGGCTGTGTAGGGGTGAAGGATCCAGGTTCAGGAGTGGGACAAGTGAGGGTTCAAAGCCCACCTTTCTCACCTAATACTGGTGACTTTCTCCAAGCTGCTGATCTTCAGGGAGCCTCATTCCTCTTCTGTAAAGTCAAGGCACTCTTAGCTTCTTTCACCTCTTTGACATTTTGGTGATCTGTGGCTAGGATGCCTTAGTGTCCTGTCTGCTTGGCGCTCTCAGTATTAGTGGCTATGTTTTTGTTGTCATCATAGCATGAGGTATGGCAGCACACACAAATTACCTTCTCTTCACCTATTTAAAGCTGAGGGCCTCTTGTTTCTCACATTCTGGAAAGTGATATGCGGAACCAAAGACACATCCCTATTTCCCACCTCCAAACCTGACTCAATGCCCACTTAGTTTGGTGCTTACGTGAAAGGAGAGCCAAGCAAACTATCTCCTAATCATAACCCTGAGGCACCTTCTTCCTCAGGTGTGCCTGCCCTAGTGGGGTGGCCAGGTAAAGGCTTACAGCAAAGAGCCCTGGCTTTTTGGGGTACTCACTGCCAGCAGAAGAAACCCTCTGCGTGGAAATTACTTTAATTTGCAGTTGACAAAAGGCAAATTGCTGGCATTTTTTTGCTTGGAGACTGGAATGTAACCTTGCACAGCCGCCCCAGACATTCCAGGTGACAGCTTCCATTAACCTGGCCCAGATTTCTAGCTTAAAGGAGTGGGGCAGAGAGCTTAAGTAATTTTACAGGGGGCAAAACCCCTCATTGCAATTCAATTCTACCAACTACTACCACTTCAGATTCCCTGTCACTCGTGACAGCATACAAAGCAGAGTCACTGTGAATTTCCTATCATGTAGGTTTTTCTTTGCTTAACCTTGAATCGTGTGTCACCGCAGTCCATGGGCTTCTGACTTTTAAGTTGGATGGAAGACTCCTTCCTGTAATCTACCAGTGTTTGATCTGTGTGAGACTGGCCATGAGGTCATGAGGGCAGGGCCTCCTTTGCTTTATTCCTTCGCAGAATGCCTGGGATGCAGTAGGGTCTCAGTACATATTTGTTGAAGGAATGAATGAGTGAATGAATGAATGGGTGGTTTCCATTGTTTCCCAAGGCCAGAGCATCTTTGTCAGTCTAGTCATAGACTTCTATAGCATTCCAGAAGAAAGGGTATCCTTTAGACGCGGTGCTGGTCGCCTTCCACTTAAAATACGTCTCTGAGATGCCTGTCTGGGGCGGGTTCCGTGGAATGCAGGCTGAATGGAATGCTTTTTAGACTCAGTGAGAACCTGAGGCTGCTGCTGCCATCTTGTGGACAGTATTTGAAACACAGGAGAAGTGACAACAGCGGCTTTTACACCCTTTCATTTCTCTTGAAGAAATCTTAGCTGATTCTAAGATGGAATAGTCTCCTTTGCAATGTGTTCGGCCATATTTACAGATCCATGCTTAAACTGTTCACATTTTTCTGTTAAAATCATAATAAAAACTCTCATTTGTTGAACTCCATACACTGGGCTTTATGTTGAAAAACCTTCTAATGTCTGTGCTGTTATTGCCACCTCTACTGTGGAGAAAAGACGCTGAGGCTCAGAATGGCTGCACGACTTGTACCTGGCTAGTAACGTGGAATGGAGAACCAGGATTTGGCTCTAGCTGGGCTCAGGGCCAACTCTTGGGCATTATGCATTATGCCCAAGAGTTGGGCATAATAAGAAACACTCTTTTCTACTGTTTTTTTTTTTAAGTTCTTATTCTTCCCCGTCTTAACCCCCTGTTGCGCTAGTGCATCCATACTTGCAGTCAGACGGGGACTTAGTGACTTGTTCACGTGTTTGCTTCCCCAAGAAGACACTGAGCACTGTAAGAGTTGGTTAGAGCTGTTGAGTACGAAGGTTTATGTATCTCAGTGCACCCTCTACTCACCAGGAGTGTGCTAGATTAGGACAGTATAGAAATCTGTAAATGCGGGTTTAGGCATTCCTTATGTACACATGCCAGGGGGCTGAAAAGTCACAGGAAAGTCATGGAGTATGTTCTTGGAATATAATTCACAACGAAGATTGACAAAGGTGATGAGTGGAGGAATTAGGAATTTAACTAGTTACTTACAAACTCATTTTTATATTAACTGGCCTCCCCAGCAATGCTCAGGTGAAGTTGAACCATTACTAAATCCATTCGTACAAGTTTTTCTTTGCTCCTTACCCTGGAGCACTTGACATAGAGATGCCCGTGTGAGAAGCGGTTTGCTGGCAGCTGGGGAAGAGAAGGGGAGGGAGAGTTCCAGCCTCTCTGAGGACCTCCAGGTTGGAAGGGGGTCCACAGTGACTATCATGCACTCCATATAATCTAGATGTTGCCTTGGGCTACCCCAAACATGGCCTCTGTGTCTGATGAGGATTTATAAGCAGTTTTCATCTGATGCAGCACCAGGCAAAGGGTCAAAATGTTAAAGAAAAAGATTGTGAAATGGGGTGCAAAAATTAGAATGAATTTATAAATTAAAACTAGACTTCCAAAAAACTTCACACTCACAGGTAAACCCCAGAGATTTTGAAGACCATTTCCCTGTGTGCTAGGGTACTTTGGGGAAAGAGTTTACAAAGTGGTACCATGCGTCATTCTTTTGTACAAACGCAGCATCACACAGAGTGACCGAACTCAAGACAGCTGTCCTTTCCGTTTCATTCACAGACAGAGTAAGGGTCACTCATGTTGGCCAGGTACAAAGCCAGGAGCTTCAGGAACACGGAGATAGTAAGGCAGGGTCTTTACTCCTGTTGGGGCTGACAGATTTCTTAGCTCTATGTACCCGCAGCCTGTGTAATAACACCTGCAGGGGCTAAAGACAGACACAGAGAGACAGGAGGCAGAGAGGAAAGGAGAGGCCAAGAGAGAACTAGAAAGGGGAGACGGGAGGAGAGGAGGAGCAAAGGGAAGAGTGAGACTCTAGAGGTGATATAGTTGTCTCCCAGAGGCCCTGGAGTCTCTCCTGAAATGTCTGCCGCCGGGCCTTGGCCTCAGCTCCACCAAGCGAGTGCGCTCCCTCGGGCCTTCTAAATGCCTGGCAGCAACCGTCATCCACGGTGACTGCAAAGACATTTTACCAGCTTCCCGTGTGTCCCCAGCGCCGGCATCTTTGTTCTGAGGTCAAGTGTTGCGAAGGAAGCGTGATCACGATTATTAGTATTTTCAGGCCATCACGAACGTGTCAGCCTTCAGGTCTGGAGTGAGAGGCAGGTGTTCATGATGGCAACCTTAAGTACGAGAAACCACTGAAATGAGTACGGCTGTGAGAGACTGACAGAGCCCGTGGCCGGGGCTCCGGCCGTCCTCTGCGCAGAGATGGCGTGGCTCCCACCAGGTGTGACTCCTGGATGCTGTTTCATCTACCTGCAGGGCTCACAGGGCCTTCACAGACCCAGTCAGCAAGGGGCCGGGCGGCCAGACCTCCCCACGCGACGTGGCTTTGATCTTTTCTTCAGCTAGTTTGTTACCAGAAGTCTGGTGGAAAAGAACAGTACTCGGGAAAGATTTTAAAAGCCACACTCCTCATAATGGTTATGTATGTCAGTCATAACAACAATATAGTCCTTCAAAGGGTTGTGCTTTCACATTGTTGACCGGAAAAAAAGAAAACAGTTATTTTGTTTTATTTTATTTTATTTTATTTTATTTTATTTTATTTTATTTTATTTTATTATTTACCAACAAAATGGTTTTATTTTGGAACAGCAAAGGAATCAATTTCAGGATATATTAGCTAAGGCAAAACCGTAGGCAAGTCGGGAGAACAAGGAAGAGGAGCATTCTTTTATAGAGGAAAGGGAGAAGCTGGGAGGGGCCGTGAGAAACGGAGTCCATTGGAGGAAACTGGGAGTTCGAGGGTAGTGGCTTTTCATTGCCCACCACCCACCCCCGAGTTGTGACAGTCTGTCGTTGGCTGAGCGGTTGCCCATTAAGGAGGAAACCCTTCCTCCCTTCTGCTGGGGTAGTAAAATAGAAAACATCTTCCTGTTGGAGATAAAAGGTACGTCTCTTTCCGTTTGGGGTAATTAAGGATGAGTGGTAGGGCGCGAGAGCTCCCCCTTCTGGCCTCCTGACTCCTTTTCAGGGCGGTTTCCCTTCATTAATTTTCATAGTATCAGGCTCTGACTTTTATTAAAAGTTGTTACAAGAGGTATTTCTGCACTTTACAAATAACACCAGCTAACGTTTACTGTGGACTTAGCAAATGTTAGGACCTGTACTAAGATCCTGGAGAGACCTTACTGTCCCCTTTTGGTATAAGAATTAACTTTGCCTTTTTCTGAGAAACTGGTATGTTTTTAACCAACCAGGTAAAAACAACAATATGATATTTTTCTCCTCACCTTAGCTTCCTGGATGTTCCAAGTGACTTTTTAAACCTAAGTAAGAACAACTAGATTGACTCTTAGATTTGACCTGTTTGCTTCTCTTCTCTTACCCTTGTTGTAACCTTGTGAAAATTCTATTTCATTGTTCAATTCTGCTCTTTGTTTTTTCTCTGAGCTAATGCAAGGCCCCTTCTTTTAAAAGGATATAGAGAAATTTTATTTAAAAGTTGGTGAGGTTTAAAGATGGACTTAGATCTTAGCTTACTGGTGGGGGACTCTTGCTTAGGTAATTTAAAGCACATTGAGAGTTCTTTAGCAGAATTCACATTTTCTAAGTGAAAAGAGTCCAAGTAGATGCTCTTTGTGAAGGGTGTTGGAGGATTTCTCTGCCTCTCCAGTCACAGAGGGGAGACTGCTGTCCCCATAGGAGGTCCTTAGGACAGATGTATGGTGGCCTTATCATTAAGACCTGGCAGCCCCCACTTCTCCCTGCACTGTTCTTGGGGGGTCCAGTAATCAGTGCTTGGGAAAGGCACCCCATAGGGCTGGAGAGTGGCTAAGGCATGGCCATCAGTTCTGGCCCGAACCCTCTCAGACTCTGTCGGGGGGTGGGTGTAAATTAGTACATTCCAGGAGAGCAGTTGTCAATTTTTCTCAAGGGCCTTAAACACACCCCGCCCTTTCACTCAGAAATTGTTCTTCTAGACATTTAACTTAAAAAACTAATGGGAAATTCATTTATGCATTCAATGCTGGCTGCTCTGTGTCATATACTAGGTCGGGCGAACAACACTGCCCTGCTTTTATAGTGCTGGCAGTTTAATAGATCTAGGGGGCCCTGAACGCAGGCAGGGATCTTGGTCCGTGGGTGTATTTAAAACAACATGTGCCGAGTGACAGGGGATTAGTTCAATTATAGTAGATACATATGATGGATTTTTAAATGACTATTATATATTGGATTTTTTCATGATGTGGGAAAAAATGTTTATGAGATACAATTTTAAGAAGGAGAAGAAGGGTACACTACAAAACTGGAGAGCTGTGCAGGCAAGGTCAGGGGAGTTCTGAGGATGGGATCCCAATTTTACATCTTAAAAAAAAAAGACTAGAAGGAAGTACTGCAAAATATAGACAGTAATTAGCTCATGACAGTGAGATTGTGGATTTTTAAATTTTATTATTTATGCTTTTTTTTGTATTGTCCAAAGTTTCTCGAATGAAGACAGGTTAATTTTAAAATCTTAAAAGCAATAATGGGACAAAAAGGAAAACTTAATAAAAAGGTGTGTTCAGGCCTTCTATGCTGCAGTTATAAATAAGGGGGGACTTATCCCTCAGATCCCTCCTCTCGGCAACATTCCTTCTGGGACCTCCCCGCCAGGGCTAATGCGACCCCGTACCCAGGGCCTGCATTACACTCGGTGCATCAGCAGCGGGGGCCAGGAGTGGAAACTCATCAAGGACCCCGCTGACTTGGGGCAGCCGGGAGGGTGAGCAAGGTCAAGCAGCGGAGGGGGCTTCCCTACCTCCAGAGGGGAGCAGGGTGGGTCCCCGGCTGGCCGGCCGCTGTGGCGGAGACAGGGCTGCGATGGCCGCTCAGCCCGGGGCAACCAGTCGATCCTGTGCCTCGGTTAGAGACCCTCCTCTCCTTACTTGGACAACAAAATGTCCCAGAATCCCAAGCTCGGCACCTTGAGGGGTCAGGCGGGAAATGTCTGAGAAGCGGGGGTGGGCGGACAGGTACCGGGTCTGTGGCGAACTGTCGGATGCGGTACTCCAGCCAGTTTTGGTTCTGTGAAGTATTGACAGGTCCTACAACTTGTCAAGGAAAGCTCAGAACGTGATTTCTCCCCCAGTTTCTAAACATCGGCAGTTAATTATAAAAAGGAACCCTGGGCCACACAAACCATGTCTACAGGTGCTGCATTTAGCCATCAGGGTGCCCCTTTGTGACCTGTGATTTGGTCATGGGACAGCACTCACCCTTAGTCAATCAGCAAGGTTACCTGCCCCCCAGGGCCTCGGCGGGGCTCCCCTGGGGCGGGGCTCCCCAGTGGATGGCGGAGACGCAGGCCCCTGGCTTCACGGAAGGGTCTGTCTGAGGGGACCTTTCATTCTCTTAGCATTTTTATTTTTGTGGTAGAATGTACATAACACAAAACGCACCATTTCTAGGTGTCCTGCTCAGCGGCATTCAGTACATTCACACCGTCATGCCCCCATGACCACCCTCCCTGCACAGAGCACTTTCATCATCCGGAATGGAGACTCCGTAGCCATTAAACCCCAACTCCGCGTTCTCCTGCCGGGCAGGCTGCCCCAGGAACCGCCGCTCTACTTCCTTCCTCTGTGAGCTTGGCCACTCCAGGCACCTCTCGTAAGAGGAATTGTATAGTATTTGTTCTTCCCTGTCGGGCTTATTTCACTTGGCATAATGTCTTAAGGCTCATCCATAGCCTGTGTCAGAATTTGTTTCCTTTCTAAGGCTGAATGGTATTTCACTGTATGTACATACCACATTTTTTTTTCTTAAGGGAATTTTTAGGGGTTTTCAGATCAATTACATGTAGGAAATTGTTCATGTGAAGGAGAATTGCATTCATGTTATAAAAAGTTTTAAAAAACTAGTTGTGCTCTTAAACCTGAGTAAAGGTAGTTGTCCATGATCATAGCAATCACTGATGGTGATTGATGATGGAAATATTAGCCAATACCATGTGTTTGGCACAAAAATAGGCTTTTTATATGCATTAGCATAATTAATTTTTAAAATTTCATAAAAGATAAATATCCCACTCTTTCTGATGAGGAAACTTGGAGAAATGGACACATAAAATGTTCGATGGGCTAAAAAGTCTGTTTAGTTTTTTCCATAAAATAAAAGCCACATTTTTCATTTTCGCCAATAACTATTGATTTGGTTATTTTGAGTATGCCGGTTATCTCCCCCTATTGGCTTCTAGTGGGTAGAGGCCACGGGTGCTGCTAAACATCTTCCGATGCATAAGATAGCCCCACAGCAAAGAATTATTATTTTTTAATTTAATCTTTATTGTATTTTTTTCCCATTACTATTTAGTCCTCTTATACCCGCCTCCCCCCAGCAATCACCACACTGTTACCCATGTCCATGAGTCCTTTTTCCTTTTCACTCCCCCCATGCAATTGTCATCCTGCTCTCCATCTATGAGTCTGTCCCCCATAGCACCTTTTATTTATCCATTCATCTGTTGATGGATACTTGAGTTACTTTAACTTTTTGGCTACTGTGAATAATGCTACCATGCGCTTGGGTGAGTCTCCGCTTTCAGTTCTTTAGGATACATATCTGGAAGTAAAATTGCTGGGTCACATGGTAATTCTATGTTTAATTTTTTTTGTAGAACCACCTTAGCATTTTTATCTGCTGTCTCTAATTAAGGATGTACAGTTAGAACTTGTTGAGGGGGGATCAGCATAGTTGTGGATAGCAGTGATTCACATCCTTTCAAAGGCTACATTTCAAAGCGTCTGTCACCTTCTGACCCGCATCTGTTTGGCTGTTCTTGTCTTACGATGGTGATGATGATGATGATAAATAAAATACATCAAGTGCTTACTTCGTCCCAAGCAGTGTGGTCAACACATTTGCGTCATTTTATCTTCACAATCATTCTATGAAGATTATTGTCCCAATTTTATAGATGAGGAAACTGAGCTACAGACAAGCAGAACCGCAAAGCAAAACAGATAAGATAATTAAATTCAGCACTGACTTTCACAAGGGAGGGGCAGGCAGCCCGCGAGGAGATGCCCAGAGTCACAGCGTTACACTGTGCCAGAGCGGGGTAAGCGCACAGGCTTCCAGACGTCTGGAATCCCTGGCCCCGCGCTCTTGCCGCCTCTAAGACAGGATTCCATTCATTCATTTTGTTTATCCTGTTGACCCAGGTGAAACCTCATCTGAGAGGCTGCCGGGCCGCCTCGGAATCCAGCTGGATATCCCTGGTCCTCCTCCTGATAATTGCTGGGGCAGCACTGAGCTGAAATATGACGGGGAGAGGATTACAGGTTTGGCTCTAGGATTTTGTGAAAACACATGGAAGTAGCACATTAATATTAGTCAAGGACTGAATGGGCCTTTTTAAGGAGTCGAGATAAATTTTGGCAAAATCAGGTTGCCTTGAGACACATTCAGTTTACTCTGTGGGAGTCAAAAAGTTATGATTTTTCTTTCTTGTTACACTTATTTAAATAGTAAAAGTCTAGGGTCTACATGTCCTACAAAGTTGTACTCCTGAAGTTATGAGTTTGGCCATACAGATGGTGGGCCTGTGTTTTTCATTATGTTCCCTCACCCGTTAGGTTTTGCCGTTAGTCTGCGCTACACGTTTCTCTTGTGTTTTTCTTGAACTTCATGAACTCTGGCATTTCATTTTGGGCATGTATATCCAAAGGGAAAGCAGCCTTCCTTTGATCTTCCTTAGGACCCCATTATGTTTAACCTAAGAAAGATTAGGGAGTTGCCATTCAATGCTGAACAAACACAAAACTCAGCTGCAAAGATGGCGGGTGCTTAATCTATTTACAACATCGACTCCATTATGAACTAATTCCACATCAAGCCAACTTTGAAAAGCATTCTTCGGAATGGAATTCCCATCTGCCTTGGGAGGCTGCATGCATATGGCCCAGAGTACTGACTGCATTGGCCTCACAAAGAAATCTATTTAGCATGAAATATTTAAACTGTAGCGGGTTTCTAAACTTTGAAATCATTGTCAATGTTGGTTCCCCATATGGTAGTCAAGTTGTACTTTCTCTGACCTGCGCAGACGTTTCTGGAAAGCCCCCTCGCTCTCTAGTTGTGTTTGTAATAACATCTGCTCAACAGTGTGAAACAGTCGGCTCCAGGCTTTGGACAAACAGCCCTCCGAGCCAGGGTGCACTCGGAGGGCCAGAGCGCCGCCGCTGGGCCAGCACCTGGGAAACCAGACTGCACAGCGCCCCTCCGCCCCTTTTTCAAAATGGGTTTCAGAATGCCCACCTTTTAAAAAGCCCTTGAAAGCAACATGCAGGTCTAATTGTGACATTTTTTTTTCTAGCCTTAAAAGGAGAAAGGAAGAACAAAACAGAATCAAGTGTTAGGCTGTCAGGATTTTCAGTTTCCTGTCACCCTCGAGACATTGATGGAGATTTATTTTCCTAATGAAGGCTCCAGCGTTAATGGTGGCACTTGCTAGAATCAGTTAGGACTAAGTGTCATTTAATTCGCAGTGAAGCGACAATCTGACTGGACTGTGATTAGTTCCAGCTTTTAGCTATCATTTATAGGTCACCAGGCGGCTAACAACCTCAAATGAGGGACCATTATCTTTTGACAAGATGGAGCTTTTTCTGGGGGGAATGGGAGGAGTATTACCCAGAAAGCCCAGCTCAATACTCTCTCTGGGAATTAGTTCATTCCTAATAGAGCTTTGCTGCCATTTACTCAAAGGAACCACACTGGCGGATTCCAGCTAGGAATGCTGAAGAAAATGGAGGAGAAGACTTTCCTCATGGCCATTCACGTATCCGCTCAGCAACCATAAATTGAGTGAGGCATTATGGGAGAGTGTACTGGTGGGGTCCCTGAAAAGCTAATATTCAAACTGCATCTATTGGTATGGCTGTTTTAATTAAGAAAAGAAATTTTTTAATTCTCACGTGAAGACATGCTTATTGATTTTAGAGAAGGGAAGGGATGGAGAAAGAAAAAGAAACATCCATGCCGGAGAGAGAAAATGTCGATCGGTTGCTTTTCCCATGTGCCCTGACCAGGACTGAATCTGCAACCTAGAGATGTGCCCTGACCAGGAATCGAACCCTTGACCTTCTGCTTTGTGGGATGATGCCCACCCGAGCCACACGAGCCAGGGCTGTTTGAATTTTTTTTTTAATAGACCTTTTCCGTTGTGGTGGAGCTCTGATCGGTGGCGTCAATGCCATCCATGATCGGTAAAAATTCCAGATAACGACTTTGCCTGGAGCAACTTTGCTCTTTTGTGGAGCCTACTTTTTCCTCCAAGAAAACATCATTTTAAATAAAACTGTCTTCCTTTCATCATTAGGTGTTTCCTAAATTAGATTAAAGCTGTAGACCTTTTGTTAATTATAAGCAAGATGACGTGATGTTGCCAGAAAGTAGTGGTTTGGTATAGGTACAGTGTGACTTGAAAGGGTTGGAAGGTCACAGGGGACATGACCGGCACGGACTTAGGGAGACTACAAGGAGCCTGGGGGAGCGGCAAGCGTTCCCGTTTCGCCAGTGCTGTGTCTCAACCTTTTTGCATGTGGAGCACACTTCGAATGCTAAGATTTTTGGTGGAAACTTGAAGGGAATTAAAATGTTCCAAGTACGAAACAACTCAGTAATAATGCCAAGATGGTCACCATCGTGGTGTAACATTGTCTAAATGTTCAAAAGCATCACCTTTTTCACACCATTTCCCATTCCCCTCAGTTCTCGGTTGCTCTTTGAATAGAATCCATGGATGGTCTGATATAGTAACAGGACAATGTTCTCAGTTGTTTTAGAAGACACGCTGACTGCCTTGGGTGTTGGCATGGAGCACACCAGGTTGCTGTCATCACTCGTTACGACCATCTCAGTGCCATGCTCCTGGTGACAGCCCTCCCATGGTGGTATTGTATTGTGGTTAAAAGAAATCAAGAAGGAAAGAACCCAGGCTGTCTGGGTTCAAACTGCAACTCTGCCATGCAGTGGCTGTGTGGCCTTGGGCAAGTTACTTAACCTCTTCTTGCCTTAATTTCTTCAGCTGTAAAATGGGGTTAATAATGTTACCTACCCTCATAGGGTTAACTTGAGGATTAAATGTGTTATACAGGCAGCATTTCAAACTCTGTTCTGCATTGAATCAGTATTTTTAATATGTGCTAGCATTTATTACTTATTATATTAGCCTCAGTGTGACCCACTGGCCAAGATTTGGCAGCACACATATAAAGGGTCCATGGCCAAGTGGTATGCTGTGGCATTGCATCCACTGAGACCCAGGGGACTAGAAACTGTCTTCTTCCCAACTCAGCCCACGGTATAACAAACAGCTATGTGTTAAAAGTGAAATGTTTTTATTTGGGTTTGTCACAGAGGTTGAATAGATTCTCATGACATTTATCCATATAAAGTATCATAATGATGGTGGTTGCAGGCATAAATAAGAATGACTCTAACTATTCTGTTTGTATAATGCACAGTCCTTTTTGTTGAATGCAAGTAAGAAGAATATGAGGTCAGGATGCAGCAATTTCCAAAAACTGAATTACAGAACTAAGGACACATACAAAAAAAGATGATTTTTAAATGGAACCAGCCACCTTGAAAAATATGCTGAAAAATATGGTAAAAATGATAATACTTCAGAAGATAACAAGATAAAAGTGTGGCTGGCTGGCCCGACTTTCCACAGCCTGGACCCTCTGGGAGCTGCTGGGCTTTGGTGAGGCAGGACAACCTGCCCCTGGAATGTCGTCTCAGGCACAGAAAACATCACTCTTGGTTTTGGTCCTCGAACAGAAAGGGTTCCCTCCTTGCTGGTGACTCTTGAAAAGAAGACTCTGCTTTCATTACGCATTTGGCCTCACAATCTTCATTGACAAATAGTTCTGAAAAGGAAACAAAACCAGTGTAAAATACACACATGCATATATATATATATATATATTTAAGTTAGGGTTTCTTAACCTTGCCACTATTGACACTTAGGACCAGGTGACTGTTTCTTGTTGGGGGCTGTCCTGGGCATTGAAGGGTGCTCAGCAGCATCCCTGGCCTTCCCCCCCCCCCCCCAATGCTTGTTGTGACCACCAAAATGTCTCCAGACATTGCCAGATGTCCTCTGGGGGGCAAAATCTCCCCTAGTTGAGAGCCAGTAGTTTAAATCAATAGAATCTCAATGAAGAAAACAGAACTAACTCTGAGAAACTTTTTAAATGGTCAAGACAGATGGGACTAGCTACGATTAGAAAATAGTATACATGTACTTATAGTTAACAAACTGAAAGTATGGTACTGGGGAAAACAAAGACATAAAGTCTCTGCTATTGTGGTTGTATGACTATGCTCCTCCATACAAACAAATCTATATTGTTATTCACATGAATCGAAAGAAGAGCATTTGAATGCCTGGACTACCCCTTCCCCACTTGGCGAATGGGTCTGAAATGCCCCCTCCTTGTTGAAACCGCCCTCAGCAATAGGCTCTTCTGATCATTTGTTCGTATCTCTGTAACAGCTTGCCTCTCCGAGTCGTTTACTTGTTCATGTGCCTGCCTGTCCCTGGGCTATAAACCGCTTGCGGGTAGAAATCGTGCCTTGGTCATGTGCACACTCCAGTTCCCAGCCTATAGCAGATACTCAATAATTCCTTGAATGAAGGAACGAAAGCACTACTTCTAAGCACACTGGCAAAACCCCCATTTGGACTTTCATTTGGACTGGGATGATTAAGGGAAATTTAAGGGTGAGGTTATGTGATGTGGGTGTTAACGGATGAGTATGTTGATAGGCAAAACATGGGCGAAAGAACAGCATTGGCAAAGGCATCCTGGTAGATAAGGGCCATCCTTGTGTGTGAGGGGCAACTTTCTAGATTGGGTGCAGTTCAGGGTTGTGTAGATGTATAAGAATTCCAGATTTGGGGATCTGTGAATATCAGGACAAAGTCCAAAGGCAGCAAGATCAGTTAGAAATGCTGGCTGTCGTCCATTGATAAAGGCCTAGAATTCCTGACACCAAAGTGTTTTTTCAGGCCATAAAGTTTTGCCTAAAATTCATGAAACCCTAAGAATGCAATTCTAACCACAGGACACATTACTATAAATTTTCCAAAGGCTGAAGGGTTGTGAGGCCACAGCTCTTAAGAAAGTCATTCTTCTGAAGAGCAGCAAAGGCAAGTACCAAGTTAGGCGACCAAGCACAGTTCTCTCTCTCTCTCTCTCTCTCTCTCTCTCTCTCTCTCTCTCTCACACACACACACACACACGCACACACACACACACACACAGGACCATGGCGAGGGGCCCGGGGCTCGCACCGGTAGGGAGTACAGGAGCACAGCCACGAAGAGCAGCAGGACCAGCAGGACCAGCAGGCCGATGATGACCCACTTAAATCGGCGCCACACGATGAACTTCATGGTCTTACACGGGTTGGTGAACCAGAGGAAGGAGGTTTCTGGTCGGCTGCATTGCAAAGAAACGGTTTTACCTATCCGACTCAGGAGGGAATGTTATTTTACCTCAGGGCATAACACCATCCAAAGAATAATTGATAACATTTATAATGTCAAGAAAAGATACTATTCCCCTTAATTGGCCAAGAAGATTCGAACCTTCTACAGTTTTCGAAGATGTTGAAGGCACAATGGACTTTGGTTTCTTGGGAAAGGAGAGTGGTTAAAATAAAGCCAGATCACTAACCTCTCGACCCCCCACTATTAAGTACAAAATTAGAGGGACAACAGCTAATCCAGCCTATTAAGCCAATTGGAAGGGGGGCTTTCAGGCTGCAGGTGTTTGGGGATGAGACGACGCCAAGAACAAAGAGGGCTCTCACTTTGGTGGGTCCAGCTTGGGGTTCATGTTGGGTTCATCCCGTCCCTTCCCAGCCGGCCTCTCATCGGCCTCCTTCTCATTAAGGATTTCCAACGTCATCTCCACTTTCCCCTTCAGTAAAGCAGAACAGGTTAAACACATGACATCATGTTTCACAAATATTTTCACTTCAGCCCAAGGAGTATTCCCCTAGCAATGATTTTTATTCTTGTAAAACAATCCCGAGATTGCCTTAAATTTTCCTCAAGAGATTTCATCACATTTCCTCTTCCATGTGTTTCTGAACTGGCTCCTTGTGGGAACGCAAGAGGACAAATTGCTTCCCCTCCTCCCTGCTCCCTGCTAGTCACTTTCTGTATCCCTGTCATTCTGACCTCACATCCATCTCCTGCCTTCTCAGATACCTTCCTTTGTAATTTTTGTTGGACCTGGACTAACCTGTGTACTGCTCATAACAACATCTAATGCTCTTACTGGGCATTAACTGCAGGTTCCCAGTTTGCCCCCGTGCTTCACATTTACCACGACCCCCAGGGCACAGAGCAGTGCCGGCACTTAGTGGGTACTCGATATGTGCGGGGTGAATGAGCCAGTGAACGCACGAACGATCGCTGCCTCTCTGCGCACAGGCTTCTGAGTGATGCGCTGGGCCCCGCTCAGCCCTGCCTTATGGACAGTCGACCTTGGGCGGTGCTCACGGCGACCCTGAGCAGCAGTGTGCACAGGAGGAAAACCGAGGCTGAAAGAGGCCTAGAAACTCACCCATCTCTACAGCCAGGCTTAACTAAGGTTGCGACAGTCTTTCTAGAACCCCCTAACGCCAGACGAAGCACCAATGACTTGAGAGCCCCGACCCTGACACTCATTTAGGTGGCGGGCCAGACAGCTCCTGTGCTGACAAGTCAGACGAAGCTGGGGTCTGACTACGGCAAAATGCCCCAACTCTCCTGGCCTGGCTTCTGAACCTATAAAAAGGGGATAATGTCTACCTGATGGGAGTGTCAGCAGAACTAAACGAGATTATGCGCTAACTCATCTGTCACGGCAGAAAACAGGCAAGTGGTTTCCTGGGCCAGGAGGGGCGGGCTGCTAAGGGCACAAGGAAACTTTTGGGGTAATGGGGAATGTTCTGGATCTTGATTAGAGTAGTTTCACAAGTGCATATATCTGTCAAAACTCATCACAATGGTGTACTCTGAATGGGGTGCAGTTTATTTATGTAAGTTATACCTCAAAGTTGCTTTAAAAAACAAGGTTATGAATGTGAGGCATTTAGCACATTGGTTTATAATCAGCGATGTAAAATGTTAACTAAAATTAATAATACATAATGCATTAGGTAGTCTTTTCTGACATAGCGATCTGCACTCTTGCTTCTGTATCAGAGTAGATCTTGAGTTCTCCACACTTGCTTGTGAGTGACAGCCTCCTTGCTCAGTGAATGTCTGCATCCCCACGTCCTCCATATATATAAATATATTTTTTAATGAGAACAGCTCAAATTTGAAGTTTCCTTTTCTGTACTGAACTGTACTAGCCGCTCAGCATAAATCAGCCTTCCCGGTGAAGGAAGGTCCTAAAGAAAACTGCGCAGCCTCTCTGGCTTCCAGTTTTTGACACTTGCAATGCCTCCACCTTCTGCTCAACCCTAATCGTGCTTGGACACCTTCTCCTGTGATCCCAGGTACAAGCTGTTCCCACAACCTGAAGTCCCACCAGTTTAACACTTCCTTATCTTATCTGGGGTAAATCTATTGATAAAGAGAAAACCTAAATGATGCAAGGCCCAAAAGACCCCCAGCCAAGAAATGCTCGTACAGCCATCACCCGGGAGCCGTCTTTGTCTGCATAGCACGGCCACCATCCTTTCATGGACTTCTGTTCAAAGAGGGAGGCGGTTTTCATTTTAAAGGGGTCCATGGCTTTGAAGTCTGGAATCATGTCCAAGCTGCATTTCTCTGGTGATTTTGCTGGAATGATGGTGCGATGCAAGTCAAGTTCCAGGAAACCTAGCCAGGGAAACATTAAATTCCAGTAAGCTGCGAGTGGACCAGCCGTTGTTCACAAGGGAACAGAATGTTCCTGTCGGAAAGGGGGCAGGCAGTGGTTCTGACCAGGTGATGAGGGTGTTAAGGAAAGGGACCTGGTAGACATTTAAAATTCTTTCCCGCTAGGGTGAAAAGTGGCAGAAGAAACACCTGTCCACCATTCTGCATCTCGCGGAGGGCTCTGTGTTTCATTTCTTGAAGACAGGAGCATAAACAGAGTTCCTCTACAAGCTCAAGAATCACTAACCATCTGTAGACAGAGCTTCCACTGACCCTGAATTTGAAATTTGCTTATACTCTGAATTGCCCTGAACACAGTCATGTGCCTTTGGGCAAAGATACCTGGTACTTGGAGCACAGGACACGCCATGAAACAGTCACGTTCAAGCCTCTCCTAGTACAACCTCAGAAATAGGAGTGTGCAAAGGAACATTACAGCTCGACAGAAAACTCTCACCAGGAACTAGGAAGCCCACCTCAGGGTGCCAGGTAAAGCACACTCTCCCTCCTGTGACGTGAGGCTCTAATGCTCCCGTAGTGCTTTCACTGTCTTCTGGGATTGGGACCTCCCATGAGCCCTTTCCTTAAGGAAATGGTATGTGTGTTTGTGGGGTCAAGTCTATGGACTACTGGGACAAGAGCTGGTCTTCAACAGTGACAGCAAAGAGCAAGAGGGGGACTGTGGCAGATTCTCTTTAAACCGTCGGGCTAGGAAACGGCCATTCATCTTATACGAATCCAGAGCCCATAATTGACAGCCTTTCTTGAGCTCATTCTTGCTTTGTTCTCAGCTCTCATTTGGGTGATAACTAGTCATTTTCCCAGTAGCCATTTTAAAATATATTCATTCTCTTTATCTGTTGTCAGACTATTTTATTTAAATTTCAAGGAAAAAGCCCTCCACTATTCTGGAATTTACTGCCCATATGCTTTATGAATTAGCATCCTTGCACGCTCATTTGTTCGTTCCTCTCTCATAAGCACAAAGTTAAAGCCACTGCTCTCAGTGCTGTGGCAGGTAAAGGGAAGAACAAGCCATGGCCATTGGCCACCATGGGCTTTTCCTCTGCCGGGGGCATCGGTTAGGGGATGCTTTAACAGCTGGGTAAGAAAATGAGGTCTGAGCTGGCAAGTGGAAGAGATCACGGAAATGAGAAAACAAGAGCACACGATAAAGCAGATTACTCTGTCAGCACTGAGTGGGGGGAGGCGGGGAGGACCCACGAGGGCTCTGGGTTCCTTCGCCTACGTGGCTGGGACAGTGGAGGGGCCCAGGAGGAAGGTGGGTATGAGGTCTGGGAAGAAAGGCTGAGTTTGACTGTAGTCATGATAAATTTGAGGTGCCATCTAAATATAAAGGTGAAAGTTTCTGGTGGGGAATTGGGAATAAGCATCATAATGGGTCTTTTTGAAATATAGTTGACATATAACATCATGTAAGTTTAAGGAATAGGGCGTGTTGATTTGATGCATTTATATAGTGCAATGACTCCTCGTAGCAGTTCCTCATTACTCTGTGTCAGGCACTGTAGCAGTCAGGCTACACATCCTGGCTCAGAAGTCGTGCCTCGCTGAAAGGCGGCCATGGGAAAGTCACTGAGGGGCCCGGGGGAGAGCCAAAGGCCCCAAGGGAAGGCAAAGGCCTGTATTTAAAGAGTGGAAGGGAGAAACAGAGCCAGCCAATGAGACAGACCCAAGGCTTGGGCGAGAGAAAACCGGAAGAGCACTGTGCTGCCAGGATTAGGGGCAGAGAGGGGATGCGTGCCAAGAAACTGAAAAGCCCATGTGTGGGTGTGCATGGGGGGATTACTTAACAGGGGCTCTGGCCACAGAGGAGGGTGAACCTGGGGGCAAGAACAATGGGTAGGAGCCTTAGGGGACCTCCGTAATGTTTGAGAGCAGTATGGAGGAGGGAGGAGCCATTACAAAGTACTGAGGAGAGAAAACAGCTGGTTTGGAAATAAAGGCAGGGGTGCGGCACTCTTTCGTGGAAACAGGATTTGAGTCTTAACAGCAAGACAGAAGTTGGTACAAGAGCCTCCAAGGGGTCCCTCGAGCCCACAGATAGGGGTGACATTCACTGAGCCACACTGTCCAGAGAACATCCAGGCTGTGGCTGTGCCCCACCCCCGATTACCCAGAGTATTGGAGATTTAACTAATTGGCTCCAAGTTTTAAGTGATTTCACTAATTCCAAGTACAATTTCTTAGAGAAAAGTATCCAAAGGTAAGCCCTACCCAAGTAGTCATCCAGAGAAAACTTGTCATTATCCCATATCTGAATGATCAGTCTGGGCGGCACCCGAAATTCAGTTTGGTCAATACTCCAGAAATGTTCCTGAAATGACAAGAGAAACAGACAAACCAAGTCACACTGATTACTGTATTCTGAAACCCACCCCTTGGAAATTCCAGTATCAAGTCGCGGGGCCTTTTCCTCCTTTTGCACCCCTAACCTAAAACCCTCTCCCCTCAGCCCTATCCCTCCACCCTGTGTGTGGAGGACAGCTGGGCTCCTCAGGACACCTCAAGGCCACCTGCTGGGTGACTAAATGGTTGTCCCGGGCAGTCCCCAAACAGAAGGTTTCCTGCCACGCTCCTATCAGTGTGACTTCCTGCAGTCCCTCCTGGAGTTTAGGGAGCGATTCTCCCCACCCCCAAGACCACTATGGCTTGCTCAGATCATCCTCCTAGAGCCAGGATGCTCTAGGCCAGCCCACAGTACCACCTGCTGGGGTGTTGCCTCCGCTCAGCCGCCTTCTGTCCACCCCACACAGACGTACATCTGAGCACATTCATTTCACTGGGGCACGGATTTAACTCTCTTTTTTAATCACTGCAGATTTAAAATGACCTGGCATTTTGACTTTTGGAAAATATTGCTGGGTTTTCCATGCCGTGGCCAATGATAACCTCCCAGACCTCACACTGTTAGGTGGAGGGAAGACTGGTCCCTGCCGCTGCCTCAGCAATATTAGCAAAAAATAATCACACCTCCGTAGCCTGATTACACCCAAGTTCCTCTGGCCCCAGAAGAAAGGGAAGTGCCCCGCTTCGTGAATTTGAAGGATGATTGTTGGGTTGTTCCTCGTTTTTCAGACAACATTCCAGGAATGTTCCCCTTGGCAGGGCCCGGGGGCCTGTCTCTGAAGGGCTTGGGAGCCCCCTCTGCTGTTGTCTGGCCCCATCTGACTATCCTGTATGGGCTCAGGCTCCAAGTGCCACTCAGGGCTCAGGGAGGTCCAGCCCCCGATGTGGGCAAATGGGAAAGGAAGCTTAACTAAAGGCCTACCTGGCCCCAACTCCCTCGCCTTCCCCACCCGTCCGCCTCACCATCTGAGAGTATGCATGATTTGACATCAGGTTGAGCTCAGTGTCACGAGAAAGTGCACTTTGAAAGCATTCATCTCACTTGGCACAGAAAAGTGCTCACTACACATCATCACTGAGTAGGGCCAGGAGGGGCTAGGGCCTGGCCAGGTGGGACAGGGGCAGGTATGTTTTAATCAGGTGTTGGGGAGAGGATGTGACCAGGAAGAGCTAGGGAAGGTTTCTAGATTGTGGAGGTGGAAATGGGATGGAGGGCCTATAAAAGACGCGTGTCATTAGTGCCTGCCCAGGTTTCAGGCCCCCGTTTTGGGATGGACGCACCCGGACTTCCCTTGGAGTGCCTCCCTCTGGTCCCTGCAGCTTGGGAAGAACTGCCTCTACCCTTTACTCCAGAGCCAGTCAGAGCACTGCGTCCCCCGGCGGCGCGCGTCGGCTCAGGAATGGGCACGCGACCCCAGGCAGTGAGGCCCCATTCCAGAAGTCTTGTTGGCACCACAGGGCATTTGTGCTCTTTCTGCTGAGGCTGCCCACAGGGCAGGATATGAGCGGGGCCTCCACCAGGAAGGAGGCCCGCAGAAGGCGGAGCAGAGGGGCGGAGAAGTGGGAGCCATTTCTAAAGACATCAGTCCAGCCTGGGACCCAGGCCCTCCTTAAAGCCAGCCAACCCTGGGCTTTTTAGTAATGTGAACCAACAAATCACTTTTTTGGAATAAGCCAGTGTAAGTTGAGTTCTGTAACTGAAAGTCTTATAAATTAAGACTACCAGCCCTGAACCCTCATAAAAATGCTTGTGAGGGAGGGAATTTTTACCTACTTGAAAACTTTGCCTCTGTTTGCTTAATTAGTCCAACTGTTCTACTTACCATGGGGAGACGCTGGTTTCCCGGTGACATACACATGCCCTTGGGTTGTTGTATATATTGATACAACACCCCCACGTCTACCCATTACCAGATCCTTCTCCCTGCCTCCAACATGTGAGTGAAGGGAAAGCTGTATTCCACACACTTCTAACTCCACAAATAGCTCTCGTAGCTGTGTGACCGTGGGCAAGTATCTGCGCCTCTGTGAGCCTCACAGTCCCCATCTGTACCAAGAGGGAGCTGAATTCCTGACCACTGAGGTGCTGAGTGGCTCCAACATTCTCTGAGTGTCTGCATTAAGGAAGACCCATGACATCCACTTCCCACTGGCATACTTCAGAGCTTACTTTTTTAGCAACAATACAGAGTTGTTCAGCTGGGAGGTAGTCAAATGGGAAAACAAATCTCCAGTTAAAATTCCCTTCGCCATCCAAGGACCTGTAATGGACATCTGTTTTCTGTTTGTTTTCTTCATTGCCAGGAATCCAGCTGAAAAGCAGAGGCAAACACACTTAGTTTCGTGTGATTGACAGGTAATCTAGCCGCAAAATTGTGCAGTGATTAGGGGAGTGAAGGGCAGGAGAATTAATGCACTTTTCTTGGGTAGTTTCCAGTTATCTACAGAGCTGGGGGCTGATTTATGAAGGGGAGGTGCTCTGTTGCATCCAACACAGGTTGTAGCCAAATAAAATATAATTCCTCTAAAACCAAAGCAGGAAACCCTTTAGACTTCACTTAACAGGGATAAGGTGAAATTTTCTGGAAAATATCAACAACTTAGCTTCTATTTTGGGGACATTGGAGCTGGCTATGATTTTAGTCTCCAAAACTATAACTCATCATTATCCGTCATCACTGCCGATAGGCTCGATGAATATGAGTTAGTTCTAAACTTTAGCGTTTCCTTTTCCATATATTACATAAGCAAACAAAACAGGCATGACTCCAGTACTCTTACGGCTTCCTTTTTTTATTATTCTTAGATTCACTCTGATCATATTAATGAGACTAGCAAGAGAGATTTGAGTGGTTATTTCTCAACTTTTGACACTTGAAAAGTTTTCTTGACTTGTGCCTGGCATGGAGCAGACACTAATTAAATACCTGTTGAAGGAATGAATGAATCTACTTGCCTGGGAAGAAGTTGTCACATCTACCTGCTACTGGGAAAACCCCTGGTTTGGAAGCCAGGGGAACACTGGGTTTTAGGCTGGTGAAGTGGTTGAATGCATGGTTCTCAACACTGACTGCACATTAGAGCTGCATCAGAATCAGCTGGGGAGATTTTAAAAACACTGATGCCTGGACCCCACAGACAGAGATTCTCAGTGGGAGGCAGGCCTGGCTGTGAACTTGCTCTGCCACTGGCTCTCTAAGCTTCATCTCCCATTGGTAAAATGAGGCTAATGATGAGTGCTCCCTTCACATGGTCAATATGAGGACAGGTCATGACTTGGAAGAGTCGGAACGGGAAGGGGGAAATCCTTAACTCATGTTTACTATCCTCTGCTATGAACCAGGTACTTATCTACCTTATTTTATTCTTCTCAACTCCCTATATATTTCCATTTCTCAGATGAAGAAACTGAGGTTCAGAGAGGCTATCTAACTTACATAAGCTCACACAGCCAGTAATGTAGAGAATTAAGTATACCTCCCAGTCTCTCTGTCTTAAAGAACCATGGAGACTGGAAAGCACCAACATTAGGTCCCATTATTAGTAATGGTATTAACATCAATCAACTATATTACTTTTACTTTTTGCTGGTCAATTAATTGACCAGATAAGTTAGTTGAAAATTTCCTTTAGACAATTAGCTTTTAAATTAATTTACTGAAGAGAGTCCATACTCTCTGGCTAGGACCTCAGTAGCTTCACACCTTGACCCCTCCCCAAAATGTCACCAGCATCTGACCCCAGGCCGCTCATCCACCGCAACTCTACCCTCTTTTTAGTGAATCTTTTCACATTGAATTTTATATAGGAATCTTTTCACATTTTAAGTTTAAAACAAGTTAACTATCCTAAGTTTACATATTTGTGTACACATATGTATAACTTTGTATGTAATACTTAGATAGAGGTAGTAGTAGCCATGTTATTTATGCACTATTTATCATTTCACATATAGTATTTAGATTTTAATTCCAAATATGACATAGTGCTTTAGGTTGAGCTTTATTCTTTGATTAGAGGAGGTTTCTTTCAGTTCAGTACTACTTGAGTTTGTTTCCCTGATTTGAAAAAAAAATGCTTATGATAATCAAATAAATTTGCATATATGCAATTAGCTGGGATTAGTTTTCCTTGGGGAATGGTAAGAAGCTTCTAAAATGAGAAAGAATAAGAAATTTGATGAAACACTCCCTGTTTACAGCAATGTAAATGACAGTAATTGTGTTTTTAACAAAGTTTTGATTGAAAACCACTCGGAATCATAAGTGAAACTTTGTTCTCACTTTATGAATACATTCAATTCAACATGTCTTATCTCTTTACATATCAAGGAACCTAACTTAGTCTATGTGGAATATCAATAATACTAGCTAACACACAGTGTAATAGTTAATTTCATGTGTCAACATGACTTGCTATGGGGTGCCCAGATTAAACATTCTTTGGGAGTGTTTTTGGATGAGATTAGAATTTGACTCTGTGAACTCAGTGAGGTAGACAGCCTTCCCCAGTGGGGGTGGACCTTGTGCAACAGATGAAGAAGGAATTCACCCCTTTTTCTGCCTCGTTGATTAAGCTGGTATATCTCATTTTATGTTTTTTTGATCGGCAGGTGGCAGAGTGTGAGACTTCTGAGCCTCTAAAATCACATTGAGTCAATCCATTATATTCTTTCTCTCTCTCTCTGTCTACACACACACACATACACAACTTGTTCTGTTTCTCTGGAGAACCCCAATGCACACAGTGCTTACTATCGTCCAGGCACTATCCCAAATGCTTTGAGTAACTCAGTCTTCTGAATATTCCTAAGCAGTGGGTTCTCTCATTATCTCCATATCAGGAACAGTGAACTTACTAACTTGTCCACCTAGTAGGGGGAGTACCAGGGTTTCAGCCTCGTTAGTTTGATTCCAGAGTCTGGCTTCTTAATCGCTATGCCATTCTGTACTCAACATCTATGGTCAAGGCACAAAACAAAACTAACACCAACATGAACTATTTGGAATTTAATTATGCAAGTAACAGAGTAATGAACAGCTGTGCCTCTTTACAGGCTGGACGCAGGTACTCAGTAAAGGTTGGTGGAATCAATGATTCTTAAAAATTCTGCTAATTCTTCCTCTTGGGGACATTAGTTGCTGGCAACAAAATGTACAGCAAATGAAATCTTGAAAGATTTCCTTGTTTCTTTCTTTTTTTAAAAGATTTTATTTATTTATTTTTAAAGAGAGGGGAAGGGAGGGAGAAAGAGAGGGAGAGAAACATCAATGTGTGGTTGCCTCTCGTGCACCCCCCACTGGGGACCTGGCCTGCAACCCAGGGATATGCCCTGGCTAGGAATCAAACTGGTGACCCTTTGGTTCACAGGCCAGTATTCAACCCACTGAGCCACACCAGCCAAGGCAGATTTCCTCATTTCTAAAGTCAGTTATTTAAGCTATAAAGAAGAAATAGATGTGAGCTGCATGACTAAAAAGTCTCAGAAATAACAAAATGCTTAATGAACTCTGGCTGCACATGCCCACCTGTATCACTTTTAAAAGGGAGAAATAAAGATATATGCATCAACCAGTGTGGCCAGTGTGGCTCAGTAAGTTGGAACAGCGTCCCCTAACCGAAAAGTTGCAGGTTCAATTCCCAGTCAGGGCACATGCCTAGGTTGCAAGTTCATTCCCTGGTCTGGGCACGTACAGAAGGCAACCAATCAATGTTTCTCTCTCACATCACTGTTTTTCTCTCTCCCTTCCTCTCTCTCTAAGAGCAATGAAAAATGTGCTCAGGTGAGGAGAATAACCAGTCAATCAACCATAAAAAAATATGTATCAGTTCTTACAGTCATTAGATACCTCTGCTTGCAAACAAGATTCATACAGGTTTTCTTTTCCTTCTGCTCTCTCTGCCTTTGTCTCCCTGGAGCTTCCTAAGCGTATTGCATTAATGAGATAAAATACCCTCAAGCAACCAAGAATCCTATAATGCACCCCTTCAACAATGAAAACTAATGAAGAGAGAGAGGTTTTATTCCCTGAGTTTGTCACAGGCCCTGCATGCTAGCCTTACCCTTTGACATAGATGTCGCTCATTTCTTCTCCTGTGATGCTTTTCTCGTCCAAGATAACATCCTTGGTGTTCCAGATGATCACACGGAGGTAGAATCTAAAAATGAACGCATGTTGAAGGGGCTTTTTGCCCTTGTTCTGCACCAAGACCCCAGGCCAAAACAGCAGGGTCTCAAGATTACTTACTTCTTGGCTTTCCGGGGTTTGATGTTGAAGGGAGGGCCTGGCGGCCCCAAACTCTTGGGGAAAACATCCACCCACATCTGCAGTTTTCCCTAAGCCATTCAAAAATGAAAAGAGAAATAAAATTATATTACAGGTGGTATAGACCACAATTGTCATTCACATTTCCTAGGTGAAACTATTTCCTTAGGCTTAGTCCATGTAGGTGGCAAAAAAAAAAAGAATAGAAGAGCGAATCAAGGTGAATCTTGTACATTTGGTGTCGTTTAGGCTGCCCTCACCCTGCTCCCACCCGGGAGTCTCCGCTGGCCGCACGTGCCCACCCCGTCACAGCCTGAGTCTCCCCTGGTTAAGAAGATGAGGGGCTTCCCAACACCAACACAACCCCCAAGGCACACACAGGCGCACTCTGGCACACAATACAATCACAGTCACATACCCATAAACACATCCCCTCTTACAACCACTTAACGTTGGGCCCTTTATTCTCAGTCCTCAAGCTGTCACACTATTCATCACCACACTGTCTACTTGATGCTAGTCCCAGTTTTGTGACACCCAAGGGCTTCTCCACTTACCTCAAGATAGAAAATCAAAATAAGGTTAAATGGTATTTAATTTTGTAAAAGACAGACTTACAACAAGGCACATCCAAAGCAGACACTCAAACAGTGGCAAGAACATTACTGTTCCCCAAAGTTGAGGACTCCCTAATGTTGGCTCACTAGAGCCACGGCCTGGGAAGAAGCCGCAGGAGGGGGAGGGAGAAAGCTTCACTGACGCCATGGCGCCATCTTGGTGAGGCTCTGCTCAGGTTTTGATGGCCACAGACGAGGCCCATCCATCTGACTGGAATGTTCTTCCAGACAGATGAGGAATGCCTTTAACAAACTATATCAACTATATGAACCAATTTAAATTCCCCAAACTGCTTTTTGAGGTTCTCTGCCTTCATGACAAAAACAGACTGGTCTTTAAGAAGGTTGCCAAGGAAACCACTAGATTGGCTTCCTAATGCATAGTGAGAAAAATGGATTAACTGGAGCTCTTGAAATAGGATATATTTTACTGTGATCCTGTCTTTCTTCCAACTAATCTCTAGGGCTCAAGGTTTTGCAATACATCAAGCACACTGCAGAACATCAGGCATCCAGGTTTCTCCTAAGGCCCGGCCACAGTCTGTCCAATGCGGTAGGTAGAGGTGATGAGGCAGGAAGCAGGAGGGATGGGGCTAGTGGGTTCCCAGGGAAAAATCTTCCTTGCTTTGTAATTTCTTGAGACTTTATTCAACTGAGGAGTGGGAGGGAAGACAGGAGGAGGAATGGGCTCTTTAGGGGAAGAAAGAATAATAAGAGAAGGAATAAAATGTGGAACAGAATAAAAGCAAGAAGTGAGTGACAAAATAACCTAGTAAACCCAGGGCACTTGTGGCCACTTTTTAGAGATAAGCTTGTCTACTATTCTGCTAAGTCAATAATATTTGCATCCATTGCATTAATATTTCTGAAAGTGGGATTTCCTAGCCACCTGCATCAGAACCCTTCCAGGTACTTGTTAAAATTCAGATTCCCGGCCCCACCCCAGCCCTGTTGAGTCTGACTCAGTGCAGGCACAGCCTGAGAGTCTTCACTGTAGCAAGCTTCCTCTTGGATGATTTTGCCATTGGCCATGTCTTCCCCTGTTTCTCTGGAAGCTGCTCCCCAGCTTCTGAACACTGACCACCCCCATCACTCCGCAGACGACGAGCCATTTTGGGCCCCATGGCCCTGCTTTTTCCCTCTTTTCCTGGCTCCTTGGTCCATGGCACCGCCTCACCCAGGCTGGGCCAAGCACAGTTGCTTTCCCAGGCCCCGCCCCCCTGGCTACAGCTGAGTGGTCCACCGGCGGGCAGTTGGGCCAAGGCGGGGCAACCTCTCCCTTCCACATTTGGAAGTAGATGGGACTACATCGTCCCCCAGAACACTCAGGGACCGTCCGCATTATTCTTACGCAGGGGAAGGCGCCACGGGAGGGTGCTGACTAAAGAAGACCCAGAGAGAGACAAGGGACGGGGAGAAGTGCTGGTCCACGTTCGTTCCGAGACATAGTCACTCTCCTGCCTGGACTTAGTGAGTTACCTGAAAATTCTTACAATAAATTCTTCTTTGGGATGAAGCTAATCTGAGTTTCATTCCTAATTCTTATGTGCCTTAAAGTGTCCAAAAGAGAGAAAAGAGACAAGTCTGTATCCACACTGTGACTGCATTAGGTGTTTGGACGACGGGTCTTCGAAGACCGGGAGCTCTTTTACCTGAGAGATGTTGGGCTGGAAGGTGCTGTGCAAAGTCCTTGTTTCTACATGTTCAGGGACCAGCCCCTGAGTCCTGAGGATATGAAGGGCGAGGCGCTCTTCTGGCGCCCCGAGGTGCTGATGCAGGGTCTTGTTGGCTTCTGGAATGGAAAGAGGCATTGAAAAAGGGATGGGCCTCCCTTCAGCCAGATTGCCTGAGGGGGTTTCAGCACTTCCTTCCAGACTCTGCAAAATGCGAACTCATTGACAGAAATAGCTCCTGACCAGGGGCCCTGGCCCAGCCAGGTCCACGCCTAACTTGTAGACTGCCAAGAGCAAAGGGACCTGCACACCTCTGAAGGTGTAGGAGCAGCCCGCATTTGCTTTGTGGCAGAGGCTCACAGCCACCCTGTTTCCCAGGCGCCCTTGCAATTAGGCATGGCCACGTGGCCAAGCTAGGCTAGAATGTAACACAGGTGGAAATGACATGTGTGTCACTTCTAGAACCGGCACACAAACCCTGTCATGCAGAATCATATATGTGCCTTACTCTTCTGGATACAACAAACAAACAAACAAACAAACAAACAAGCAAGCAAACCCAACGACCTCGACGCCTGAGCTGAAGAAAGGCTGGGCTGTAAGGTGGAAGGGACTAAGTGCGTGAAGTATTGCTTAGAAGAGGGCCACTGGCCTGTAGGAATGCCTGTTTTGAATTTATGAGAAATAAACTTTTATTGTGTTAAGCCACTAAAATTTGTAAGTTCAACTGTCACAGCAGCTAGTGTCACTGTGGCATTTAAAACACACAGCCCCTCACTTTTCTGACATTCCTCCCATTGAGGAGGGGGAGTCTATATCCTCTCTCTGAACCCGGAGACGTATTTGACCACTAAAGAAAGGATGCTGTATGACTTCCGAGGCTAGGCATTAAAGGCCATGAGGCTTCTGCCTGGTCCTCCAGGGGCGCTCGCTCTGGGCAATGCCACCCACAATGAAAGGAGCTTGGAGACCCAGAAATTGTCCTACAGAAAAAGCCTGAGTAGGTGCTCAGGTCATCAGCCCCAGCTGAGCTCCTAGCCAAGAACCAGCATTAACTGCCAGCCACATGAGTGAGCCACCCTGGACATCAGCTTCGTTGAGCCTTGGGATGACTGTGGCCCCCGCTGACATCAGACAGCAGCCAACTGCATGAGTAACTCAAGTGAGAACTGCATGGTCGAGCCATTCCTGAATTCCTAACCCACAAAACAAAATGGTTGTTTTCAGCTGCTAAGTTTTGGAGTAATATATTATGTAATATATTACATAATATATTACTATTGTGTTAATTACTATTGTGCTAAGTGGCTTAGCAACAATAAGTGGAACAGTCCTTGTGATCGATACAGGTTTTGGCAGTTACTTTTCGAATGTTTGGGGGTACTCTTCTCCACAAGGCCATGTAGCTTGCCAGTTTATTCCCAATCCCTTTTGCAAGTTCTCATGTTAACAGCAGCATCAACCTTTCTGAAATATCTAATTATCCCTGATATTGACTAAGTCTTCTTCAAAAGGAAAGACAAAATATACTTTCTTACAATGTCATGAACAAGCAGTTGTGGATCTGGAAGCACTTTCACTCCCAGGTGACTTTGCTCAGCTTTTTTTTTTTTTTAGGTTTTATTTATTTATTTTTAGAGAGAGGGAAATGGAGGGAGAAAGGAAGCGAGACATCAGTTGGTTGCCTCTTACATAGTTGGTTGCCCCCAACTAGGGACAACCTGGCCCACAACCCAGCTATGTGCCCTGACTGGGAATAGAACCAGCGATCTTTTGGTTCACAGGCTGGTGCTCAACCCACTGAACCAAACCAGCCAGGGAACACTCAGCTTTCTTTGGATATCCCATGAATCCTCAAGGCCGGTCCCACTGCCACCCTCTCTGGGAAGCCCTTCTTCCCTATGAATCATACCATAGCTCTTACGCTCAATTACATTAAGCTTACTTCAGTCTTTGTCAGAGTGCAGCTAGCTTTTTATGTGTCAGGACAGACTGTATTATAAATTACTGCTTGGGAAAGAGAAAGACCCAAAGTTTGGATGTGAGCCAGATGTGAACTTAGCAGATTCTTCAAACCAACCCCATGCATCCCTGAGCCTTCTCAGAGAAGGGCTGGAGGAATGATGGAATAAACTTGGTAAAGAAATTCTTGAATTACCATCTGAGCACTTTGCATTACATGAAAATTAGTTAATTACTACAACTTTGTGTTCAAAGCTTGAATGGCTATGACCTACAAGGGTCAAGTGAAACATAAGACAGACAAGAAAATGTGTCCACTCTGACACTTGACATGACAGCAAAACCCTAGTATAATGGGGCTTTTGTCAGATAGTGGTGTGTGGAGTCCCCTGTGGTGTCATTAGGGTATTGCTTTGCCGGAAACCCTCCCCAAAACAAACCCAGCAATAGAAATGGGTTGTGAATCACTTTGTAACCAGCTTGCGATCTATGGCAACATGCTTACCAAATTCAGCCAAACTGTATTCTCGTCCTCCATATCGGATTCTACTTCCATCTTCAGAAAGGATGGGTGTTGGGAAGCCTTTGAATCTGGCTACATTTTGAAGCAACTGCGTTGGTCTCAATTGATCTCGCCAGGTATTTACTCCAGAACTGTGAACGACATCCCACACCCGAGTTTCTCCAAGCCATACAGCTCTTCCTGGATTCACCCACACACACTCACATATTGTAGGCACCCCATGTAAGGAGGCGGCTGGGAATGCACTCTACACACTGGCTTTGCCTAGAAATCTGTTTCAAAGACCTAAAATCCATGATTACTTTGGGCTCAGCCAATTGATTCTCTCTCCCCTCTCAATTTCCTCTTCTGTAAAAATGAGTTTGACTGAGATTGCATCATCATAATAGGCAAACTCATAAACTAGTAAATGCGAGCTACATCCCAGTAGATACTGTAGAAAAGCACTCAGATAAAGAGGAACATCACAAAATTGATGGGTTGGGGAGCGTGTGCCTGGGAATCCTTGCTTCCAAAGGGCAGGGAGTTCCTGCCATCGAACATTGCCTATTCTCAGTCCCTGGCATCAAGGAGGAAGGCTGGAAGAACGGGACCAAGGGAACCAGTTCTCCAAGCACCGCTCCTTATGCCATCGCCACGAAGCAACGCTCCACTCCAAGGGCTAGGGTTTTACACAGACTCCAATGTGAATGGCGCCCCCTGGCCCTGATTCTCCCTAAGATAAAATCCTACCATGAAAATCAGTATGTGTCCGACTCAAAGCAGCAGGGGCTCGGTGAAGCCAAGCACTGAGGTAGACAGACAAAACTTCCTGGGTGCTAACATTAGATGGAGAAAACTGGCTACATTTATGGCCAGGGCAACTGTGGCATTGAACTCATAGTGTTATTTATTCAAGGTTACTTGATTCGGTTATTAGAAAACTTTTATGTATGTTAGGAACTTGGGTATGTGAATCTATTTTTGGAACTGTCGATTTTATGAAAACTAAATATAGATCAGGTCTTTCTTGTGAATATTGCTGTCCAAACTGAGATGTCTCCAAACAGAGAATAAAACACTGAGCTTTGAAGACAACACCAAAAATTTAAAAAGTAAAATACCTCACTGTTAAAAATAGTTATATATTGAAATGATAATATTTTGGATATGATGGGTTAAATAAAACATTAAAGTTTGTAAAAACTGAACTTACACACAGTACTGCTCAGGTATGCCGCAGTGGGACCCAAACCGGGAAAGGAATCGATTTTCCAGATCAATTATTGTTTCTCCCACTTTTTCGTCACGGGTAAAGGTGTCGTAATCATAGACAGAAATTTTCAGGTCTTTTTCTTGAGGTAAGTAGCAGTTCAGTTCATACATTCTAAATAAACAAATGCAAAGTTAGACTCTCCATGATCCCACCAGTCATTTCACAAACACCAGAGCTCTGGGTAGAGAAGCCCCTGTCAGGGCTGTGCCTGCTGGAGAGAAACTGTCGACTAGGAAAACCAGGCTGGGGCGGGGCGGGACTGAGCGGGCGGGGGAGGGGAGGCCCTTGATAAGCAGTATGTCTTCCTAACAAGAAGAAGAGATTGTGCACCAGCTCAGGAGATCCTGGGCTTTAAATACCTAAATTCAAACCTCAGCTCTGTTGCTTACTAGCTGTGGGACCTTAGGCCACTTAACCTCTTTGTGCTCAGTTTTCTTATCTGTAAAGTGGTGATAACAATACCTACCATGCGGGTCAAGTGAAGAAATGTTTAGAAAGCATTTGGCATGCGTGCATGGCTGAAAACCCAAGGGTTATAATAATAATAATAATTATTATTAATTATAATATTATTAACAGCACTAACAAACGCCTATGAACCGGGGCACCCAGGCGCCTCTGCCCGACTAGCACAGAGACCCTGATCTACAGCCCCTGGCCTGTGCGCCTGCTCTGCTCCCTCTTCTGCCTGTGCAGAGACCAGCTCCCCACGGAGCACCCTGACTCCCCTCACAAGAGCACGGGGGTGGGAGAGTGAGGGCGGAATTTGTGAACCCAGTGTGATGTGCAGGGTGCCAGGAAGGCTCCTGTTCTGCTCCCAGGCCCTCTGACCCACCGCGGTTTCTTGGAGGCCTTTCTACAGCATCCATATCAAAATGCAAACACTTCTCAGGTAAAGATAAATAATCAAACAGTACTTTCTGTGGTAGGTGAGTAGTGTGGTGCAGATCCTGAGAGGGAGAGAAGCCCAATGGCATGAGCTCCAGCAGAGCACGTTTGGTTCTGTACCATCCACAGAGGTACAGGTCCCATAGTAGGTGCCCAATCAGTTTTGTTGGCAGAAAACTGAGGCCTCTCCCATCCCTCCTCTCTCCCTGTGCCTCCTCCCCTTCTTCTTGCACTCTGGCTGTAGACTGGTTCCTGCCCAGGGGGCCAGGAATGTTAACTAATCCGGATGAGCAGAAGGGTGTGTATCAATCGGCTGGGGAGGAAAGCTCCCAGGACGTCTCCTAGATAAATCTCAGCGACCCCTAGACTGCTACAGCCGGGCAGCCGCAGTGGGCACAGGAGTAAAGGTGCTTGAATCCTGACCATACAGGAAGCGCTGCATCCTCATGCGCCCTAACACCACAATTCCAATACCGGATTCCAAGGGACAGGTAATATGTGTCCCTTGATTAAAAGAAGTCTTTGGTCAAATAAGATTGAGGACCACTTCGTTTGGCATTCCTTGGAGCATACTAAAGGCTCTGAGAAGTCCTGCTGTAGTTACCTTTCTCAACCCAAGTTTCTTGGTTTGATGAAGAAATATGTCTTTTTTCTTGGAACGCAACAATGAACATTTTTATGGAAGACACTGACCTTCCACTGAATGCGAGCGGGCCGTGACATAGTAGGGCATACTGAACAATGGCTGAGGACACGGGAGTTTTGTCTCTTCCTGAATTCCTGCCCCCGAGTCCCTGAGAGTCTTGCTGAGAAGACTCTCACCCACTAAGACTGAGGCCAGGGACCACAGCCGTCTGAGGGGTTGCAGAGCTGGTGTCTCCTTGGCCCCACCTGGCTAGAGGGGGAGAAGTCTGCACGCCCGCCAGGCAGGGATTGGCTGAACAGAGCCTGACAGCATCACTTCCTCCCTGGGTGGCTCGGAGCAAGACTTTTCCTGCCACTTAATTAAGCTTGTGCTTGGCTCCTTTGAGACAAGCGATTCAGACAGGGCCGCCTTTCTCCCTCACAAGCTGGCTTTCTCTGCTCCTGTCTCCCTCACACGGAGCCCTCCTTCCTGCCCTGCGTGCCTCTTCCTGTCTAGACCTCAGGGCTGGATCAGCGGGAGAAAAGGAAAGCCATCCTATTGCTGTGCCAGAGGATTACTTCCACTCCCTGGCCCCGGCACGTGGCCTTGGGGGGTGCCGCACAGAGGGTGAGCACATGTGTGTGCCCGGCAGCTGAGCAAGGATGAGGTGGCCTGCGCATGTGTGTCACCGGGTGTGAGCGAGGGGACAATGGCATGTGTGAACCTGAGAGACTTTGACTGAATGACACTTTTGTGTGTGTGCGTGCACACATGCACACACATGCAACAGGGGAGAGAGGGAGAATGCAAAAGGGTGCGAACCAACAAACATGGGTAGGAAAGAAGAGGCTGGGCAAGATAATAAAGCCAGAAATTAGCAGATAGGCCACACATCAGACAAGAACAAAGTATTCTTCTGCTTGGCGAGGTTCTTAGGAAATAACCCTGTTTCCACAAATGTTTTGTACAAAGAACATTTTTCTGTAAGTGGTGGCTTTGCCATGAATATAAAGCATTACCAAGGGCGTTGGGAAAATCTGGGGCTTGGAGTCAGGAAGTTCTACCTAAATCTGGGCCCCATGATGTACTAGGTCTGTTGACAGAGCTCTGGGGGTCTGTTTCCCTCGCCTGTAAAGTGGGCCGCTCACCCCTGACCTGACATGGGGATGACAATCAGACGGTGGCAGCCACAAAGAGCACAGTGGGGAAACTGTGCGGATGTTGCAGTCAGATGGCCTGGGTTTGAATCCTGACTCTGCTTCTCACCAGCTGAGCACTTTAGACCCTGATTTCCTCTGTGCTTTAGTTTCCTCTCTTGTAAAATGGGGCTAAATAGCAACTCTGAGTTGGGAGATTTTTGAGATGGTTTACATAAATGGCCCGGCATGGTGCCTGCACGCGGTAGAAGCTTAGCTAACAATAGCTATTGTTAAATATAACAATTTATAACTGAAAAATGCCAGTCCTGTCTAGGGGTTGCTTGGATTTGTCTTACCCTTGAGAAGGTTCTGATGAGATCCATGGGACAGCCTAGAAACAAGTCTAATGTGGCAACGATGAAGGAAATAATGTGAGTTCAAGAATCTTCAGGGACAGAAGACAGAGGGGGCAGAACATTTTGACCCCATCCTTTTCTGGCCCCTCCTTAGTCTTGAGACAGGTCAATAGTACAGGGGTGGGCAAAAATAGGTTTACAGTTGTAATACAAACAAATAAAACAATAATTAAAAAATAACACAAAAATAAACTCTGTGTAATCCCCCTTTTGCCCACGCCTGTATGCTCACTGGATCAAAATGGTGGAATTCACATGTCCCAGAAAACAGAGCCCAAGCTGGACTCAGGGAGTGAGAGCCACATGGTCACTCCAGGTAAGTCACCTGTTACCCCACTTTCCCTTCTTGTCTGGAACCCAAACGTATCGGACTCCTGGGCCTTGTACCTCTCCCACCCCCACCACCTCTGCCCCCAGGTCTTAGAGCAAATCTCTCTGAGAAGCCTCTCTCAGGACTTGGTTTATTTTCTCCCTGGTACTTCTCACTCCTGTGAAACTCTTTTATTTGTGCATTTTCATATTCATTACCTGCCCTAATGGCTAGAATATTCGTCTAGTTCATGGGCACGTTTTCAGAGCCGAGCCCAGAGCTCGGCACATATCACATTCTTCCTACGTATACCATGAAGAAATAAAGTGTCTGTCGGAAATCTTTCAGTAAAGTGCACCTTACCTGCCGAAAATCGGGTTGAGAGTGTTGGGTACGTAGTGGTCCCGATCTTCAATGACTTTTTTGCCCAGTGTTATTTTTATGTAAGGGTCACACTGTGAGGACAAAATAGATGGCACGTTATGTTGCTGTGAGGTGCAGGTTTAAGCCACTTTCTGAGACAGGCCCAGGTGTGCCTCCGCGACCCCTCCCAATCTGGTGAGAAGGCGGCGGCCGTGGCATCCGGGTGCCTCAGACAAGGCCTGAGCAACGTGCCCGTTTCGGTGGCACACAGCCAGCGCGCCTTTGAGAAGCACTGTGGGGGAAGAGGTTGTGGCAGGGACGAGTGACGGAGCAGATTTCCTCTAAGGTCACATCTGTAAAATGAGAAGGATGACCCAGAGGATCCAAGCCCCTTCAAGCTCTTAGATAAATGCCCGTCTGGACAATCCTCCCCTGAACACTTGTTTTGATAGAGTATCTTTCCCCCAATGAGATAACAGACGCCCCAAAAGAAAGAACATGACAATTACTGTGGTTGATGACTGTAATTATCTGGCTACGGGAGAAGGCCCCACACCCAAACTCTTACCAGGCCATTGTTGTCCTGGGGCTGGAGATCTAAGCCTCGAACAATGTAAATCCTGACCGTGCATTCCTGTGGGACGCTGTCAGGTAATTCCCGAAACTGCCTGGGAGGCGCTGGCACACTGGGGTCATCGGGCAGGGGGTAGATTCTAAAGGAGCCCTAGGAGAGAGACACACACGGATGTACTCACAGGGCCCCAGGCAACGTGGGCAGAGGGCTCCTGGGCAGTGCCCTCCTCCCCCAGGGCAGCCACGAGGGTTGTGCATTTGGGTGAGGGTACGCTGCATTCTGTTAAAAAGACAACACGTATTTGTGCGTTGCATACTTCCAGTAGGGAAAGTGAAATAATGATAATGTAATTATTTAATAGATTACAGGGGAGAAGGGCAGGGAAGAAGCAGGGAGGCCAGACAAAAGGTGGAGGTGGCTTGGACCAGTATGATGGCAAAGGAGGAGGTGAAGAGTGAAATTCTGCATATATTTGGAAGGTAGGAATAAAGGGATTATTTTAAAAATCCAATAAAGTACTAGGGTGATTTTCCTTTTCTTATGTCACCCCATCAACCGCCTCCCACTCCAAGGCAAACTCTTGTTCATCCCTCACGTCCCAGCTGTAAGGCATCCCAGCTGAAAGGCGTCCCCTCTTCCAGGCAACCTCCCTGACTGCCCTGGGTTGGGTGTGTCTCCTGCACGCTCTCATCTAACCCTGCTTTCACCCCTGTCTCAGTACTGACCTCTGTCGTAATTGTCTAGCTATTGTCTGTATTTTTCACTAGGCTGTGAGCTTCCTGAGCGTGGGAATTATGTCTTGTTCATCCCTCTATCTCCAGGACCTAACACAGGGATGGGTGTGTAGTTGGACACAAAGAATGTTTTTGGAATGAGTGAGCCATCAGGCCTGCCTCAGAGGCCATATATTTTATCCTGAAACCAGCTTATGTACCAGAGAAAATACTAAGGTTGGATTCAGAGCATGTGGGTGTTCCAGCTCCACTCACTCAGCAAAGCAGCGTGAAGTAAGCACCTGATATGTACCACATACTGGGGACACCCAAATAAACTCAGGGAACCCAGTCTGGCATAGAGATATTTTATAGGTTTGACTCTCGTGCCATCTTTGACTGCTTGGTGGGAAGCTGCAATGAGGACTTTGAGACCACCTGCAGGATTTAATGTTCTGATCGATTAGCAATGTCTGCTATTGGAAAGAATTGGGAAGCAACAGCACAGCTGCCGAGGATCTGCCAGCAGTGGTTGGAGGGAGGAGCCCTCCTTAAAGTAGAAACTTACAGAGTGAAAGATGCTTTAATAGGGGCGGGAGCCCAGACCTGTGGGAGCCTGGAGCAGGAGTGAGTCACTGTGCCGGAAGCAGTCAGGGAACACTTCACAAAGAACCTGACATTTGAGCTGGCTTAGAAGAATGAATAGGAGTTTGTCAGACCACAAAGAGGGCAGGATCAGCATCCAGGGGAGGAAGAAGAGCTTGTCCTAAGGCTCCTTTGAGAGAAGCAAGGTGTGTCTGGGGCTTGGGAGGGGTCCTCCTGAGCTGGAGGGTGCCCGGGGCAGGGGAGCCAAGCAGCGAAGTAGCTTGTGAAACACTGGCCCCGCCTTAGGAATGAGGTGATCTGGTAGAAAATCAAAACATGGCTTTGAAGCAGTCAAGAAACATGATCAGATTTGGTCGCATGGGGGAATGGACCAGAGTGGGACGAGAAAGGTGGCAAGGACAATCAGCTGGGAAGTTGCCACATTGGTCCTGCTGAAAGCCTGAGGGGGGCAGTCGGCCTGGGGTGGGGGCTCTAGAGAGGCCGAATCTGCAGGACTCAAAGCTGCTTGGCATGAACGGGGAGGAAGAAAGACGCTGAGGATGGCTGTGAGTGTTCTTTCCCTGACCCCGCTGCCCTTTTCCTAGTTGGCACATCGTAGCATCTTTCAGATGTCAGAGGACATGACATCTGAAGGTCACAGAGGTTGGTTGTCCTTTAGCCGAGGCCTATAAAGAAAATAAAGGTGGATTTTAAATAGGACAAACAAACACATATTTTACTCACCTTGAACTCTCCTACCACAGAAGGGTCTTCATTCTCCTCTGATTTGCCTCGATATAGCTTGAAAGTATCGGAGAAGTCTGTCAGGCCCTCAAATTCTGCTACATTCTCCAGTTCACAGTCGTACACCTGAAAACCATCAACAGATTCTTAATTTCTTATTAAAATACAGGGGAGTCTAAAAATGGAAAAAGACGGATAATACCAAATGGGCATGAGGATGTGGAGAGAGCAACTGGGACTCTCATATTCCTGGCAAGAGAGTGGAAAGACACAACCACTTTGGGAAAATGGCTGCCAGGTTCTTATGGGGTTAATTAGCCACCTATTCTATGATACAGAAATTGCAGTCCTACGTAATTGTCCAAAGAGAAATGAAAACAAGTCCCCATGGGACAGGAATGTCCACAGCAGCTTTGTCAGCAGCAGAATGGACAAATTGTGGCATATCCCAAGGATAAAAAGGGATACGCTACTGTGCTCACGGCAATATGATGGATCCCAAAGCTGCTGTGCTGGGCTAAAGAAGCCAGACACGCATAAAATATGTACCGTATGAGTCCATTTATATGAAGTATAAAAACAGGCAAAACTAATCTATGGTGATGAATTCAGATCTGTTGTCACTGGCGGGGACAGGAAAAGGGTACAAAGGAGTTTCCCATGGTGATAGAAATGTTCTTTGACTTGTTTTGGTGATGGTTTACACAAGAGTATACAATGATCAAAACTCAATGAATGGATTACTTTATGTATGGGAATTATATCTCAGTAAAAAACTGGAAGAGGAGGAGGGTGAGGAGAAAGGATGAGAAGGAGGGAAGAAGGGAAGGAGGGAGGGAGAGAGGGGAGGAGAGAGGCTGAACTGTGGGACAGATCCACCAGACCATTTTTCTGAATTAGTGCTTCTTTACATGCTGGTGTCTTTTTTAATTTATTTTTTATTGTTGTTCAATTACAGTTGTCCCCATTTTTCTCCCATTACTCTCCCCTGCCCTACCCACCCCCTTCATGCTGCTGTTTCTTAAGCTGCATTGAGATGTTATGACAATAACGAAAGGACGTGGGTTTTTTCACTTTGATGGGGAAATACATTTCAATGGCTAGCTATTTCTCATTTTCAAGTGTTTTTTCTCTTATATTTTGTTCTGAAAACTTTAGCATTTGCTTCTACTTTAGTGTATTACAGTCTGAAAAACTGAATGAAGAATCGGAAAACCCAAAACATTAACAGAAGAATCATAGGTAGTCAGACGCGCCCAGCTTAAGAGCCTGTCCTCCTCCTGGACACACATGCCCGCCACGGCTATGATTGTATGTGGAATACATGCAGTTGAATCAACTGACTAGGTAGTGAACTGGATGACTGTTTGGGGGACTGAATGAAGCATGTTGACATTTCATGCTATTCTGCAAGAGCACTATGACTTTTAGGTCTCCCTGGGTCAAAATGGACAATTGTTGGCCTAATTAGTGTGATGCCAAGCCATTCCCAACCCTCTGCCGGATGGCCCAAAGTGGCAGTCATATAAACATACATCAAGAGCTGCCCTCAAGCCCCTGGAATCCTGGCAAAGCCAAAATCTGTTGCAAGAGGGCTCAACGACAGGCCAGAGGTGCTCCTGGCCCCTCCCCATCAGCGTCCGCAGGCGGGCCCTTCAGCTTCTGCTTAGCCCTGCCTACGCTTGGCTTTAGTCAGTGTGCTTCCCCACCCACAGCGGCACTGGCCCAGGTACCTTGAGTTTGGAATAGCCCTTCTGAATATATTGTCCACATTTCTCAAGTTCCCCCATGGAAGCATAAAACTTGCTCCACCAGTCAACAACTTCTTCCTCCTAAAGAAAGACACATCAAGATGGAAAAATCTTTAGTGATGACCTAGATTTCCAATCAATGCAGAAAAACCCATATGTAATAATAGGGGAGAGAAATGGGTACTTCTGAACCAGAAACAGGCAAGATTATATGACTTTTGTATACATACACAATAGATAAAGCATTCAGGATTCTACCCAGGGGCTGGAGGTGAAATGATACTTGGCCAATAAAATGTGTTTGGTTTTAATACCCACAGCTATGCTAGATAATTTTCTTACAGCCTATAGACAAAATCAATTCATTTGTCCGTTTTTACTTTTTTATCCTCTTGACTTGATAGTTACATCTACAGATACCAGATTAAAGTAAAACCTCCAATATACATATTCTACTGTTTCATTTCCTTAGCCCTTTTAGCTGGCAATGCCTTGTAAAACAAAGCTCACTAAGCTAAAAGTTGGAAAAACTGGTCCTAATTCAAGTTCCAGCCTTTACATTGTGAGCCATACGCTTATGTTACAAGCCACACCAGCATGAGCAAGTCGTTCACTGTCTGATTCTAAGCATCACTTTCTTCATCCACTGAATGGGGTAATAACACTACCTGTCTCCATCTACCTCAGAGGCTTGTTTTGGAAATCAAATAAGATCATTAGGAGAAAGAGCTTTGCAAGTGATAAAATGTGAAACAAAAGTAGGAAGGTATTATGGTTCATTTAGACCAATGGCTCCCAGCTTGTCCTTGGAGATTCTGATTCAATCAGCTTGGGGTGAGGCCTGGGCACTCAGCATGCTTTCCTAGGTCCCCAGGTGATTCCAATGTGCAGCCAGTGTTGAGAACCTCCGATTTAGCTGGGTGGTTCTTAATTGGGCAGAAGAGACAGCATATCGGAATCACTTGTGGAACATTTTCAAACGGCCAAAGACTATAGTTTATAGAAAGCTGCTGTAATTTCCACTCAGATTTATAACAAGAACAGATCCTCATCGGGCCCACCGATCGCTCATTTTAATCTATCTGGGAAAGAGTGACGATGTCAAAAATACAGTGTCACGTGCAACATAGTTTCCTACTCAGACTGGGGCTGGGGGGCGGGGTGAGGAAGAAGGAACACTCAGAAAGCTGTTTCTTATCCGTGTACAGTATATGTATGTACACACACACACACACGTGCATAGTTATTTCCCCTTTATGGGTCAGTCATCTGACCCTGGATTTTCAAAAATTTTCTTTATACATCAGCTATAGGCAGAAAATACATGGATCTTAAATCTAGGAAAATGTGTACAACAGTTACCTTTTCTGTCAGCTGCTCATCACGTGTGTGGGCAGGGAAAGGGCAGACCATGTAACAGTCACACAGCATGGAGACCCCATGAGCATTAGGGTTAAAGAGAAAGGGAGAAGGAGAAATTATTTCTCATGCATGCTTATATTATCAACATTTTGGTGGATCATTTAAATTATTTAATTCAAAATCATCTCCTCATTAAGCAGACCTTAATGGTTTCTTCTCTGAAAATGTGCAGACGGGTTACAAAGAGTGTTAAAATGAAAGGCTCGGAGGGAGCCACCCACATCCCATGTTTTCAATGGAGTTAGAGGATCTCATTGTCACCAGCACAGTGGTCACACAGGAGGGGCCCTGCAGCTGCTCACCTCTCTGTCCCCAGTCTCTCATTCCATTCAGCCCCTGAAGTATATTCCCAACTTGGCCTAATTCTTATCCCTTCAAACACTCCTGTCACAAGGTATGCATGTCTAGCTGGACCACAATATCATCCTGTAGGTACCTTTTCTTGGTTTCACCCCATGATTATCTTATAGCACCAAATATATATCCATCCATCAAAATTGCTCTAAGATGTCAAGTTTCTCATTGGCCAAATCCTTCCATTTGAGCGATCTCAAAGCACACTCAGGAGATGAGAGAACGGGGAGCTGGCATGCGGGGGTTTGAGTTTTCACTTGGCACCTGCTAGAATATTAGCTAAGCTCACCCTTGGGAACAGTTTGAAGGATTGCTATCCAGACCCCCTCTCTGAAATCCTAACTTCATTTCTAGTATGAGGAGAGAACAACCCCTCACGACAGGCGCTCCCTGCAGCTGTTGTGTGGGATGGCCACGGGCTGCTGCTTCTAGCGCACTCCTTGGCATTTTCCAGGTTGACTTGTATTCAGCACACAGAATTGCCAAGAGAGTTAGAGAGGCAGGCAGATCGATGCAACACTTCTTTCTATTAGATTCATACCAAAGCGGGATGAAAGGTTAAATTGTCACAGCGAAATTGAGATTTTGGAGAGCAGGGTTTAATGCCAAAAGTGCTTTCATTTTCTGAACAGTTCCTGCATTCAGATTTTTAGAGCCTGTTTATTTGCATCTATTTTCAGCCATTCAAAACCATTTCAAAGAAGAGAAGAGTGCATAATTGAAAAAGCATTCTTCTGAACAAACTGCTGATTCTAAAATTTAGGATTAATATGGGAGAATTCATTCACGCTCCCTGCTCATCAGTTCATATGGAAAAGTAACAGAAGCAAGTAACTTGCTTTATGATATCCGAATGGCCCAGAAGATTCTCCCCTTTTGGGTTAAAACAATCATATTTGTTTAAAGATCACCTTTCACTCCAAAATCTCCTAATAGAAAGAATCCAAAAGAATTTGAGTCTTTAGACCGAGGTCCCCAGGGCCCCAAGCAGCCTCATGCATTTTCTTATGATACATACATGCACTGTCGTTGGAGAAACCATTTTGTTGAGTGCTGTTGACATACTGCTTAAGCACTGGAATTGGAAGGCAGTTGTTGAGAGGGCCAGCACTTACCAATTGGCCCCAGATACTTATTTTTCACTTTCCTTGTGATAGTGCTGAGCCCATTCATTAAGTGCTCCCACAAGTCATCACAGGGTGTGGGCTTCTGTGAGGGCAAGACTGTCACCCAAAGCCACAGCCTCCAGCTCCCATCAACAGCAGTTACTTTTGATCCACTCCTTCGATTTACCCAGATAAAAGGCTTTCATTGAGTTAGTAGTAGTAAATGTACATTACACACACACAGCATGTACATGTAACTCATGCATACCATACATACATGTATAACAGGTATGCATGTATAAGGTTACATATACATGTCATGTAAGACATCAGCAAGCTTGTTACTGGCTCTTGCAAAGTTCAGCTTGACCCATTTGACTTTGCATAGATGTGCACTCTCTTGCTTCCCTAATGAATCGGTAGAGAGAGTTTTTTAGAGGAGATTCCAACCAGTCTTTCTTATTAACACAGTGCACCTCACTGTGTTAGGAAAGTAAGTTGATCAAAGTCATTTATAATACAGTTGGATACCACCCACCAATGACGGTTACTACCATCCCAAAGCCAGCTCTGGGTTGCCACTTAAAATGCTATGATGTAAACAGAACTTCCACAATGTGTTGCTACAGTAACCTAGTTATCCGTTAACTATTTTAAAGAAATGAGATTAGCAGCACGGATTGGCTTTATTATTGTTGAAGCCCCACCCCCACCCCACCACCATCTCCATAACCTAGGGCTACTTTGTGCACAGGAGGCATAAGAACTGATTGACAATGAGAGGTAAAAAAGTTGCAGGCAGATTGTAGAGCAGGATCTTACACTGCCTTCTTCCAGAGGTTGTAAAAATGCACATAAAGGATCTTAAGTGTATTGTATTTAAACTTCTCCCTAGGCCAAGACTGTTTTACTGGGAGTATTTGGGGCATTTTACAAAGTGAACACAACAGTTCTGCAAATCTGATACTGTCATTTGTGACCGTAGAAGACTCTCAGGGAACAGACTTTCGCACACTATTATACACTGCTGACTGGGGAGGCCACATTGAACGTGGTCCGATTGTTGGTGAGTTTAATGCAGAGGGAAGGAAGTGGACCTTTTTTTTTTTTAAGGCACTGTTTATGGACATAACACATTAAAATGCAATCAGGTGCATTTTTTGGCCAGTTTGCACATTAAAACATGCTGTGAGAGTCCATCATAAATGCCAACAGAAACAGGGAGATATTTAATGTTTTCTTTTTTCTGGGCTGAGATCCCTTCCCCTTTCCTTCTTGTACAATTGGCTGGAATGGCTTTAAAGCAGGGCCTGGAGTGAGCACTTCCACCAATTTCTTGACTTCAAAACCACAGCGAATATAAAAATCAGGGCTATCCCATACACTGATAAATAGGGTCATTAAAAATCCATGACCCATCTGCTTCATGTAGGGAAAAAACCACTGAGCTATATGCATCCATCCATCTTCTGAATGTTGTCATGCTATTAATTTGCTCTTGAAATGTCTTTTTCTAGCAACTGATATCACTGAGACTGCCCACACCAATGGTTCTCAGACCTGCCTGCAAATGCGAATCACTTGGGGAGATTTAAAACATATACTGATGTCTAAGTTCCTCTTGGAGGGTAGGGACTGGGTTTGGGGGATGTTTTGAGTATCCCGAGTGACTAAGGGTAGAGGGCATTAGCCTACAGGGCATCATCATAACTTTTGATGAGGGCAGGATTCAGATTTTTTACCTTGGAAAGTTAGATTATGATTATTTTAATTGCACTGGATGGCTGTTTGACTAAATTCACCCAAATGCTTAGATATCTGGAAAAGAAAACCGATGTTATTCAATGGTCAGTTCTGAAGCCTACCTTTGAAGCCAGTAATGGTTTGGTGTCTTCTATTTCGATAATGACATCCCGGCAGGGTGGGGTAGACATAAAGGAGGCTGCAAGACAATTTCAAAATCTAAGATGCTTACAAAAGTTCAGTGGTGAATGTTCTACTCCAAGTTCAAGTTTAACAGCCACAGAGTGGATGGTAGAGTTTACTCCTGGATGCGACTACTGAATGGGGAGGACCACACTCGAATGTAAGAAATAACCCAACAATTCATCACTTTTCCAAAACTATAATAAGATTTTAGACATTTTCAGGGGACTATCTGGCCCATTTTTCTTTTGCCCTGGTCACTTAGCCCAGTGCCTATACATAGGAAATGCTCCAAAAAGAAATGTGTCAATACATGTCTTTAGAGGATGCAGAGTCAGCAGTCGGGGGAAATCTACAACGAAAGGAGCCTTCTTCTCATGGAATCTGTTCTAAGGCACAGAAAAGCAAAGCCGGGCAAATGGTTGCACATTTCGGTGGCTCATTCAGCCCTGGTTGTCATAGTGTATGCAGAGGGAAAAGGTACACACCCTAACCTTAAGTAATTTCCAGAATATTTTAGGGACAGAGCAAGGGCTCAGAAGCAGCCCCCAGGCTCACTCGGTTTGGTTCGGGTAAAGGAGTGCCAGAGCCTCGGCCTAGAGCAGGGGCAAGGGCGAGAGGTATGTTTATCCTTTACGGAAAAAGCGTTAGGCAGTCAGACATTCAACGGGAGGCCAGAGCCCAGACAGAACAAATTCTGCCAAGCCAAAAGAACTTTCTGTATAACCCACCCAGCAACTGACATGGAGAACATGAAGGCGTGTGGGGAAGACACATTTTCTAGGTAACTATCATATACCAGGCAGTGGGCTACACCCCCTTACAAACATGATCTCATTTCATCCCTCAATAGTACTGTACTATGTGCACCATTATCCTTGTTATAAAGATTAAAAAACAAACTGAGGCTAAGAGAAAGCAAGTCACTTGCTTCAGGTAGAACAGTTAGTGGTAAGTAGAAATACACAATCTACGTCTGTCTGAACCATAAGCTTATGTTTTAACCATCATACCAGAGCCCAGAGCCAACACTCGATAAACATCAGAGAAAGGATCAAGGTGACAGTGGGGTGGCAGGGCAGGCAGACATCTATTGAGCATCTGTGACACACCGGTTGCTCTGCCAGGTCACTGTGTGGCCATGGGGCACCCCAGATCTATCAGCAGTCTTGGCCCTTCCAAGGTAGCTCCCCACAACCCCAGACAACTGCAGCAACACAGCGCCGCGAGCCAGGTGGGCAGGCATGTGGGAACACAACTGCAGGCAAATTCCTTCTTAAACTATCAGTTCTCCACTTTCTCCTCCTCAAGTAAACAAAGCCTCAGGGGCAAGAGGAAAAAGTTATCGCATGTGCTTCCAACAGGAGGCCAACCAAGTACATCCCCAACTCTTAACCTGGCATTATTGGTTTTAAGAAAGTACCAGATTGATGTAAAATAATAGATTCCAGTCTTGGGAACATTATGCTCCCCATACTCCTTAAGGATTATTCTCTTTGGGGCCCCTCTGAGGCCCTGACCACACTTGATATTAATTACAGAGTCACTAAATGGGAGACCTCTGCCCGAGGCCCAGCCTATCCCTGAGCCATAGACACAGACAGGTCCGCACAGGTGACTCTGGGGCCAGAACAGGCGTGCTGCATTTGTACCTTCCTCACAATTTCACATATTTGTATCAGAGAACTTTCTCTCATGAAAGCAGTCAGAAAAACGCTAGGAAAACCATTTCTCTCCATTTAGTAACCCCAGATAAAACAATGCCTGCAGTGACACTAATCCTTGCTGTTCTAGAAATGTTGCTATTTTAGGCACCGTCAATTCAGCACAAGATGCTTTGCCGGGGAAATGTATGGATAAACACATGTAGGGTTTTTCTCAAGTGTGACTGTGGATTTTATTTTTTCCTCCTCCCTGAATCAGGGATACAGGATGCTCAGGCCCACAGAGCAGATGAGTTTCAGAGGCTCTGTAATATCTACACCGAAAGATTAAATAAAACTGGTTAGCGGCACAGCTGCTTAAACAGAGGACATCTGCTTCAGTCTTGAAGCTACCAATGATCAGCTAAATGAGTGCCAATTCTCGCTGGGGTCTAATCACATGAGGTCAGGGACCCTGGGACCTTGTTCACCGATACAACCCAGTCCGAAACCCCACATAGTCCCTGGCACGTGGTAAGGTAAAAACAAGTCAAATGCTATTCATTAACTATTTATCAAGGAACTCTAAGGAAAGTACCATGCCCACGCTATCATTTCCTTATTAATTATGTGACCTACAGTAAGTCTTTAAGCTCAGCAGGTGTTATTTTTTCTTGATGGATAGCAATGAAATAACATCTTTCAAATTACATCTCAACAATGCTGCGATGCATTAATAAGGTGGAACAACAGATCAAAAGCAATTTAAAATAAAAATCCCCACTCAGTGCCCACGGGGCGGGGGGAGGGGGAGGCGGGCCCTGTATTTCCTCATCAAAATATTAATCACACCCGACCGCAATCATTTCCTTGTCTGTCTTCCCTGCTGGACTATATAAAAAGTTCATGAAGCACTTCTATTTCCAAAAAAGAAGGTTTCCGTTCCTTCAGGAGCAGGATGCCTCAGAAGGTAACAGCTTGAGCACTGGGTCCCCCCCAGGACAAGACCAGGATTCAAGTCCAGCTCTGCCACTTACTATGTTACTTTAGGAAAGTTATGTAGCTCACTCTAACTCAAACAATGACTACTTACCGGAGAAGGTTTGTAAAGATTAAGTCAGATCATGCATGAAAAGGGCTCGTATGTTACTTATAGACTTCATTTACCTTTGAGCTGAGGCACAATATCCTCCTTTCCTGCATACGGGTCACAGCGAAAGCGGTCCAGGTGGTCGATGGTGCACTGGCCGACGACGGGCTTCCGTCCGAACTGCCTGTGGTCAATGACCTTGATCACCAGCGGAGGCATGTACAATTCCTCTTTGGGCAAGAACTGGGGGACCATAGAGGTAAACGTCACTTCTCTGTACAAGACCTGATAAGAACAGCTTTGCCAGTCAACACCTCCCAAATGATCAACCCAGGATCTTTTTGCCCGTTTGGCATAGCCAAGAGGGACTCACAGGTAAGCAGTTCAGTGACTTGCCTGCTCTGAGAGCAGCAGATGCGGGGAGGCGTGAGCACTGAGCCAGACCACCTGGGATGGAACCCCAACTCTGCCACTAGGGGCTGCATGACCTCCGGAACTTTCTATGCCCCAGTTACCTCCTCAGTAACAGTAGGGTTGTTGCATTAATACATGTGAAGTACTTAAAATAGTACCTTAGTACCTGGCTCTGCTCTGTGACAGGATGCAGAGCTAGCATTTAATTGGAATTTAGAAGTGACCACACTAAAACGGAACCTTCAAGGGAAATAACTGTGGCTTGGGAGTCTTTTAGCCCTGGAAGTTCACTGTCAAAATGGGATGCTCATTTTTCCTCAACCCTTCTTGGCTTATCCACTTGGAGCTTGGTGGACTTGGTGACAGTGGCTAATGGGGAATCATGGGCTGTTCTCAGGTGAATTTCCATCTCTGGCCTAGCACAGGAATAGAAGAAGCTGGGGCCAACTGCGTGGCTTTCCTCACCTTTGCCAGCCGAGGCTAAATTCCAGGCTAGAACTTGGGGGGGTAGGGGAGGGGCTGAGGAGTGGACACAGATGGGTGGAGTGGCCTGGCAGAGGCCACTTGGGATTCTGGTTCGGAGAATCCAGGTGGTTTTCCAACTACACTGTTGTAGGGGAAAAGCATGGGCTTTGGAGCTGGATGGACATAAGTCCAAACTCTGGCCACCCACTTGCTAGCTGTACAAATTACCTAACCTCTCGCTTTTCCCCAAAGAGGGCAAAAGAGGAGTGGAAATGCCTGCTCCACAGGGTCAGAGTGAAGACTCCAGGCAGGGAGCGTGCACGCAGTAGCACGGAGCTGCAGCCGCAGCTGCTGCAGTCTCGACACTCACTACGGGGCTCGGGTGAGGCATTTCCCTCCTCTCAGCCTTAGTCTCCTGTCTGTAAAAGGAGAAGTCAATGCACAGGACCCTAGCGTTCAAGAGCGGGTATGTGGGAAGCGCCAAATGGCTGGGTTACGGAAAGGAACAAGAAGGTTCTGGACTTTCTACCCCATCAAACTGAAGAAGTGCCTTTATTTTTATCTCTTTTTAATAGTCGAGTAAAACAGAAAAAAAAATCTTTTTAAAAAGTTAAGGATTGTGGAAAGAGTGGGTGATCTCTTCTTCTTCCGAAGTATTTTGGGGTCTACGATGGAAGACTGTGAAAGGGGGCAGAGGCTATCACACTTCTAATAACCAGAGAATAACTTAGACGCAGCCACGGCGATACCATCACAGGGCCCCCTGGCGGCGGGGCTCAGTCACAGGCTGTTAGGGCAGGGCGCTGTCGGCCCACACGGATTCCTCCGTGGCTGCCCCTCCCCCGGTCAGCCAGCCAGTCCCTTTATGGAGGGTTCTGGTCCATGTGCACCTGCCGGGCCACAAGGGAGGGTTAATGATCTGCCCTCAGGGCACTGACCAAGAGCCTGCAATGGACGGCTGAACAGCCGGAAAGTTTACTGGAGAAATACATTAGTATTGCTCACAGATATTTCTATGTCAGTGGGGTTGCTTGAAGCTTTTAAGAAACCATCACAACAGTGTAAGAATCCAAGGGGTAAAATGTGACTAACAAGCTGAATCCAAGGCTGTTTGTCTATTTGCTGTCAGGCTTTGGAAATATATAAACTATGTGTAGGTGCGTGAGGTGAACATATTTCGTAGTTCCAATAAAGTTCAGCTACTCAACATACGTGAACTATTATAGAGTCTTGATACTGTACCACTTTCATGAAGAGAACAGAACCTGGGAAGTTGGGGGTCTTCTTAAGGTTTTTGATGACCAGTGACTCGACCCTCTCCCCTCCACACTCCACAATGAGACTGGGAGATGTGATAGAAGCCATCTGGTAGTTCTTCATGTTTCTTAAGCCCCAAGCTAGAATCTAAGAAAACAATGTAAAGAAAAGGGAGGGAAACCCAGCATATTAAAAACAATATTCAAAAGGAAAAAACCTCTCTTCATAACCAGTAAATTCTTTAAGCGTGACTTGTGCAGATTTGCTTAAAATCTCTGAGAATACTGTCCTACAAAGCCTGTAGGTCACATAAAGAAAGGAAACTTGCCTCTTTCCTCTCCTGCCTGAGCTGCTAAAATAGCAGAGCAGTTAAGAGGGTAGGAATCAAACCTTGACTGTGCCATATGACAGCATGGGAACTCTGGCAAAGCGAGTTAACCACTCGATGTGTCATCCGTACCCGGACAGATAGGATTCTCTCTCACAGGGTTATTTTGGGGATCAAGTGTAAACTTCTTAACAGTGTCTGACATGCAAGCAATGATAGCTGTTGCTTAAAGCCATCTGCTCAGTCTTTGAGAACTCTTAGCAAGACAGCCTGAGAACAGAAATCCCAAGGGAACAGCTGCTTGACTAAACAAGGGAGAATAATAGGCCAGACGCTGTCCAACGAGCTGCCTGGTTAGCACCATCGGCCTGTACCTGCTCCACAGTGTGACACGTCTCCATTTCCCATCACTCCCTTCTCACCCCCCACCTCCACCTCCTTCCTGGGACCCTTCCTCTCTCTCTACACACACAGGTATGTTGTTCTGAGTCTGCCCTCCCCTCTCCCAGTTCTGCAGTTGGCATGGGAAACTCAGAAATCCGCTGGCTCCCATTGAGATTCTCTCAGGGTTGCTAGAATGGACCTGTTCCTGTTGCTCTGATAAGACTTCAGTTTCTCTATTTCAAAATTTTGGGCAAATTCTATAATAAATTGGAGACAGCAAGACCTCATTTCCTATACAAAAGATTCCAGTTCTATGGCCACATCCATTTGATTTGATCACAAAACACAGAGAGTAGTATACCTCAATAGCAGTGAGCTGAACCACGGGCCTAATCCCCTGGGGGACCATGTACAGATTCGGTGCCCTTTGTGAGGGAAGAATGGGAAGGTTGGAGCCATCCTGTGAAATAAACATGCAAATGTCAGTGCCCGGAGTTATTAACAGGTATTAAGCAGCTGCTTTGAAAGCATATATGAGTGAGGACTCAGCAGGTACCTTGTTTCTCAGAATCAGCTCTGCGGTTACAAGGACATCCCCACAGGCCTTGTCTCCATTCATTACTGGGTACCACAGCAGTTTGGGCGTGATGTCCATTTCTGAGTTTAGTTTCACCAGGGGAGAGCACAGGCTTCGTCCTAAAAATTCATCTTTGCCCTAGAGAAACAAACAATCCTTTAATTCCCCAAACAACATCCCTTTAAATCTCCATCCATCCCCCAGGCCATCTTAGAAATTCTAAATTGCTTACCACTTGGTCATTGTCAAAAAGTTCGATGATAACTTTGGGTGGGTTCTGTAGGACTGTTTGGGGTTCCCCATAGATTTCAATTTCATCAAATATAATCGTTTGGTCCCATGTGGGATTCAGAGTGGAGTGGATGATCTCAGTGGTTTTACTTCGATGGAGGAAGGAGACATGAGCATATGGGTCTAAAACCGAAGAAGAGAGTTAACAGTGGGGACATGGCCAATGTCTGAAAGTGTAAAACTACTAAAAGAAAACACAGCTCCTTGACATTGGCTTGACAATGATTTTTTTTTAATTTGACACCAAAGCAAAGGCAACAAAAGTAAAAATAAACAACTGGGATTAATCAAACTAAAAAGCTTCTGCACAACAAAGGAAACCATCAACAAAATGAAAAGGCAACCTATGGATGAAGGAATAAAGAAAATGTGGGAGATTTACAGATATAGATACATATGCACACACAATGGAATATAATTCAGCCTTTAATAAACAGTAAATCCTGCCATACATAAGTGACAATGTGGATGGACCTGAGGGCATTATGCTAAGTGAAACAAGCCAGACAGAGAAAGAGAAATACTACATGATATCATTTATATGTAGAATCTCACCCCCCCAAAAAAGTCAAACTCATGAGAAAAGGGGGTAGAATGGTGGTTACCAGGGGCTAGATGGAAGAGGAGATGGGAGAGGTCAGTCAAAGGATACAAATTTCAGTGATGAGATGAGTAAGATAAATAATGTCTGAGGATCTCATATATAACATGGTGACTATAGTTGATAACAATGCATTATAAAATTGAAATTTGCTATGAGAGTAGAATTTAAATGTTCTCACACACACACACAAAAGGTAAATATGTGAGGTGGTGGGTGTGTTAACTCAATTTGACACACTGCACACATATATCAAATCATCACATTGTACACTTTAAATATAACTTTTTCAATTATACCTCAATAAAGCTGAAAAAAGAAAAGAAAAAATCAATTTCTCCTCCTTGCTAAATGATTTCACCAAAACTTTTTGCAATTGCCTGCAGCTGACCTATCTGAGCAATAACCTAATCTCTAACCTAAAGCTATTTTACGTAAGCCAAAAGGGAGCTTGGTTTTTAGCATTGCAGCATCATCTGAATGGGACTCTTTGCTTTTGTTCTAATGATATATCTTATATCTCCAACTGCAAAAAATATACTTTGAGTTTTATACAACTTTAGTTGAGAATTTTGACAGGATTCTCTTTGACTTTCAATGATTGAGTGCCCCCTGGTGGTGAATATTTGAAAATGTCTTCAGAAACCACTTTCAAGATGTGTATTATGGGGATAACTTTGAATATGCTCTAATTTGCAAGAAAGGGAAATAATATATGTATGCTTGGAAGGCACCTCACAATTGATGTGAGCATGCCAGAGTGTCAGGCAACTGCTCTAAGGGCTGTTTCCACGGAGGCCGAGGGAAGCTGTGCTGGCCTTCAGGCCCTGAAGTGGAATTCAACAGCACAAATCCCCAGGCCAGAGGCCCTGACCTGTCCCCTCCCCACTCACAGCCTCCCTAGAGCCAGTCCAAAGGTGACAAAACTGAGCCTTCAGTGTGAGGGGTGATGAAGCCTCACAGTTTTATGGTTCTGGAAATTTGGGGAGCAGGCAGCAAAGGAGGTCAAGATGAACTCCAAACTGCTTCAAGCCTGTGCTACAGGTAAATAGGTGAATTTGTGATCTTTTTGTCAACTTGAGAAAACTATATACATATATATATATATGATCTTAACATATATATATGATCTTAAATGTATATATGTGATCTTAACCCATACTCAACCTAAGAGTCCAGGGTATATGTATACAGCTATGTGTATAAACAGAGAGCAGAAACTGTTTTTCTTCTTGGTGCTTTTCATTACTTAGTCAGTCATTAGAATTAATCAGTTTATTAGTCTTAAAAAGCCACATATGTTCTACATACCTCCAGCACTCAGCAGCAGGGCTTGGCATTATGCTCAGTGCTCATTATTGATCTAATGACCGAACAATTTATGTCACGTATTTCAAATCAATCTCAGTATTGAAATGCTTTTTGTTGTTGGTAAAAAAAAACGGAAAGCATTCACTTGATGGAAAGTAGAATCACGCTAGCCTGCTATGTAATAAGGTGTAAGATGGAGGGCTGTTTTTTTTTTCCTTTACCTGAAAAGCTATCCTTGTCTAAAGCCATGAGGTTTCTTGCTTGGTAGATATAGCAGCGCAGATGGTACATGTAGACTCCTAAAAAGAACAGGACGGACGTTACTTACAAGAAACATAATATTGCCAATGAGTATTTTCCTGGAATATCTGGAGATAATACATGTTTCAGATAAACAGGGCACCAAATCTACTTCTCCACAGTAAAGAACACATATAACGATGACAGCACGTCCTCCCAAAGCAGTTCTGTTTCCTGTAAAATGAAACGTATTTAAAAATACTATAGTAAGCCCTGGCCAGGTGGCTCAGTTAGTTGGCTCGTCGGGCAGGGCACACACCTAGGTTGTGGGCTCAAACCCCGGTCGGGGTGCATAAGGGAGGCAGCCAATAAGTATTTCTCTCTCACATTGATGGTTGTCTCTCGTTCTTACTCTCTCTCTCTCAAATCAATAAACACAGCCTCGATTGAGGATTTAAAAAACAATACTACAGCCCTGGCTGGTGTGGTTCAGTGGATTGAGTGCCAGCCTGCAAACCAAAGGTTCGCCGGATCAATTCCCCATTCAGGGCACATGCCTGGGTTGCGGGCCAGGTCCCTAGTTGGGGGGCACGCGGGAGGCAACCACACATGGACGCTTCTCTCCCTCTATTTCTCTCTCCCTTCCTTTCTCTCTAAAAATGAATAAATAAAATCTTTTATGTTTAAAGTTAAAAAAACAACACAACACCACAGTAAGCTCAAAGCAAGCGTGTCAATCAGATCATTGCTCTTGGTGTCAACTACCTGGATTTAGGGCACTGCTTGTCATCACTGACCTCTAAAAGGAGACTGGGTGTCTAGCGGTTATAGAAATAAGGCTTTCTATACTATTTCAGCACCAGGTCTAGGAAACAGTTATTTGCTAAAAGTCTTTTTGGTATTTCAAAATCTTTACACTCCACATCCTCATTATAGTAATGCATATACAGCCCCACCCCCCACACACATGATTCACGGCACAGATTCTGGGAGACAGACCACATGGGTTCAATCCTTGTCTCTATAAGCTATAAGAGCTTACAAGGTTACAGGCTGTCAAGTTATGTAATCTTTTTGCACCTCAGCTTACTCACCTGTAAAATGGGGACAATAATATAGCACCTACTTTCTAAAGACTCTTATAATGATTTGCTATTATTATTACAGAGTAAGTCTGTCTCATTCCAACATTCCTGAAGATTATCATGGGAACCAACAATTATGTAATTTTTTGAATATTTTTTTTCTCATTAAAATCATCTTTTGGGGGGCTTAGCAGATAGGGCAAGTACATATTGAACAGAGTATGTTAAAATTAATGATTTGACCACCTTCTACCCCAAATATAATTTTTAAAGCTGTATTTTAAAAAAATCCTCTTCCTCAAGTGATAAAAACAAAAGAGCATTTTTATTATATTTGGCGATTTGAAGTGTTTTCTTGGGATAAAAATCATAATGTCAGGATGCACGAACCCATGTTTAAGACTTACTGTCAAAATTACAGGAAACAATGGGAGTGTTTGCTCCAAACACAGTAGTGGCACTCTGCTTCTGTTTCTCCAAGCTTATTTCTTCTCCGTCCTCAGTGGTGTCTGCACCCTAAGGAGGCAGAAAATCAATTAACAGTGCTGAAAGATGAAGGGGTGAGAATGACAAACTAATGGAATAGTGGCTGTTACAAGATATTTTCCTCATCCAGTCACTTCCTCTTTAGATGTGCGTACAGCCTGGGGCAGTGAGTGGCTGCTTACTTCGCTGGAAAGCAACAGAGCAGGAAGTTGAAGCCAGACTTTCTACCTCAAGTTCAGGCTTACCAAACCCTGACACTGAAAGAAAAAAAAAGCAAAGGAAGAGTGTAAAGGATAAGTAAGGGGGTTCAAAGGACGGGAGGAGGAAGAGACAGAACAGTGGAAGAAGAACACAGAGTGCAGAAATAGAAGAGTAGGCCGTTCCTAATTCCCACATAGTGTTTTTAGATCAACCACCATCATTTTATTATCCACTCCTTCCATCTTTGTGCTTTTGTTCTCACTGCCTTCTTTATTGAGCTTCTGTATGAATTGTTCTCTGTTCCTATGGGCCATCCTTCTGTCTCTCCCCGCCCACCATATCTGTATATTTAACGTTCTTGGTTCATTGAACAGCTGTAGTTTACAAGCTATGATCCAAGACCCTGTGCCTTGGATGTTAATAGATGTCACCTGCCACAAGGGTTTGGAAATAGATATAGTTGGAAAATGCCAGGTGAAACAACATTAAACAGGTATGTCTGCAGCAGGACTTTTTAGACATTTCATAAGTTAACGGTGTATTCATTCTACAAAAATGACTGAAGGCATACATGTGGCGCCTTCTCCCAAATTATATGCAGTCTTGCAGAACTGGAGGGACCTCTGTGAAATCAGTGGTGTTGTGTCCAACACTCATATTCTCCCAAGACCAATATTATTTGAGGTTTGGCTACTTATTACTTACAAGGGCACCTTCGAGTTTAAAGATGGCAGCTGCACCATGTGTTTCTGAAGGAGCCATTTTTCTCCTCCAGCGTCTGCGGCGAAAAGTATCTGAACTCCGCTGTTTCCAGTGAAATTTCCAGCCAATTAAAGAAGCATATTCCCAGCCCTCCTGGTCTTTAAATTCTTCCATGGCCTAAGAGAGGAGTAAAAGTTTTAATGATGAGCATCATCATGAACATGATCCTTATATTAATGAGACAAATTATTTGGTCAATCAACAAAAAAGTACTGAAAATCATCTCTGTGCCAAGCACTGTGCTAGGAGCCCCAGACACAACAAACAACAAACGGGCAGGCTGTTCGCCCTTGCAGAGCTGACAGACGGTGGTAACACAGAAATAAGCAGACAATTAAGGTGGAATGAGATGTTGCCAAGGTGGTAGCTGTAATGCCAGGGAAGGCGCCTTATTCAGACTTTCAGGGTGCGGTGGGGTGGGGCGGGTAAAGCAAATTGCTTCTTTCTCAAGTAGCTGTCTATGTTCTCACTTTATTAGCTCATAAGAAAACTATATTGCTATTGTAATATAGTTTGGAAACCATTATTATCTCCATTTTACATATTAAGGAAAAAATTGATAATACCATCCCAAGGGTATACATGTCTTGTCTAAGATAATAGCTGCCATAACTAATAATTACATGATAGATCAGGGTATATTACTTCTGTAATAATTAATAACAGAATATAGCACTTTTTACCTTGAACCTATGTATAAATGACCTCAGTTTTCAAAGTTCTATTCAAGTCACTTACCAAATATGAGCACCTGCTATGCAACAGGGGTTTTGTTAAGAGCTGAGGAAGCAGCGAAGAAAAAGGCAGAAAGGGTTTTTGCCTTCCTGTAGCTAACATTTTTAGTGGTGGAAATTTTATGTAAATATTTTAAAGGTATGACTAGATTTAATAAATGTAGAATAACACTGAATAATATTTGTGATTATAGAAACAAAAGCTCCATGTAGATTTTTATCATTGTAGGAGTTATTTTTTAAAAAGATTTTATTTATTTATTTTTAGAGAGGTGAAGGGAGGGAAAAAGAGAGGGAGGGAAACATCAGTGTTTGATTGCCTTTCATGTGCCCCCTTCTGGAGACCTGGCCAGCAACCCAGGCATGGGTCTTGACTGGGAATTGAACCTGTGACTGTTTGGTTTGCAGGTTGGCACTCAATCCACTGAGCCACACCAGCTGGGGCTGTAGATGCTATTTTTTCAACTTTGAATAAACAGAAAATCCAGGTCGAGCATAATCTTATCATTGACCCTCTAGTAATTTTAATCGTGGCATTGAAAGAGTTCACGTAACCAGGAGTGAGGCAGGTTAGGGAACATGATCAAAGTCTCAACAATACCCTTTGGTAGGACTGGGTCAAGCATCCAGTCTTCTGACTGGTGGTTCAGTGTTCTTTCCACATCACCTTGGTGCTCTCATGTGGAAGGAGTGAGTCAAGGAAGGAGCTTCTTGGTGCCTCTAGAAACTTCTCACCCCATTAGGACAGGGATAATTAAATAACAAATATTGGTGGATCAGCTCTTACAACCTACTGTATTACTTATTAGGACCAAGTTCCTGAGCTGACAAGAATGGTACAAAAGATGACTATTGACCCATCTTTGTGCCTGAGAAGCTCAGCATGTAATGAAAAGTAACTTCATTCACTCTGCCTACAATGTGTAAGGAACTTCGTGGGATAGAAAGGGTTCTTGTTCGGGTTAGCCTAGCTTGGGTTCAAACACTGGCTCTATCAGTTACTAGACATATGGCCTAGAGCATGTCTATTTCATGTCTGTGAAATGGGAATAAAATGTTCACCTTGTGGATTGTACATAATGCCTATTCAAGTGTCTAGAATTATAAAAGACAAACAACACATGCCACTTATTACTGTGATTAGTATTATTGTTCCACTTGATTTATTATTCCATTTAAGCCCTAACATTCCCTAATAAGAAGCAGGATAGTGTACCCATTTTGCTGATGAGAAACAAAATGAAACCGGGATTTGAATCCTTATCCATCTTATTCCAAGTCCTGAGCTATTGCCACATTCCATTATGCTACCAAATAACTTCTGCGTCTGCGACTACCCCTTGAGTGGCTCTCAGTATTTAGTCTGCCTCAGAATCACCGGGGGCTTGCTGCTGGATCCTACCCCCAGAGTTTCTAAGTCGTAGGGCATTTCTAACCAACTCCTGTTGTTGCCCCTCTGGGTGAGGTGTGCACTTTGAGAACCCTGGAGCAAGGCACTCGGGCCCTGACTGGCAAATGGCTTCTGTAGAAACAGTTCAGTGGAATTCTATGTGGTCTGGAAGGCAGAGCCCCAGCCCAGCTCCCTCCCGCCGCCCCTCCTACCTTGGCAGTGCTCGAAGTGGTTTGTGTTGACTCTCTCTTGCGTTTTCGGACCAGCCTTCGACGTCTATGAGTATGGTACATTTTCTCTGCCGCAACCCAGGATTTGGGCTTATTATCAGGAGGAATGGTAATTCCATACTCCCAGCCTGGAACAGAGTTTGGGAATGGTTATGCAAAGGGGATACGCTTGTGCCAGACTGCCAAATAAACTTCCCAGAAACATTCAGGCACTCCCTCTACCCCTAAATATTCTCCACAATCACAGCGGAATGCTACTGCTCCTTTCGCTTTGCTGAAATTCAGTCAGACTGGATATAGCAGTATTCCCCTGGCTCCCTCTTCTAAGAGCTTCCCCAGTGGCCATGGGGATCGCCCCATTTTTATTCCTCCAGTCATTCATGGTAATTGAATGCATCTAAGAATAAAGACAAGTAGTACAAGTAGTACAAGAGGCGGGAGTGGGTGGTTGTTAAAAGCATGTGGCCTGTGTAATCACACAGCTTGAGTTCAAATCCCAACATCCCCACATACTGGCTGTGTACTAAAAGAGTTTCTTGCAAGTTAGTAAACCTGTGTACGGCCCAATTTCCCCAGCATAATGGTAAAATATACCTTTTAAAAAGAGAATTAATCAAAATAATGCATGCAAAATACTAGAGCAGTGGTTAGCATGTAATTTATGCTCAATGTCAACTATCATTACAAGGCCTGGTGTGTGTATCAGGATCAGTGAGGGAACTTGAAATCTATTTGAAATCTTCTTTATTGGGGGTGGGGGAGGGAAGGGAGAGTAGGGGGTATAAGGAGGACAAATGGTAATGGAAAAAATACAATAAAAATAAATTTAAAAAAGAAATCTTCTTTATCAATGCTAGGTCTTTCTTTGTACTACTCCATCTTAGAAGAAAAAAAAATTTCCTATTTTGATAATTCCAAATGTTACAGTTCATTTAAACTTTACTGTTCATAGAAAGGGATAAACACCATTAGCAGAGGCTACGTCAATAATCTGCATTATTAATAAGTGGGACTTTGAAGGTATTTTATAGTCTCCACAGAGGGTATGGGTGTGGTCAGAAGAGAAAATTTATGCTTCGGTTCCCTTCCAAATTCTCATCACAGGTCCCTGGCATCTCAAAGGCCAGCTACCCAGCCCCTTTGCCTCAGATTTTTTTACTCTTGACAGTCCCCCAACCCTGCACCTGTCCAGGCACTGGCTTGTCCTTTTGATTTTGCATCTGAATCATCACAAGTAAAAACCACATGACCTGGCTGTCATAGACCAACCAACAGGAGCAAGAGGCCTCCCTCCCAAGGGAGCTTCTCTCCGACTCACGAGGCAGGCTGCAGAGCCCCTCGTCCGGTAATAGGTCTAAAATGTTACCTTTCTCTACTAGGCCTATGGGGGTGATCAGTTTATAAGGTATGTAAATGTCTAATCACTATCTTGTACACCTGAAACTAACATCGACAGTAACCAAAAAATAAAAAATATTAAAATAAGAAATGTTACCTTTCTCATCCACTGCGCGGTTTATGTCATATTCCCATGCATCGTCTTCCCATCTCCAACCTGGAGGGCACGTGAGCTCACTGGGTGATGCCGCTTTATCACCATTCTTTAAAAAAACAAAAGATGAAGAGTTACAACTAAGCCATAAAGTCAACTAAAATGTAAAGATACGACAGGATCTCTCACACTAAGCTATGGTATTCACATAGTAACTGAGTTACCATCTTAGACATTATTCTTACTCAGAAAAATCTCCGTAATCTTTATTTAGATGCAATTGCTATACAAAAATTAGGTTTTTGTTTTGTTTTGTTTTAGGACACCTCTGTTTATACTATTAGAGAATATATTAGGTTGAACCATAGGAAATTGATTTTATAGGTTAAAAAGGGTGAATTATCAGTAGTTTCATATAGTTCAATTTAATATTATGAAATGGTGCAACTCTTTTTACAAGGAGTTACGCTGGAAAGAAACTCATCAGAAATGGATAAAGCATGAAAAACACATGTTTTCAACTAATAATGGTGCTTAGAGGTTGTAGATACTGATTATGTAAGACTGAAGAAAGCTTATGTTAAATATTGACTTCATTTCTGTATAAAAACTGATGGAGTGTTATGTAAAAAATGCTCATAGTAAAGGAAATAAAGGTGGTCCATAAACATATGGAAAAATATACAGCTTCACTTTAAATTAAGAGTGTGAAAATCAAAATAGCAACAGGATACCATTTTTTCAAGTGTTGACAAAGATGTTAAAGTGGGATGATGAGGTTTCAGAAAACCACCCTCTGATATACTGCTGATGGAAATATAAATTTATACAACCTCTTTGAAAGCAGTTTGGCAATATTTATTAAAACTTTATGTGCACTGAAGCCTTGATCAAGCCAGTCCAGAGACCTCTCCTACAGATATACTTTCAAAGCTGTATGTCTAGGGATGTGCATTGTTACATCATTCACAAAAACCAAGACTGGGTGGGGGAAACCCTAAATGTCCACAAAAAGAGGATCAGTGCAATTATAGTAGGTGCATATAATAAAACACTGCAGACACTTCTTCAAGCTCATGAGAGCAAGGTGATTCCGATAGGGCTGCACAGATCTAACACAGCCCATTTCTTTAACTTGTAATAAGATACTTATTAAGGATTCCAAAATTAAGACTCCAAAATCTGATAAAAGCAAATTTAGATTTTAAAGAAAAAATGTCTTTCTTTCTTGGGGCTCATAAATATTTCAGAAATACTTTTACAACAAACTTTTCTCTAATAAAGGTTAATATATATTAATAGTCACAGAAGAAAAAGCTTCATTATAATAGCACTGGGTCTGGCAAAGAGAAACGTACAAAAGATCTTTGTGTATTGATATCAAAAGATGTCCAAGATATATTATGTGAAAATTATAACTTATAGAACTGTGTGTACAATTATATTTAAGTAGGGGGACATTTACACATTTGTATATGAACAGAAAACTTCTATCAGTGGTTATGTCTGGGAGTAGAATATGGATTATGGAGAAGAGTTATATTTTATTTGTTTTTATGCTGTGTGAATATCTGAAAGACAAAACTTCAATTGGTAATGACTTTTAAAATAATTAAGTAACAAATAAACATTTACACTTTAAAAAATTGCACAGCCTTTACCATGTACTAATATCTAGCTAAATAGGTGCAATGTATTTTCTACAGAAAATAATTATAGGTGCACTTGGTGGCTTGTTACGAATGCAAGGCTGTTCAGCACATGAAACAGACCAGAGGACAAGGGGAAGCCAGGCCAGAGGTTAGTGGAGTCACAGATCATGGACCCGAAGAGCTAACGTGTAAGGCGCTGTCGGGAGCACGCCACTCACCGCGTCGGTATAGGTGTCTTCGGCCGGCTTCCACTCACCCCCAGGGTAGCGACTCTCATTCTGATACACTTCATCTGTGAACTCTGTGTGACCCGCATCTGCCTCGGTCAGCAAGCTGCAGGCAAAGCTCGTGTAACCAAGGGAGATATGGCAGCCAACAACCCCAGTTCTTTCCAATGGTCTGGAACCATCTACAGCCTGGGCGGCACCAGTTCCATCCTCACTCTAGCCCTGTGGGTTCTCCACCCCAAACTCCTCCTTGTACTAACAGCTTTTGACATTCCTTTGAAGAAGGGGCCGGCTGGGACAATGAGACCCAAATTGCTGAGAACTCCTCAGACCAGCAGGGTTGCTACTTCTCAGCTGCTGGGGTGAGGACTGGGAAAAAGGACTGTGGGCAGCTTCTTATAGGGACCTCATATTCCATATATCTGTTTCAGCTGAGAGACATTCAGCTTTTTCTCAGCCAAACTCTTGGCTAGCAGTTCAAAAGGACAGACAGTCATCCTTACTCATTCGCCCTGTTTTTAAAAACAGAATGGAGACGGTCTCAAGAGGCCAATGTAGAATTTCTTTACTCAAGGCTTGCTCAGTCTCTATATCACAAACCGAAGGGAGGAGTTTAAATTTTCGGGGTAGCTCCTAGGTAGGCAGCCAAACCAGGTCATTTAAGACTCCAGACTCCATTTGGGCACTTGAGAAATCTATACTGACTCTCTGCCACGCCAGTTTTTCTCTTGGATATGGAACTATTTTGACAACCCATAGAGGAAAGTACAGAGGTTCCAGCGTGGACTTAAATCTGCTGCCAGGTATCCGCTCAAGTGAGGTTTCTTTTTCCTTTACCGTCTCTACATCTTTTCCCTGCCATATTCTCCCCTAGGATCAAGCACTGGAACGAAATCAGAAAACAAGTAGTCCAAACCATGTGTATAAATTGGGCTCATCCATCACTTCTCTGGGCCCCAGAGAAGGGGGACAGAACACCTGGCTGCTGCCTGAGAGGTTCCACCCAGGTCTGACACACTTTGGCCTTTCCACTTTTCCAGTCACAACGCCCCCTGCCTTTCCCTGTCCTCACTAACCTTCCTCCCTTCTGTCCAATTCAAATCTCATTTCCCTTCTCCCGACTGGCGACCCCAGCTCCATCCAAAGTAAGCTGCCACGGGTTAAAAGCGCTCGTGTGCAAACCCTGGGTCTTAGCCGACCAGACACAGCACACTCATGTCCCTCCCTCCCTGACGCCTGTGAGATTACAGGAAACAAATGTGGACAGGGATAGCTAACTAGTGTGAGGTCTTAAAATCCAAGTCCACAAGCTTGTTTCCTCCAAACTCGAGTGTGCTGTCACCAAGAGGAGAGAGGGGGACCTCCGGTCCTGATGCCGCTGGCAGCACTCAGAAGCCAGGCTTTGGTTTCCCCAGGCTCCAGGGAAAACACGCTTGCTGCTCTTGACTATTTCTTCTTCTTCTTTTTCCTTTTTAATAACAGCTTTTGAGATATAATTTACATACTATAAATTCACCCATTTAAAGCGTGCCCTCCATGGCTTCTTTCAGATGTTCCAGCATAATAGTTGAATGCTGGCTCTAATGCCCAGGCTAGACTTGTAACACTTACATCCTGAGCGTCTTTGGCTAACTTAATTAACCTCTTCAGGTTTCGGAAAAGTGGAGATAATGCTTTTATTTGTTGCGAGATAAATCTCTGTGTGTGTCCTGAATTTCTGCACAAAGGCCCCATAACTTTTGTTACAGGCTATTTTTTCAAGGATGCTGTATGGGAAACTTTGGAAGACAAAGGTGGTGTCTCTTTGCTGGAGCAAAGAGCCAGCATGCTTGCTACCCATTATAAAATACTTGGGCTCCTTACACTCCAGGTTCCTCTCCTGTTACATAATCCCTTGCATGTGCAAGTATCATGTGACTGTTTTCTTGCTTCCCTGTGGGAATTGGGGCTCCAAGAGGTAGAATAAATGTTAATACTCTGGTGTTGCTATTGCTGTGGGCAATGAAGCCCCTTTTCCTCTGAAGCAGGAATCTTATGTCTCCTACCAGTATCTAGTAGGTAACACTGTTAAACCTACGAGAGGGTAAAAATCTCAGATCTTTCATAACTTTTGACACTACATACCTTGTAGGGCTGTGGTCTACATTCAGTACGATGATGTCAGTGCTTAGCACACAGCCCGACACATTCACAGATAATAAGTTCTTCATAAATGTTAGTACCGGGGTCTTTTTATATTTGTTTGTCTTGTCATGGAACAATGATGACATCTTTCACATTTCTATGAATTTCTATAGACTTACTCCTGCTTATTGGGTGTTACATAAATATCAAAACTGAAGATGGAGAAGATTCATTTACCAGTTTCTAGGAGAAGGCTTCATTGCCATCATTTTCCCCAGAAAATGGAAAACTTACCTTCTTTCAGGATCAACTGTCCAGTTTCCTTCCCATTCCCAGCCTTTTGGAGGCAGAAAGAATTCCCTCTTGAGTTTTATTTTTCCTGTGACGTCAGAAAATTTATGGCGACTCACTAATCCAGAGGTGCCCCATTTTCCAAACATAAGAGCTTGATTTTCATACTATTAAATGAAATAAAAATGGAGAAACACCATTAGAGGGCAAGAAATAGAACCAGCCCATACATTTTCAAGTCTATCTAGGGCTTAGACTAAAAAGCAAAGGAAAGTGAAAAGCTTTATATGCAGAAGCTATAGACCAAACTTGGGCTGTTACTGATTATGCACCTTAGGGTAAATTTTTTATCTTTCTAAGACTCAGTGTTCCCATCTGTAAACTGGGGATAGTATAAAACTATTTTCCTTATAAAGTTGTTCTGGAGTTCAAATGTGCAAATGATTGTGAAAGTGCTTTGTAAACAGTGGTATATCATGCTAGTTGTTTCCATTATTATTTTGGGTGGCTCCCCATCATTCTCTGAGTCTAATCTCTTAGATACCTATAAAAAGTCCTCAATTTATGAATATACAGGCTTCTAAATTTATTTGCAAGTGTATTGCCTAGAAGTTGGGGCACATTTCACCATAGAAACAATATTATAACTGATGCTACATTTCCCAGGTGGTCCACAAAGAACTCATCTGAAACATGAAGGTTGTTTAGCACCTAAAAGTTCTGAGACTTCATTCCCAATGGTGGGTAGACCAAGACATTTCTAGAAGCAGGTTTAGTGGCAATAGCAGACTATGGTTTACAGGGCGCTTTTTTCTAAGTTAGAATTTAGAAATCTGCAATGATATGCCCTTTACTATGTCAACTATCAAAAGGGTTGAGATTTGCCAGGGTGAGTGTCCCTCTTTGGGTCCAAGCTAAAATTTCCATTTGTCTGTTGATGAGCTCATTGAGAAGATGATTTGCACAAGTGTAGGGGAGTTTTGGCTGAAGGAGGAGGGAAGAAGTTTGAGTAGGGACTGATGGGGAAATTTGGTTCGAGGACACGTTAGTACCTATCTCAGATATCGACTCTGAGCCCTGAGAGGGGATGAGTTTGAGGAGTAGCTAAAAAAGCTGTTGTCCCAGGGGCTGTCAGACTTGAGAACATGTGCACAGCTCCTTTGGTTTCCAAGTGACAAAGGCACAGGGTGAAGGAATTGGGCATTCCTACCACTTCTGCTTGGAAGCCAGCACGGCTCTATTAAAGTCCGGGTAAGGAGCTTGGCACGGACAAGAGGGTGTCCACAGCCATGAAGATGGGGGCCTCGCATGGTTTTGATGCTGTGGCCGTTAACCAGCAGTTTGGGAAAGGACTGTTAGCACGTGGGAGGCACCTCAGGGACTTCCTGAAATCTGGAAATGAGGTGTTGTATTAGAGCAGGAAGAAAAGAACCAGTGCCCCTCCATTTACTCACAGGCTGTTGGAATCTGGAGAAGCTAGAGTCACACCAAACAACTGAAATGGGTAGACCATCTCTTTATGTGAGTTGAAACGCCAGTTCGCTCTTTGTGGGGAAATGGGAAAGGGTGAAAGGGAGCCCTGGGTTGGTCTATCCTCGCTCAGTCCTAGCTTCTCCGGGCTTAGCTCCAGCCGCAGAGTTGGAAGGTAGGTGGATGCCAGGAAAAGCTACAGGAATGCAGGAGCAAGCCTCCTCTGTGTGCCCTGATGCCCTCCACTTCACATCGCCCATTTCACTGGACGTCAACATCTGCCGCTCAGGGCCTCCTCTGCAACTTCCAGCACTCCCTCTGTTTATATTCAGTTGCATTTCTACATCTGTACTCTAAGGACTTTTGTGTCTCTCATGTGTTTTATTGTTTTTCAAAGTGGTCCACTAATGCCCCATATCCACTCGCGCTGAAATCACCTCTGGTGCTAATCTCTAACTCAGCTACAGAACGAGAATCCCTGGAGAGGCTCTGGCAGTCAGCATGTTAAGAAGACACCCAGTTTTACAATCATTGCGCTAGATGATGTGATCCTTGAGGACACCATCAGCACCTGCCTCTGTGCCTGGTATAAAGCACCCACCAGTCCCTAAAAGCTTGGACAGATAGATAGATGGATGGGTGAATGGACTGATGGATGGATGGGTGGATGGATATGGGTAGATGGATGAATTCTGTTACCATGTATTTATTTATTCTTTTAGTAAATATTTATGTGCCAGTTACTGCTAAATGAATAAAAAGTAAAAATAGAAGATGACCATGGGTTTCTTGCCTAGCAAACAGATGAGAACCACAGTCCTGAAACAACAGTGTCGGGTATAATGTCAGGCAGCAGGAACACATGCATAAATTAGCAAGAAAGAAAATAATCTCTAATGGAAAAAATATAATAAAGATTAAATTTTTAAAAAACAAAAGAAAAGAATCTCCCCATTTATCTGAGCATGAAGGTCCATCTGTAAAGGAATGGAGTTCATCGGAAAATTATCAGAAGAGACTCACTGAATACATCTAATAAATTTACAGCAATAAGCACTTTGAGTGAAAAATAGCACATAAAAAACAAATCCAAATAACTTCACTTTTAGCTGTAAAGCTTGTCAAAAGTATTTTTGTTGGTTTCACTGTAATGAGACTTTTAATAACTAAGTGTATTTTTAACTCAGCAAAGATTTTACAAATTATCTCTATTGTCTCTGAAGTATTCAGGCAGCATTTTCTTTGCCCTCGGGCAAACCCGCCTGAGGCTTCCCCTCGATGAGAAAGGAGCCTCCTGTGGCTTAAAGTCTCCTGGCCCCATGCAGGCTCTCAGGCTCTCAAGGTGGGAGCCTCTCCACTGCCCTGTCTCCTGGGTTGTCTGCGTGAGAATCACTCTGCTGTGTCCCAATGCTGACAATAAAACCCGAAGTCAATCTCTGCCTATCCCCTCAGGTTCAGGGCTGGGATTTAGGTAGTAGTGATGAGGTTAGTGGTTTTAGATATATGAATGTTTTCCCTAAGAATGAAAAGTAAACGTCCCTACACACACACACACAAACACACACACACACACAGAGGAAAAGAGAGTGATGACATTAAATGTACCATTTCAGCAAAGACGGTGAATGTTCCTTCTGCGAAGCTATTGAACTTCTTCTCAACGGCACTTAAGCCCAGCCATACGTTCACTCGCAACTGCGCAGGCATCTTTGGTCCATTGTTTTTATCCTGTGGATACTGTGAAGTGCACAATAATATGGCATTAACATTACAGTGGGTACAGCACGGGCTGGGACATTAAGTTCAAGCCAAAAGCAGACCAAACATCTAATCATTGCTCTCACCGCTCTAATTGTACGTTTGTGCAGTTAAAATATTTCCAAGTGGCCCTACAGCAGAGGTTAAAATAACAGCTAAAGCAGTGAAGGGTCCTCGAACTGTGATCCATAGACCCTTGTGTGTCCCTGAGACCTTAACAGACCGACCATGGGACAAAACTATTTTCCTGATAATGCTAAGATGTCACGTGTGTCTTTTTCACTGTGTTGGCATTGGTACGACTGGTGCAAAAGCCACATGGATGAAATGCGAGACTCCGTGGCGGGAATCAAGGCAGTGATGCCAGACTGTACTGACAGTAATTGTTTTCTTCATCACACCCCACAAAGGAAAGAAAATGCCAGTGTTACTTAAGAATTTCCTTGATAAAGCAGTAAAAATACTACTCTTATTAAGTCATGATCAGTAAGTACATCTTTTAATATTTTGTGTGATGAAATGGGAAGTACACACAAAGTATGCATGTTAAGAAATGTATGTCTTTGAAAAACAGCTTGTGCAATTGTTGAACTGATTAACCTCTTTAAAAAATGAAAATTTTTTTTTTTTACTTGAAATGATGATTGACAAACAAATGTGGGTTTGGGACAGATGTTTTCTTGAACATGAACAAAGTGAGCCTTGTTATTTCAAGGTCAACAAATGACTGCATTTTGCTGCTGATAATAAAATTCAGACTTTCAAGTAAAAATAAGACTTTTGGAACACTTGTATCTGTCACAGTGAGCTTGATAGCTTCCCAATACATAAAGACTTTTCTTATAAGTGATATTGATGGATGTGACTTGTTTGATATTGTATGATGAAATGTGTCAGCATCTGGAAGATCTGCATAATTCAGTAAACCAGTATTTTCTGAATGGCCAGTGTCTAATGTTACAAAATCATGCACAGGTAAAAGAGTCATTCAAAGTACAAGACAGACAATGGATCTTACTGCAGCAGACAATATGAAGTTCACTGATATAATTTCAGATTCCACATTGCAATTAACCTTTCTAAAGCTAGCACTTGAGTTTGGTGTTGTATCAGAGATGAGTATCACAATTATCTGGAAAGATTTCTTCCCTTTTCAAACTACATACTTAGATGCAGTCAGATTCTCTTTATATACTTCATCCAAACAACTTATTCCATCAGAATAAATGTAGAAGCAGATATGAGAATCCAGTTATATTTTTGTGAAGGCAGACATTAAAGAGGTTCGCAAAAATGTAAAACAGTATCACTTTGCTCTCTGATTTTTAAAGAAAGTAGTTATATTTTATAAAAACATGTAACTTACGTTAACATGCAATGGGTTTATTATTGTTATTTTTAAATTAATTAATAAATATTTTTCAATGTCTCAGTTTTCATTTCTATTACAGTAAATATTAATAGATATAACTCACATAAACAAAAGCTCTCTGGGGTCTTCAACAATTTTTGCAAAATTATTATTATTATTATTTTGTGGAAAGGGGTCCTAAGACCAAAAAGAACCCCACTGAATTAAATAATTCTCTAAACTAGATAATGAGTATTAACAAAATCAATAAATACATAACACAGCCTCTTAAAAGCACTTTGCTGTTTACCCACTGAGCTCTAAAATCTAACACAGAGAAAACCACTCTGTCTCCTCACCCACCCCCTGTGAAATTTTATTTATTAATCAGTTTGCTTCCACCCACTGCTGAGGTCAATTATAATTGTGGTTCTATCTTAAGTAAAATTTATCCCACCAAGAGGTACTTGAAGGAAGATAATCACTCTGGTTCTAATTTCACCCTCCTGATTAAAGAGCAATGAGTACATTTATTAAAAGTTAGCAGATACCTCCTTGTTTTAAGAGAACACTCTCCCCTGACTGTTTTTTTTCTCTCTTCTTGTTGTGTTCCTCTCCCCCAAGGCCAAGCACTCAGTTGGGGTCGGCCATGGAGAGGGGTGCTAAATGTGAAAGTGGGGACTATACTGATCTGTTTCCAGCCCCAGGGTCTCCTTTGGTTTTTGCATTAGAACACCCAGAGCAGTTCTTATTCCAGGGTCCTGGGATGGAGGCTGGGGTTCCATGAGGCTTCTGAATCATGTGCAAAATGCTGGATGCATGTGAGATGTGCATCCTTCTACAGGAGGGCGCTGGTAGCTTTTATCATGCACTTAAAAGAGCCCATGACTTTAAAAATGTTCCAAACCCCTGCCCTAAAGTACTCATAATTCTAAAAATTTTCAATTTGAGGACACATTTGGTTAGGGAATATATTCCATGGACTATGTATATCACCTTCTTCTTCTTCTTCCTTTTTCCCCCCCTACTTCCACTCAACTCTCTAAAAGAGAAGGGAAGAAAGGCATTGTTTTGCATGAGACTTTAGACATTTATGGAAAATTCATGCCAGGATGCAAAGCATTCACAATGCCATTTTAATGTCAGTGCCACAAAGACCTCTCCAAGAGACCTGGACTGAATGGCAGCAAACCTCTGACCACTCTCTGGGAATTACTGCCCCAGAGGAAGGGCCAGAAGGGGCTGGAATTGATCATGGGTGCCCTAGCCATTCAGTGAGTAGCATGTTATAAAGCAGCCCATTTTCAGGGATATGAGTTTTGCACTTAAGTAGTTCATATTACACAGTGATGAGCCGTACCTTCAGAAAGATGGTCTGGATTTTCCCACAGTATTTCCCACATGCATTCTCCCCACTGGTGGAGTATAAAACCTGATGGGCGGGGATGCGTGCATAGGCCAGTCTTTTCTCTCCCCGGATCATCCAGATAATAATGTCAGGCATACTGTTCTGTGGCTGGTCATGGGAGTGGGTGGAAAAGGAAGCAAAGCTAGAGTTAGTCCAAATGCAAAGAGACTTGCAGGCTGAACCCTTAGGGCTCCACTGGGCAAAGAAACACTGTGGTTAGAGCTGTCTGTCTCACATTCCTGAGTCTCACATCTTCTAGAACCACACTGTGAGCCCACAGGGCTGGAAGCAGGCTGTAGCTGGCCAAAGGGCATTGACGGAAACAGAACGGGGAGCTTCACGTGCCAGAAGTCCTGCCTACTCAATGGGCTCTGACAGTTATTTTAGAAAATACTCCCTCTTATCTCGCCATTATTTGAAGAAAGCCGTCAACAGCAGTCAAGGGGTTACAGGTTTCATATGTTTTCAGATATTTCCCAAATCTGAAATACCCATTTAGTTTTTAAAAACCACTTTTTAAAAATATAAAGGTAATAGTAGTTCACTACAGAAAATTTAAAAGCACCAAAGCACAGAAAGTAGAAAATAAAAATGATCTGTAATCACATGTGTTTTTTCAAGTGTATTTCTATTTACTAATATGTTAGTCTCCCACTCAACTTCTGATGATCGGTAGGAGGGGCCTCTGCTCCCTTGTTCCTCCAGCCTGCGGAGGTTACTGGCAGCCAAAATTTACCCAGCACTCACGGTGTGCCCTGCCCTGTGCTAAACCTCTCACACTCATCATCCTCTTTAATCTTACAAAACAGTGCTGGGAAGTAAGTACTACATTTATGTCCATTTTTCATATGGGGAAACTGAGGCCGAGAGAGTTTGAACCCTTTGTCCAAGGTTACACATGGTAGACCTGGATTCAAAGCCAAGTCTTCCCGAGTCTAACCAAAGGTGGCATTTAATCCGTATCTGTTACTTTATCACTCTACTTGAAATACTCTCTGACTGCACCATGATTATAATTATAATCTGTCCACTCTAAAGACCTTTCCAGAACAACCAACTCAAAATTTCTTCTTCTGTCCTCACTTCAGTGATGTTCACCCCATTACCCATTAGCATCCCAGCCCAGGATTGCCTTGGTTTCATCACCCATCAGATCTAGTCAATATCCAAGGTAATGTACCAGATTTTTCAACTACCATCTTTATCCTTTCACCATTCCACAGGATCTTTCTTTCTTATCAAGTGGCATTAGTGTCATTTAAAAGTCTTACCTCTTCAGTCAGTTGCATCAATTTATCAAGCCAGTCCTCGATTTCCCCCAGTGTGGACTTCACCTCCGTGGCCTCAGACTTCATCCTCTTGGCTGCCTCGTGAATCTGGGAGAGAGATCGGGACCGCAGCTTTCGGATCTGAGTATCTAGAATTGTGACATTAGCTTTTCCTTCCATGAGGGGCAACGTGTATCTAAAACAAAACAAAAACAAAAAAGAATACAGAGTTCTCAGAATAGCTGTCTAGGCTTCAGAACTGTCTAAGTCATTCCTATTTGGTTGCCATCGTTCAAACCACACCAATTTCCTAACTGACTCCACAGCATGAGCATGTTCAAACTGAAGCAGATTTGTGTCTGGCAATGGTAGATCAGATGTCCCAGTTAAGGCTCTCCTCACTCTCAGGAAGAATGCAGACTGATTAAAATTTCAAAGCAATTCCTCGAGTTTGACCCAAGTCCCGTTGGAATCACTGGAAAGAAGGCGGAAACAGCAGGAGCAGTTGGGAGCACTGGCCTTCCCTTCCTTTGCTTCCTACAATCATTGTATGCACCCGCAAAATGAAGGAGTGAGATTAGAGACCATTTAGTCAAAAGGTTCTTAGCTTAGGGGCCATACACCCCTGGGTCACCTGTGAGTGGGCCTCCAGAGGTCTGTGAATCCCTGGAACTTTTAGAGAAAAGAGTACATTTGTGCTGACGTGCCATGTGGTGCAGTGACGAGGAACACAGGCTTTGGAGCTGACTATCTGGGTACGAATCCTGGTTCCACCATGTACTAGTTCTGGGAACTCAATAAAGTCTAAATAATGTTGCCATCATCATCTCATTGTTGTCTTCTTTGTCATTGTCTCATCTGATATTTACAGGGGCCCGTGAGCTCCCAAGAGGTTAAGAACCATTGTGACCAAGTTCCCACTCAAAATGAGACTTCTAGACCAGCTGAGCTGGGGCCACGGCCTCCTTCTGCCATGGTTTTCCTCTCACCATGGCAACTGGAGGCGACACTGGGTGAGGTTGTCACCAATTCCAGGAAATTCTCCTCATATTGTCTCTACCTGGAATTTCCACTGGTTGGAATTTCACCCAGCTTCTTAAATGAAGACAATCCTAGCACGACTTCCATTAAACACAAATTTTCTGTTACATGAAGCTTAAGAGATTCCAATTTAATTCTTCAAGAAATAGTTCACATGAATTTGATTCTTCAAGAACAGTGAAAATAGATATTTCTGTGTTTTGTTCAGCAAATCTTAAAAATCATATTTTCTACATGAAAAGTATTACCAAATGTTTCTGTTTGCTTGCATTAGTTAATTATGACAATGTAATGGAAGAGTTAAGTCCCTGGAATGGTTCTTTGAGGCATAAGTATACATAGAAGCCGCTAGCTCAAAAGTCACATGGGAGACTTTCAACAGATAGATGTTGACGGTGTGAAACGAGCCGAGGGAAGAGGAGCTGCGTCTGGGCTTCAGATACATCATTTCACCTCCTTGCACCTCTGTTTTCTCATCAGTAAGATGTGGAGACTGGAAGAGATGACCTCTTAGAACCCTGCCTGAACTTCTCTGGGTACAGTACAAAGTACACAGCGTACTTTCATCTCAGCTGTGTGTCAATGACCTGGTTACACCACTAGAAGGCACAAGAAGACAGGGAGACTTAGGGCACTAGCCCAGGGGTGGGGGGTGGGGGGGTGGGAGGCGGGAGTCTGCGGCTCTTGCTGCTTGTATTCAATAAGCTTTTCTTTTGGAACTTCCCTGTCCTCTGCTTTATTAGTCAGTTTGGAATGAATCACTTCCCTCTTTGATTTCCAAATACCCAGAGATATGAGCTGCTTTCCCAAGTCACGGTTATGAAAGGTTCTCTGGTGCAAGTCAAATCCACTGGTTTTATCTCAAGGAGGCTTGGTTGGAGTGTTTGTTGGGCATTCAGTAAAAAGGTTATTTCTGAAATGTGTTGAAATTATAAACAATGTACTGAATGGTAAAACTGATGCTCTACCCCCAGATCCCATTCTCTGTGGGATCCGGGATCGTCTTTCTTGGAGATGGATGCAAGGCAGAGGTACAGCCCTGCGCCCTCCTCCCCGCCCCCACCCCTTGCTAAGGCTGTACTGGGACTGCTTCCTGGAGTTAGGCCGCAGCCTCTCTAGGCTGTTTAGAATTGGCACCAAATGGGAAAGTAGAGCTTTTCCTGGTGGTGATTCAGAGACTCCTCCCAGTGACGGTCTTTTGAGAAGCTTGACTAATTCAAATTTATTTTTCAGGCAAACACTAGAGACAATTCTAGAGGCTCTTCTCGTCTTATAGTTTAAGGGAGGGAAGCATGGCTGGGAATTCTGAGATACACAAAATCAGTATACCTTGTGTCTTCTATAACTTCATCGATCAGCTTCAACCATATTTCGGCCAACTGGTTTGCAGGAATTTTACCTTGTATCCCTGATTTTAGAGCCTCTATGTTTGATTGCTGAAGAATTTGGAGAAAAGAGGAAATAATTGGTAGTTGTGTGTTATGCCATTATATCCAGTAAAGGTTTAACTTTAAATTTCATGAAAAAAAAAACCCCAAAAAACACAGAACCCCTCCTTTTTTTAAACTTTTAATAATGCTCACCATAGCTTATCACTATTTTTCTTCAAAATACGATCAACACTGATATGCTTAGGTAATAGGACGACCTTTTCATATAGCTCTGACCTTTGAAACTGTGGATGAAAAGTGGGTCACGTACTAACCTGACAAGCTTAGGGGAGGCCTGCCTGGTGGCTCTTACAAACTCAGAGACCTAAAGGAACCACACAGAATGGTCTGAAATTAACACTTTCTAACTGAAAGAGGGTCATGGCAGGCAGTACGTCCTAGGTTGGTAACTTCCTTGATAAAGGTCAATCTTTATCTTGCCTGAGGCTGTCTAATGTCAAAGTAATCCCCTTTTTCAGGCACCTCAGGGTACCATCTCCCAGAACGCAAGAACACAGAACCCCTCATTATTACCTTCTTCTCCCTCATACCACCTCTATGTGTATAAATGTTCATTGTTAATGATCCTGTACCCACCAATGTAAAAGAAGTATTTGTCTCCCCATCTTACTTTTTGCCTAATTTCAGAGATTCACCCCCTCCACTCTGCTTTCTCATGCCTCCCCAGTCTACCACCAAAGAGTTTCAAGTAGCCCTCCTTAAACCTCCTCCTTTGATTCGAATGTGTAAAAGAAGGTGCAAAACTGCCATTCTCTGGAGCATTTTCTCAATCTGTTGCAGTTTTGTTTCCCAGCAATTGTATCGGTTTGGTTCAAATAAACTCAAAAAAATTCTTACAGGTTTGGAGGTTTCTTGTATCAACAATGTAAATATTTTATGCATTCAAGAGGCAATAAAATAAAACCTACAAAAATGGGGGAAGGAACCCTAAAATGGAATATAAAATAGAAACAAATGAACCAAATGACTAATGTAACAATACTGAACTAACTTTTCAACACAACATTTTGACTCGGTTTAAAGGAAAGAAAAAATCATAAACATATCAAACTCTAATTAGGCTTTTCTTAAACAGTGGTTTTTCTTTGGATTTTAGGATTGAACAAATGACTACCGTATTTTGCCATGTATAATGCACACATTTTTGCCCAAATGTTTGAGGGAAAAATAAGGAGGCACATTATACATGGGTAGTACTAATTCCATATCTATATAGGTAAATGTTTTAAATTCTTTTATTTATGCTTATGTGTTAAATGTGAGTATGCATTATACACAGCAAAAATACAGTAAATATGTTGAGAATAATAAAAACCAGGTTTCTCACTGTTGGAGAAGGGAGTTGTAAATATAGAAATAGGGAAGACTAGAGTAAAACCCGTGGCATTAGTGATGGAATTGGAATTATCCTTATAAACTCATTGGTTTTAGTTTATCGACAGATACAGAAGTAAATATACCTACGTAAATACACATGTGTACGTGTGTAAGTGTGTCCACTTAGAAGGCCTAGAAGCAAAGACATCGGCATTAATAGTCAGTGCTCTTGTTTTTGTCATGCAGTTCCCACTAACACGGACCAGGGCTCCTTGGAGAAATGGTGATTCCAGAGCCAGGGCAGGGACAGTGCAAGATAAGCCCAGAACATACTATGTCACCCTGAGTATCTGCCAACAGACAGGTTGAGGGAACACACACCATGATTATCAAGAGCCCTAATCATTGAAAGCCACCATCCTGTCCAGATTCGCATGGAATTAGAACACTTTGGTCAGTGGAGAAAGCTGAGGAAAAGACATAGGATGAAAAAAGCTGAACACCTGTCAGGGAGGAAAAACCCTCCTCTACCCTTCAAGATTCTTCTGGCAGGACTAATAATCAAATTAACACATGATAGATTAGCAGAAGACAAACACACTAAACGTTAATAACATGTATATCTCCTGTATACATGGAGGAGACCCAGGAACACTAAGTAACTCTCCAAAATGATAGAAGACATCACCTTAATTAAATACCACCTTCAGCTAAAGAAGAAGGGAGCTGTTGGGTGCGGAGAGTCAGTCGTGGCAGGTCACCGGGAAAGGCGCAGGAAACAGGGGTAAGCCTGTGAGGCAAATCGAGGCCCAGGCCTTCTCCCCGGGCAGCGAAGGCCGGCCAGTGAGGCTGGGGGTTTCCTTACAAATGTAAATGTTCTCTTGAAAAGGGCAGTTTCTACTTGGTTTTCAGAGCTTCTCCCAAGTCTACTTTTAAGTCTGCTTCTTAAAATTAACCAGCCCAAAACAATCGATACCCAAAGAGGCATGTTTTGGGGTAGCAAATTCTGCTCCCCTTCATACGTGAAACGTCATTAGAATAGAGGTATGATCAATTAATTCTCCACCAATCCCCTTGCGATGATGGATTGGGAATTGGTACCACACCTACACTGCACATCAGCTGTAGCTATATTATGTGAACAATTTACTTAACTTAATTTAAATCTCAAGTTCTCCTTTAATATTGTCTTTATACCATAAAACGATATTTTTAGATTTTCCCATGGAGTCCTAGGTCAGGTATATTTCAGGACCCCCACATGTCTTGTTCCAGCCCTGACAGAAGTTGAATCTTAGAAAAAATTAATACGAATGTAATTTGAAAATCAAAACACTAATACCAGATAGATTTTATACTGATACTTGAGAGAAGTAACTTAGTATCTTTATCTCAGCCACAGTCCCTCCCTCTTTATCAGTGTCAACTAGATGGATAATTACATGTGTCACATTCATGCAGTTTTTATCACAGTGAACACCCACCCTTCAAACGAGGAGAGCTCCTCCAGTCTACAGCAACAGGCTCTGGTCCTTCTGAGCCCACCTCTTCGCATAGTAGAGGTTTTTACCACTTTAACAGCAAAGCTCTAAGGTTGCATATTTCTATTGGAATAAGCCATGCTCTACACACATTCACACACAAACTGTGGCAGACACTGTGAGCTCCCCACCGCCTCCCCAGTACCCATCCTCCCTACTCTATAGCAAGAGCCGTTTTATCCGGCTATATGCCGGCCCGGACAGGCTGCATTTCCCAACTTCCTTGTGGTGAGACGTGGTCACAAGACTGAATTCTGGCTCATGGAAAGTGAATATAAATCAAGTGTGTGGCTTCTGGGTCTTTCCCTTCAAAGGAAAGACCTGTGTCATCTTCTCCCCCTTTTCTCCCCTTCCTCAGACGATAACAACTCTTTAGCGATGGCAGAGCAACAAGAGGGAAAGGGCGGGGGTCCCTCACACCGCTGAACCCCCATGCCGGCCTCGGATCACCTACTTCTGCAGTAACTGCAGAAGCTGCTTTTGTCTTGCTTGCCGCTATCTCCTGAGGTCTTGTGCTATGGCGGCCTAGGCTGCATCTTAACTAACATATAATTCACTCTATCTGGTGAAGAGAAAAATGTAGAAAAGGTAAACTTACCAGCCGTTCTGCCATGACTAACAGAGTGTTTACTGCATCCAGGCGATGACTAATATCCTCCCAATATGAAGTCAGGGTGACGACTGGCTTTGTGTGGGACCAAGGCAGGTAATAATAGTAGTTCCCTGGTATGGAACATTGAGGGTCAGTGAACACTGGACACTTAAAATAAACATATTTATGAAAGAGATGTGCAAACATGGTTACTGTTTAATTGTATGCTTTTGGGAAATGGTCTGGGGTGACTGGGTTCTTTAATTTTATTCAATTAAACAACTGAGCAATAGATAGACAGTTCTTATTCATTCAGCCTGCTTTGAAAAACTCTCTAAAATATCCAAGCAAACCAAACAAAACAATCTTCAGGGTTTTTAGTGGTTCAGGGTCATGTGTCTGAACATCACTCATGGTCACATATTACGGTGACAGAAAATACAGAGAGCACTAGAGGTTAGATTGCATGTGTTTGCCCTGAGAACTGCTGTTCGAAATGAATATTTTGTTAGAGTGGGGTAAGAACAAAGAATTTTCTGCTTTTTAAAAGCTTTAGCTGGATACAAGGGATTAGGTATTACTTAGAGCCTTAGAAGGATTAAGAATTATTAGCCAGCATTTTCTAGCACATTTTATATTTAACATTGCTTTACAAAAATTAAGTAAAAACTATATGAAACTGTTGGGACATTTTATCAGAATTTCTTCCTCCCTTCTCTACACTCTTAAACCATTTGTTAATATTATTATTAGAGCATTCTCATACTCTGCCCTCTGCTGTAATTTTTTTTTATATACCAGAATGTAAGCTCCTTAAAAGCAGGGACTGTTTCTCATTCCTCTTTGTTCAAATACAGCTACTTAATCCTCACAGCAGCTCTGAAGAAGATGAAGAAACTGAGGGTTAGGATTCAGGGGTGTGGCTAAGGTCATAGGGCTGGGCAGTGACAGCAAAGGCCAGAGCTGGGTTTTCCGGGTCCTGAGCCAGAGCCCCAGATACTTCAGCTACTCAGTCGAAGGGCGCTTTGGAGCTGGGGAGGGCAGAGGTGGGAACGGGCAGGGGATGTTTCCAGGCACCTCAGTGTTCAGCAAGTTGCCATCTCATGGTTTTACAAAGCAGACCCAGAGTTAAATCTGGGCATGGGATGGGGCATGCAGGTTCAGCCTCTGGCAGAGGGAATGTGGCTTCTTTGGTTTGATTAGTCTTAAAGGTGCCTGAGCTCCAGCCATCTCTCTTCCCTGTTCATCCTCCCCCCTCCCCCCACTACACATATACTGGAGATAATGGCGGCCGGAGGGAGAATACCTGCGTGCTTCTTGTCCTGTGCTGTACCCACTCTAAATGTGTACAGGAGAGAATCTTGGTCTTACCATCAAATATGGCACGGCTGTATTGAGTGGTTGAGGCCAAAGGTTTACAGGTTGAGTCAAACTTGTTGCCATAGTTCCCGATGCTGACTTCAAACTGAATGGCCTCGCCAACATCTTGCAACATGGTGGCCGAATGGAACACAGCAGACAGGCTGTACTTTCGCCTTCGCTGATATTTCTATAAAGTATGAGCAGGTATAAGATCCAGTGAAACCCTTTTTGCTCTAGTTTACATGTAGATTTCTAGCAAATTCTAAACATAATAATTAGTGTTGAATTAAATCCAGTGAAGAATGTTCTTGCATCTAGCAGTTCAACTTTGTACTCATACAAGTGGGCAAAGATAGAATGTTCACTGCAGCACTGATTGAAATAGAGAAAAAAATGAAAACAACACAAACACTATTGATAGGCCCCTGATTAAACAGATTATGTTACAACCACATAAAGGAATGAAAGTTTATAAAATATTTAGGTAGGCCCATATGTGCAAATATGAAAAAAAGGTATTTAAAAGTGAACCCATTCAATATACATTTTAAAGATATTATTTATTTATTTTTAGGGAGGGGGGAAAGGAGGGTGAAAGAGAGGGAGAGAAACATCAGTTGGTTCGTTCCCTCTGGCACACCGCCAACCCGAGACCTGGCTTGCAACCCAGGCACGTGCCCTGACTGGGGATCAACCAGTGACCTTTTAGCTTACAGGCCAGCACTCAATCCATTGAGCCACACCAGCCAGGGCCAATATATATGTATTTTAATATTGGCATATGCATGAAGAAAATCTGGATTAATATAAATCAAATTGTTAACAGTAATGGTGGGGCATATAAAAAGATTATGGTTAATTTTACTCTCTAACTTACATAGTTTTAATTGTTTGAATTGTTTAATTAATAGTTTTCTAATCAGAAACAATAAAAACTTTTAATGTCAAATTTAAAAATAAATGAAATTAGATGTATTTATTTCTGTGAAATAAAAATCAAACTTCCTTCCTTCTTTCCTTCCTTCCTTCCTTCCTTCCGTCGTTCCTTCCTATGACTGGTTTGCTGACTGTGTGTATGTGAGGGAGTTGAACACATGGCCAACAATGACTCCAGTGAGTATCTATCAGCCTAGGAGAAATGACCAGGGGTCCTTGAAATTTTCCTTCACTTGGACACATAAAATCTCTTCAACCCAAATCCTGTCCTAAATCCTTCCTTATTTCTTCCCTTCTTTGTGGGTCATATCCCCACGTTGCATCCTATAGTCAAACAGAGCCACACAATGGTTTAAATTGCTGTTGTTGATTCTGTCCTAGGCATTCTGCCATTTAATACTGTCCACACCTAGGATTTGTTCTGGATCCCTGTTGCTGTCCAGTCTCTGTATACACTGGCCCAGCTTGGGAGTGAGAACATCAGTGGTCACTGTAGCATGGCCATATCGGCTATGTGCTTGCTCCCTTGGTAAACTCATGAGACCCACAAGTGACAATATCCAAACTGCATGACAAATTTCTCACCATAACAAGTTTAGTTCAAAAGCCTCTAGAGAAGGAACTCCCAGCTCTGTAGTCCCTCCACTTGAGATTTAGAGGCCATATGGCTATCAAACTTTGGCATATAGTGACTTTTTTGGTGTATTTGTTTTGTTTTTCTCCATTGCTGCCTTGTTGCTGATTTGTATATTGCTATCTACACAGTAGTCATAACTTTCACTTCTAGGAAGCTAATAAAAACGACTCAATCCCTATAGGATATTTATTAACTAATTTTTCTTCCCTTCCTTAGTCATCTATAACACAGCCTTTATCCTATAAAATGAATCACAATCATGGCTGCATCTTCTGACTTGTATGATGCAAGAATGTGGTCATCCATTTACAGAAATACTCAGACACCTGTTTTGAAATTTATGTGGTAAAACACACATAACGTAAAATTCATTCATCTTAACTATTTTTAAGTGTACAGTTCAGTGGCATTAAGTACACTCAACGTTTTGTGCTACCATTACCACCATCTATCCACAGACTTCTTTCTGACTTATAAAACTGGAACTCTGCACCCATTACACACGCACTTCCCATTCCCACCTACTTTCTGTGTCTGAGACTGTGACTGCTCTGGGTACCTCATGTAAGTGAAATCAAACAAGATTTGTCCTTTTGTGACTTAGCATAATGACCTCAAGGCATACTGTAGCATATATCAGAATTTCCTTTCTTTTTAAGGCAGAATACTGCATTGTATTGTTAAATGATAAACTGAGACACATGAAAATTTTTAAGCATATTTGATCCAGCTCCTACTAGAGTCAGGTAGCAGCAAGCCAGGAGTGGTCAGCAGTGCTCTACTGATGACAGAAAGGGGAAAGGCCTTTGTAGAGCAGATGTGGAAAGCAGGCAAGGAAACTATTTCATTGGTTACAGCTTAAGGGCTTGCATTATTTGGAAAAGACTCATTGGCTATTTGTGACTTGCTGTTTTTTGGTTTCCATGTCTTCGAGGCATTTACAGGCTTAGGTTTTAGCTTGCTTACACATTATATAGGCTGCCAAGGCACTATGGCCACCTCAGTCTAATGGCCTCCTTGTTTGATTAATTTAACAGTCTGCATATACCACACTTCGTTTATTCATTCATCTATCAGTGGATTTGTGGGTTGCTTCTACCTTTTCCCTGTTGTGAATATGCTAATGCAGACATGAGCGTACAAATATCTGAGTCCCTGCTTTCAACTCCTTTGGGTATCTGCATAGCAGTACATTGCTGGATCATATGGTAATTCTATTTTTAACTTCTTCAAGACCATTTTAAGAATGTCTGACAGTGACTGCAGCTTATTGTTTTGAAGAACCCTAGGAAATCCCAGGGTTATGAAATCTCAGTTTTGGTTAAAGGGATTTTCAACATGGTATAATTGAAAACTCCAATAGGATTTCATCAGAAACCCTCTGAGCCACGATATTTTTTGGAAGCCTTTCTAAAACATTGATTAGTAACCTTAGCTGCATGTTGGATCACCTGAAGAGCTTTCAAAATACTTATATCTGGGTCCCACTTCCTGAGATTCTGCTGATATTGTGAATTTAAAAGCATCCCTACCTTAGTCCACTATCACTTTGGTAGAGAAGGGCTTGGGAGACTTTTGTCACTTGTTAGAAGTCCCATTAACAAGCCACAGTGAAGCCCCCTAAACTACCCATGGTTCAAGAATGTTGTGAAAATTCCGGATTTGGTTTGAATTGTTGTATGAAAATAACAAAATAGTAAATTATTTGTATTAGAACATATATACAGCATAACTTCTTTCTTTGTAAATCATTTGGATGGTATCAGAGGAAGAAGGAGCAAAGATATAAAACGTAATTTGGGGCTGAGTCAGGGCCAAGAAAAAAAGTGGTCAATTAACGGAGCCACCTGTTAACGCAGGGGCTGGCTGCAGGGAACAGAGTTGGTGATTGAGGAGCAGTGACGCTGCCTCCATCTGGCTGGTGCTGCCTGCCCACCCCACAGGGCCGGGGCTCCTTTAGACAGCTCTGGATTTCCCATGAATAACTTGCAGTCACCTGTAGAAGCCCTGATAGGACCCTCACCAGAGAGGTTCTGGCCTCTGAGACAATAATTCAGGCTCAGGCCATTCCTCCAACCCCTAAAAGAGTGGGTACACACTGTGAGCAAGTTGCTCAAGATGGTGCTGAGCCTTGGACCACTGTGCAGGTCCAGGCTCCAAGAGGGGCGCCCCTACCATCTGCTTACCTGCCCCAGAGCAAGCTGTCCAGGAGTAGTGCACCTGAGAACTCAGCCCCCGACCCCCTCCTCCTTTCCCACTTCCCCTCGGCCCCACGACACAAGGCGGGGAGAGAAGAAGGACCGATCCACACCATTTAGGGAAGTCTGGAGCCTTAGCATTGGTTAGGGCCTCCCTGAGGAGCCTTGGGGCACCGCTGCCTACCACAAAGTGAAAGCATGTAAATCATGGTCTAGCGGACACAGCTGGGCGTTCCTTCCGTTTGGGCCCTGGGGTTCTCAGGGTCATCAAGGACCAGCGCACTGCACTGTGTAGATGGAGTTGGTACAGGGTGGAGCTTCAGTTTCAGAAGTGAATTTGGGGGAGGGTTTTTTTTTGTTTTTTATTTTTTGTTTTTGTCAAGCAGGGTAAAGGTAGCAGGTAACATCGTAGCTCTTGAAGGTGGCTGTGAGCCAACAAGGCATGGAACATTAAGGGTCAAGAAATCCACATGTCAAAGAAAATTGCCCAACTTGCCATCCTTGCTCTGTTTACTAAATATGGCCAACACCTGGTGATGAAACAAGTCTTATCAGCCCCCACCCCCTGCCGCGGGGGGCTGTTGTAGAAAGGTCAGAGGGCGTTGGAGGGCACTTGCTATGACTCAGACCTCTCTCCAACTCTGCCACAGCTCACTGTGTAGTCCCTGGATGTCCCCTTCAGGCCAGTTGGCTCAGGCAGGCCAGATCTAACCAGCCCACCACCAGTCCTCTAAAACACCCTTTTATGTACTAAGCATTATCCACACTCCAACATTTACCTCAACTACCAGCAGGTCATCACTTGAAATGGGTTGAAGCTTTTTATCTGGTGGTGTCTTTTCCAGAAAAGTGCTCAATTCAACCAAGATTCTGCCTCTGTAGGCAACTCCTTCTCCCTGAAAGGCAATAGCACATGATTATCCCAGCAGGCATGAGCACCAGCAAAGAGAGCGGTCTCTCTGCTCTGGTTAACCCAGCTACAAAAAGTTTCTCCTTCCACAGCCCAAACCTCCAAAACGAATCAGTCAGTAACTCTCTCAGATGGATTTAGGCCCTGGCGTCTGAAAAAAGACACAATGAGTTCAGGTAGCATCCCGAACGGAGCAAGGGGAGCCAGGACTGAAAGAGATCTTAGCCTCACCTGTGGTCAGAGGTTAAAAGAGGTTTAAAAAGACCCGGAAGGGTTACTGGAGGCTGGGGGGTGGCAGTGGAAGGGACTGAGGTCTCCCTCACCCCACATCAGCAGAGCAGCTCCATGTTTATCTATAGTATTTTCTCTTCACAGAATAGGAAGGCTGACACGTTGACAGCAGGGCAAGACTCAGAATAGCCAGGAAGTAAAGGAGGAAGATGTTCCGGGTGCGGCTGACTGTGAGGCTGACTATCAGACTCTGCCCGCCACCGCCACCCCCCGCAGTGTGGGCCACAGGCTCTCCCGGTGAGGACGGCAGGTCTTCCACCTCCACAGCCAGCCCTCTGCCTCCCTCCTTCTTGGGCCAGTTCTTTCTACCCTTAGTCCCTTTTTGGGTTTTGGGAGCTAACTAAGACATTACTTTGACTTCTAATGTACTAGAAAGATCACTTCCCATCTCTGGGCCTCCATGTCATCACCTATAGAACACAGAGGTTGGATCAGATCAGAGGTAGCAAAGAGTTTCATCAGGATGTCACCTCCAGTAATTTGGTAAATTCCTAGAACATGGCATTGAACAGAATTCTGAGGCAGCACACTGGCTTGTTAGCGAAGAGCGCCAGCATTGACTACTGACATCTGTTCTAGGTGTAGGAATAGGGGAATGGTCATGCTATGCTTTGGCCATGACCAAATCTGATGACTTCCAGGACCCTTTCCTATTCTTTTTTTTTAAAAAAGGATTTTATTTATTCATTTTTAGGGTGACAAGAAGGGAGGGAGAAAAAGAGGGAGGGAAACAGGTTGCCTCTTACATGTCCCCATCTGGGGGCAACTGGGTACCTGACCAGGAATCGAACTGGTGACCTTTCAGTTTGCAGGACAATGCTCAACCCACTGAGCCACACCAGTCGGGGCCTTATTCTTGTATTCTAAGACTTGAGGGGCGTGAAACTTCTATCCTTCAGCACTTGATCAGTTATATGGTAGGTCTATATTTGTGTGTATGTATGAGGGAGGTCTCCTGAATATGAGACTTAATTACAATAATTATAAGAAAGAATCTCATTAACGGTGCTCATTAACAACAAACCTTAATTGAGAAACTAACCTTTCCAGTATTTAGCTCATCATAGGGGTCTGGGAATCCCGTGTACTCTCTGGGGCTTCCGTAAAGGTTCAGATAACAAGGTCCAAATGTTGGAATAAAGCCCACCTCTGTTTCTCCTGTATTTGCTGAGAGATAACAGTATCATTAGATTTTAGGTTTTTTAACAATTTGTTGAAATAAATATTAGTTATTAGTTAGCTAAGTGAGACTATTTTTCTCCATTTCGTGAGTTAGTTGTATTAGTGGATATTAGAAGCACTTGTGAGATGAGCCAGGTTTCCCTTGTCTTATTGCTATAAGATATTAAGCTAAAAATATTTGGGATAGTTCAAATAAACAGGTTACTCTTAAAAAAATATGTTATTCAAATGAAAGAATAGAAACACCTTTAAGATGATCTTCACATTGTTTGCAAGTTTATAGTTGTCATTGTATTAAATATGTCATTGGCAATTGGGGTAAAAATTATATTATTTGGGGAAGTCATTTAAATGATGTATATCAGGTTAACTTTGTCCCCCCCAAAATGTCATTTAGTCTCAAGTTAAAATATATAAGAGATTTAAAATTTGTATATGTTACAATGAACTGCCTATAGTTATAAGACCATATGATATTCATAAGCAACATGAAGTCCCTATTCACTACATTCTGTCTCTGAGGAACAATCAATATGCTCCTTATTTCTGCTGCCTTGTCTTAGAAAGAGCACTCCCCAGTGAAGGGCACTTAGGGGCAATGTTAGAAAATAGTAGAGGTCAAAAGAGGTTGTGGTTAAATATGGGGAAACTAAGAGCTGCATGGGTTTGATAGAAGACAAGCCCCTCGAAAGCTCAGCAGCCTCATCTTTTAGGGGAACAACATCTGCCCTGAGGGCACTGTGATGGTCAAGTGTGAAAGTGTTGCACAAACTTGCAAAGAATGGCGAGGGCTGTGAAAAACCAAAGACAGGTTACGGATCCCTCATATTTGGAAGATGAAGACATTCAAGGTATAAAGTAGAAAACAGTATCTTCCAACCTAGAGAGCCGTGTTGAAAGTGGGGGAAAGTTATTTCATACATTTTGAACAACTGATTTAGTGCCCCATATCTCTATGTTTGAATATCAACGATAACAAAAAGAAAGTTATGTCTCACAAACAGTTATTTACAATGAAGCCAAATAGGATGGTCTGCATCTAGGTGAAAACATGAGCCATGCAGCAATGCCTGGTTAGCACATTTGTTTTAAGCTTCGTGATGCAGCACAACGACACAGCACTAACACAAAAATTATTTTTAGGACAGCGCAATGTCAAAAAAGAAAAAGGTTCTAAAGGCAGCCAACTGCTACAGTCTTATTAAGACAACGGTAAATAGGAAGATTTAGAAGATAACAAAATTACAAAGCATAAACCTGTATATGGTGCAGCCCCAGATCCTGAGGATGAGAAATCTATGTAGTAAAAATACAACTGGTTAAACAACAAAAGAAACACGGCATTATAAAAGAGACATTGAAAATGTTAATCAAATCCAGTGCTAGGTAAGTGGTTTAGCAACACCAGAAAAATCCCTAATCAGAACCAAGCCACAAGACCCTTCTGTAATTTATACAAATCTCACTGGTTAAATGCAAAATGGTTCAACACTTTGTGACAACATAAAATAACCCAATCTCTCCAGTCCCAGGGCTGCCAGGTATCTGAGAAGAGTCAGCTTTTCACCACCAAAGAAGGCCTGGTTATGGTGTCAACATTTCATGTTTTTAATAAAACATTTACTTGTCTTTCATCTGGCTTAACTGGGACCAAGGCCAGAAAATTCAAGTTAATGCGGTCTGAGGCTGTGTAAGCAAAGGCCTGTGTTTTATGGCTCATTGTTTGTTTCTTTTGGGGAGATGCCTGCTGCTTGTTGTTCTTTTGAGACCCTATAAAAGACTGTCTGCAGGGCTTGCAATGAGAGAAGACCTCAGAGACTGGTTGAAACTGTAACAGTTTGTTTGGGTTTGTTTTGTCTTTTTTTAAGATTTTATTTATTTATTTTTAGAGAGAGGGGAAGGGAAGGAGCAATCACTGTGTGGTTGCTTTTCGCATGTGCCCTTATGGGGACCTGGTCTGCAACCCAGGCATGTGCCCTGACTGGGAATTGAACCAGCAACCCTTTGGTTTGCAGGTTGACACTCAATCCACTGAATGGCTGTTACCACCACATCACTAAGAAAAATGCTTGTTTCAATATTTCTTGAAAAATTATCTTTAGGTAATTATTATAACTTCTTGCTAATCATAAATGAATGTAATAATTAATAGAGTTAATCTAGTCTTTAACTAATCTTTACCTAACCAACGATTTCATCCAGTCTTTATATTTGAATTCCTCACTTGATAAGGAGAGGCTATTAGCCCACCTATGTTTTCCCTCCACTCTTCTTCCTTCTTTCACTTCTAATCTCTACCTTCTGTACTTTTGCTTTCACATTGTGATGGATGATGAAAGTTACATTCTGTTTGGAGCTTTGACTACAGGTTTAACAAAAAATAAAAAAAATTAATAGTGCTTGCATTATACCAACCATATAAATATTGTTCTCTGCAGAGACAAAAAGAGATGTAATTACATTTCCTTTGTTCCTCCTTGTCCCAGCAGCATGGTCCCCTATGCCATTCAGCAGAGAGAGTTCAGATGGAATCTCTTTCTTAACATCTACCATTTGCTTAAAGTAATACCACATGTGAGTTTATAATTGGACTATATCTTCTTTGTTTAGTGCTTTGTTTTTCTCAGAATTTCTAATTGCCTTTCTTTTTTCTTCTTGGGAGAGGAATTCTATAGCTTCTCCATGTATCTCTATTATTTCCCAGATTCTTATTCATGCTATCGCGTGATGTAACAATGTTTTTTTTAAAAACCTATAAAGTCCTCTTTTGAACAAGATGAGGATGAGAGGCATCTTAGGTTTCCCAAGACAAAATCATGTCTCAAATCCTCTCACTTTACTCAATATGTGTAATCTGTTAGCAATCATAAGAATTTTTATCATATTTATTTAGGCGACAAAAAATAAGCTGCTGATATTATTAATGTATTTCACTATCTTTTTTCTCTTACAATCTTAATTTTTCTCCTTCATTCCCTAGTACAGTTTCTGACATATGCACAAAACCATAATGCCAGATACAGGCAATTAGTGTGGAAAACAACAAAAAGAAAAGCATGCTGGTGGTCGATGCCTGTTAGCATGAAAACAAAACACACATTATCTTAGGGAGCAGAGATTATGTGATTCGTTGTCATTTGACTTCCTTGTTCCTGCCAAGGGAGTCAATTAAGAAAGGGAATATTATGGTGGAATTGTTTCAATGCCGCCCTAAAAAATAAGGTGTTGAGCACTCTGTACTGACACTGAAAACTTTGTAAAACAATCACTGGGAAAGAACTTTTGGATGGAATGAAAAAAATCTAAAATCTTCAAACTGTGAGTTGCCTTAATTACTAATTACTAATTAGTTGTTTTGCTGGTCATCACCAAAACATCCCTGAAATGATTCACTAGGCTGGCTCATCACGTTTGGCTTTTAAGAAACCAAGTCCATTGCTAGACGGCGACCCCAGTTCATTCCTTCTCCAGGAGCTCTGCACCCTGCCCTGTTCCAGCTCTGCTGTGTGGCTTACCTTCTACTTCCCCACCAGAGGCAGCAATTTTAGAGAGATGAAGATATGTCGTTCCAACAATGTCGTTTTTGGTAAGACGGTCCCTGTGTAAAAAAACAGGTTATAGCCTCCAGCTATGAGGATGGATATATGTTCAGTTCAACAATAGTAAGATAGAGTTGGAAAAGACGCTCGACCTTGGAAATCATCCTGTCTGGTGGGCCGCAAGCTTTACTGCACTTAAAAAAAATCACTTGGAAATCCCCTATTTTCACCTCCTATTTAAGCTTTTGATTCACTAAAAGTAGGGTGGGAGAACAAATCTGCATTTATAACAAGTGTGGAGTTCGCCAAAAAGTCCGTTTAGTTTTCTCTGTAAAAGACACATTTTTCATTTTCACCAATAACTTTACTGATTTGGATATTTTTTGTATGCCGGCTATCTCCCACTATTGGCTTCTAGTGGGTAGAAGGCAGGGGCGCTGCTAAACATCTTCCAATGCTTAAGACAACCCCACAACAAAGAATTATTTGGCCAAAATGTCAATAGTACCAAGAAACTTAGCAAACCACTTTTGGTACGTTTAATCAATCACAGCACTTTCTCCATACTCTGCAAAAATCTATTTTTGCATTTCAGTTGCATTTTTACTTTTGAAATAATAAAGCATAACATGCCAAAAATGTGGCATATTTTCTTCCATCTTCAATATTAAAATGGCTACACAAAAATTCACCAACTTTGATGTTTTTTAAATGCATGTTGATATGACAGCTGACACAATACAATCTAACAAAATTGTTTCAAATGAAGTTAAAGGCAACTAAGCACTACTAGAGCCATCATACGGAAAAAACTAAATGAACTTTTTGGTCAACCCAATAATTATTTCCTAACTGATTCTGACACAGATAGTCCTCCAAACATCCTTTAAGAAACACTGATCTAGTAGGACAACTCATTTCAGTTATGGAAACAGATTTTTACAGAGGTCATGAGATTTGCCTATGGACATGCTCAGTATTGTTGTCATTAAAATGAATGAATCAATTACAGCACATTATATAGTGATTATAATATAATCATATTACATAGAATAAGTGCATATTTTATCATGTTCATACTAATTATTCAATACTATGCTGGTTTAATAACTACAATGGGCTATATAAGGGTCCTTCATAAGAAGAAAAATTCCTTTCAATTCAATTCAAATATTTATTGAGTTTTAGTGTGTGATGGATGCTATTCTTCTGACTACAGTTGCTTGCCTGGAACTTATATCTTATTATCTATATGGTAGGGACAAAGTTGCCCACTATAAGTATATATAACTTTGTGTATATTTTGTGAGTTTCTTAGTCTATGAGCCTAACTCATGAAATAGTCACTGGCTGGACACATAATAGATGTAAAAAATAAGATTTATATTAATAACATCGTCTCTGTTTAATTCCTCATCTTCTTTATTCTATTTAGTGGCACACCCACTCTGAAGTTTAGGACTGCATGGTAGGTAGGAAAGATTATACTATAGTATACTATTATATATTATAGTAATATATATGATATACAGGGGTGGGCAAAAGTAGGTTAACAGTTGTTCACATGGAAAAAATACAATAATTAGTCAATAACAGTACAAGAATAAACTCTGTGTTTCACAAACCTACTTTTGCCTCATCCTGTATATTATATGTAATGTGATATATAAAGTATAATAATATTAGGTTATAGAAAGCAACTAATTAAACACAGTTGGCATGAGAGCTTGTATTTTTCTTTCCATCCAGAGGGTTAAATTTAAAGAATCCTTAGCTTTCGCTCAATATATTGTGCATATATCCTACAAGGTATGTACCCTAAGATCCAGATCCAAGAGTTCTCCAATTAAGCAGGGCCTCTCTGTGCATCCTCACCTATACTACTGCTTTGGAGAGGGCAGTCTAGGTCAGAAAGAAGCCCTACATTTGCAGTGATCACAGGCAACTAGGAGATGGCTCCATTAGCAATAAGCCCACAGCAGAGCCTGTAGGTCAGCAGGTCACCTGAGCTACGCAGGGTTCAAACCCATACTCCTGAGGGCTCCTGAAGCCCCTGAAGCATCTTCAGAATGTCACGTAAGGGTCCTAAGTGCCTTAAAACTAGCTCCCACTCACTGGAAAGGGCATTTTGTCCTCAGGCCCTTTCATGGCTCTCAACTAACTGAATAAATTAATTAACAGAATAAAACGAAGCCTACTTGCCTCCTCCCAAAGTGCCTTGTTGCCATAGTACCAACAGGGTATTAACATGAAAGTCAAATACATTTGGCTAACGGAAAAACTAAGGCCAGACAGTAGGAGGCTCAACTGAGTAGCTACCTAAGTGACTATGGGCAAGTTACCTGACCTCACTGAGTTTCAGTGTCTCCATCTGTGAAATAAACTAATAATAGAGGTCTCTATTCAATGGAGTTACTCTAAAGACTAAATAGAATGAGGTAGGTAAGGCAGGAGGCACAGTACCTGACACTCAGTAGTGCCCAAAAACAGCAGTTGACATAACAAACACTGATAATGATGACATGGTAATATCTGCCATTTCCAGTCTCAGGGAGCACAAGGTTGCAATTGAATGCCCCATCGAACTAGAACACACCCAAGAATGGAGGTTGGTCTAGTAAAAATTCCATCAGAAGCTTTCGGAGAATTTCCTGCATTCAGATAGATAGCTCTGTCCATTTTTCCTCTCTAACAAGAATAATAAAATGTTTTAGTGATTCTTCTCAAGGAACGGTTTACTCTATTTCTGAGGTCTATTTTGGATAGTCTACTGGTATTTAATTCCTTATCTTGGGGCTTTTTCAGATAATTTTTTCCTTCTTTGTTTATGAGTAGTTGAACTAAGACATCGATAACTTTTCTGCAATAACACTATTCTTATTTTTCAAAGAAAACATCCAGTTCCAAGAACAGTTTATTCCTTCCCTCTGGCAGAAAAGAAAGCATACTGAAATGTAAGAGTTAGATGATCTAGAGTAATGTTCCTTAATATCCAAACGTTCAATTCTTTAATTTTGAATTAGACACAAGTCCATTTTTTTAACTCACCAGTCATATACTGTTAGTTTTATTTTTTCACACACTGAAGGAAACTGTTAAAATAAAATAGAAGAAAGTAGTTATTTCTCAATTTATTCAGTAACTATACAAGTAAATAGTCTTACTTTTTCTGAAAGAAAAGAAAGTCAAACCTTGATCTGAAGATTAACAACTTGATTCCACTCAGGGTTTGCATTCTTCTCAATTATATTTGTACAAACCTGTAAAATCAAAGCAAAACAGTAGGTATTCAAGTTTCTAATTTCTAAAAGTTTACAATATGTATGCATACTAGACTATTACTCTAGCAGTTTACTTAGAACCTATATACTTAGTAACCTGGTTAAAGTTTATTTTTCTTGCTAATGATTTGGTGAAATATGACATGAGTTTAATAACAATCTTTGCTTCTTCAATGCACTAAAAGTTTATTTTCAATAGCCAGATATCTAACATTGTGCTAGTGTAATGATGCACTATAGAGCATTTATTACATACTGCCCATTATAAGCATCTGTTCATTACTGTGTCCACACAGGTCTTTTGATCCTGATTGTATGTTTTCCACTAACCCCTTTCCTAGCCTTTCCATCATTCACCAGGTGGCTCAGGCTTATAACAAAGTCAGCCACCTCTGTCTGCCCCCATCTCAAGCCTCATCCAATCCAAGGGCAAATCCTGACGCCCTTATCTTCCTGTGGATCCTGATCTCCCCAAGGCACCTGCAGCTGGCTCCTATCTAGACCTTCACTTTCTCTCCTGCCTCCTCACATTCAGGCCACCCCTCTGTGTAGCATCTGCCATGAGCTCCCCAGTTATGCTTAGAATAAAGTCCAGGTCCCTTCTCTGGCTGATAAAGACTAACTGCCCCACTCCCCCATCTCTCTGACCTCCCCTCTTTGTTCTCCCCCTCGCTTGCTCCACTCCGGCCACTCCACTGCAGCCGCTGCTCTTTGGCTGCAAAGGTGTCTCCTCCTTGGAGCCACTACATGAGCTACTCCCTCTGTCTGGAAACTCCCTTACCCCAGCCCCGCACTCCCACCCCAGATCTCTGCCTCTTCCAGGCCTCTGCTCAAATGTCACTTCCTCAAAGGTGTCCCCATGATATCCTAGCAAAATACCCCTTCAGCTCCCCACGCCTATCCCTTCTTTTTCCCTGCTTTATCTTCTGTGTGGTACCTAGCGCTGCCTGAAATTATTCAATTACCTGTTAGCGTGTTTACTGTTGCCCTCTGTTACAAAGCAAGCTCCACGAGAGTGGCGACTGGCTGTCATGCTCCATTCTCTATCCCAGCACGTGGGACAGTAATCTGATATTAATAGGCTCCCAATAATTACTTCTTGAATTAATGAACCCTTTCGCCACTCCTGTGACATTACTATTATCCTTATTTACATTTCAGAAAATTGAGACTCAGAGGTTAAGGCATTTGCCTTAGCTGCCTATGCGGTGCGGTAAAGTCTGAATTTAAATCAGGCCGCGTCTCACTCCAGAGATCAGGGCTCTTCTGCCCTCTCCATCGGTTCTCCTGGGAAATAACACTCAGTCCATGTGTGTGTCATTTGCCAAATCTCGCTTTCATAAATAAATGGTTCAACTACATACAAGATGGCAGCTTTTCACACCTACAGTTGTCCATGGTGCAGTGTTATGCTTCTGTAGAATCCCACTCTCAAACCTTTGACCATCTCCACAGGTGAAAGCGGCATTTACAAGTGTTCCCACACCAACAGTCCCCCAGCTTTTCCCAGAGGACAGGAATGGAGTTTCCCTGACTGACTCTCCAGTTCCAGCAGCTCACTGGGACTGAGAAAGACACATCACAAGGGTGGGCAGCTGGGCATGGGGGGCTAGACTCTAGGACATTTACCAGGGATTCTTACTGCTGGCTAAGGAGTTTGTCTAAGATTAAGATGATCTTGGACCTGGGAAATAATCCAGATAATTCAGTGGTAGCTTTCACTATTTTAATTTTTCAAAAAGATTGAATTTTCCAATTTGAGTCCTGCCAAATACTTTCCACTCCAAAATGAACCTGAGGAGAAGCCAGGCATGTTCAGACTCAGATAATCTGTGTTCCTGTAGAGTGCCCGGCTCATCAGGGGGCCACTTTAACAAAGAATTAGCAAGAATTCACGCCCAGGAAAGCACAGCAGTTTATATATTTATTTCTAGATGTATCTGCATTTAGATCATGTACAAACCTTTTTTCCAGCAAAGGAAACTTCTACAAAGGGATCAACTAGGTTCTTCTTATCTGCATTGCCTCCAAATATTTCCTTTATCGTCTGAGAAAAGGCATCATCCACTGGAAAGTAACATGTCATATGGCAGAAATTAAATCTAATTCTCTTAAAAGAATATAAATCACTCAACAAAATTAAAAATGTTCTCCTGTGCATGAACAGAGTTGTCACAAAAATTATTCTCAAAAGTAGCATTGTATTGCAGAAGTCCTTTGTGTCTTAGTTTAGAGAGAAAACGTTTTCTCCCCTCAGTTTTAAAACCAACAGGAGCACCTTGAAAATTAAACCGATAATAAATTATTATGCTGAGAATCAATCATTTATTGAGGAAAAGGTAGAAATAAAAAGTTCATTCAGAGGCTAAGAGACGATTCTTAAACTCGGGCCTGGTTTCAATTTGGAAAAGGTCAAAAATGATATAGGCCTAGTCTGAGTTTTTCAGAGAAATTCATAAAAACTTGACATAATCATAACACATTTATTCAATTATGAACAGCAAATCACTGTTTCAACGAACTTAAAAGTAAATAGAGATCAATTAAACAGACAGGATTTTAATGTGACCATCAATTTATTTACTTCATTTGAGATATTTCTGAGGAAATGTTAACATAGGGAGGCATTTTAGAATTTTTAAAAAGTGAGGGAGGGTCCTCAAGAAAAGCAGCCAATCCTGAAGAGATCCATTGCCCAAGCAGTGGGTGCTGCCCCCTGGGGACTTGGAGAGGAGACCTTTGTCCCAGGGTCCAGCAGGAGGCACACGGGCAGGTCAGGCAGATAGGATGCTGGGTCCTCGACAATGACAGAGGACTAACTGGACTAGTCTCTACGAATCTTAAATGCATCTGATCTCTTAATACACATATCTCATAATACAATAGTGGCAGGCTTTTAGTTATTGACACTTAACCATCCTTTGCTCAGCCATTTTTAATAATCCAATAGCGAACACATTTATTTCTTTATAAAATTTTACATTTTCATTTGGGATGAAAGGAGTTGGAAGTGCTGACTGCCAACCTCTCTTTAGTATTCTCTAGAACAAAGAGAAGATATGGACACTGAAGAAAGGAAGGATGGAGCAGAATGGGCCAAAAGGTTCAACAAACCCCATGTACCAGTGACCAATGGGCTACCTCATGAACCAGCTCAGGTAGTTTGCAATGGGGCCAGAATGAATGAAAATAAGTTTATGAAGGCCTTTAAGAAAGAAAATAAAAACATGATACGGAGCAGCAATCCCTATTCAGAGTATGATTTTTAACAACACATCTAATCATGCAAGTAACTGATAATCCTGGGGCAGGATGAAATCAATACGTACTCTGGGGGATATCCTCGGCTCGGTAGATCTTCAGCATGAAGGTCACCCACCGGAGGGCGATGCCAGCAGGGAGTAACAAATTACTCTCCACATCATCACTGTCATTATCATAGTCTTGTTTCTCAGGCTATTGGGGATACACAATAGCAAATTACACACAGAGAAGAGCAATGCTTGTGAGAACCCAAACCGATGCTTCTGAAACCACACTGATCAGAGCCGGCTCCATTAGGATTTCCTGGTTCAGGCTTAAGAATTCAGCCATCAGTTCAAGAAAACTGCTCTGTAAAATCAATGTGCATGTTTCTTCAATCAATACACCATGAGAAAATAATGTGTTCTGTAATTTTATGAGCACTAAATAGCAAAGAGAGAGGGAGAGGGAGAGATCCTGAAATTCTTCCAATTTCTCTCTGGCCTATCACTATTCCACTATTCCTGGTTTTGCTACCCAGTTTCTTAGAATGACAACTGTCTTTTTAAAAAGCAATGTCGATTCCGCAAGTGAGCCATGCTCTGTAGATAAAATCATGCAACAAAGTCTTAAAAACACACATATCTATACTGATTGAAAGCCCCACACCAGGAAGATGTCTAAGTGATCTAGAAAATAATTCTGCCATGTTGAAAACAAAAGAGCGTTTGAAAAATAGGAGAAATTGGAGTTTTGGGTTATTAATTAGAAGCTGTGCTCCATTTCTCAGGTCCTGGTGCCTGTTTGCTTAACACTTGGTCCTATTTTTTTGTGAAAAAATGTAAATGGTAAGAAAAGTAGGGGCTCACAGGAGGCTCATCTCCGGTTCCCAGGACAAACATGCTGACTTTCATGTAACCTTTAGCACCCGAGCTGGTATCTTCAGGGTCATTGAGAAGAAGCCATTTTCTCATGACAGCGTGACCTAAAATTAAAAAAGGAGTAAAAGGACAAGGACACTGTAAAGAGAAGCTGATGGGTCTGTGAGTTCACCTGCTGCTAAGACAAACAAACATTTCCTCTAAAGTGCCATCATGACACGCCAAATTCTCCAGATGAGTGTCTGTATTAACGCCCTCCACTTTTCTCTGACTCTTTGTACTGCCTCTACCCTCTCCTGCCCTCGTGTGACCCAAACCAGACTCTCTAAGCTCTATTAACGTGTTTTAAAATATGATCTTGATAAGATCAAAATATCTGCACAAAACAGAGAAATTACCTATTTGTGAATGTTAAGATAGCTACCATTAGATTATAAAAATGAAATCTATGCCCTGGATGGTGTGGCTCAGTGGCTTGAACATTGGCCTACTAACTGAAAGGATGCTGGTTTGATTGTCTGTTGGGGCACATGCCTGGGTTGTGAGCCAGGTCCCCAGCTGGGGACATGCAAGAGACAACCAGTTGATGTGTCTCTCATACACTGATATTTCTCTCCCTCTCTTTTTCCCTCCCTTCCCCTCTCTCTAAAAAATAAATAAGTAAAATCTTTTTAAAAATGAAATCTATATTAAGCTACTATTACTCGTTCTTGCTAAGTATTCTTGCCTCTTCTCAATCAAGAAAAAAATATTTTTGATTCCTCAATCCTCCAAATCTTCTTGATTCCCAGAATCTTCCAGTTCATAGAGAGAACATTACTTACCAGGTTCATCATAAATGAATCCAACATCAATCTGGGAAAAATATAATTAAAGGAGTTTAAATAGATTTTAAAATCAGTATAGCGACTTCAAAGAAACCATCATTATTAAATTTAAATATAATGCTCCTGACCAAACTAAAATTTCTTTGGGACTCAGCATTTCCATTCTACCCTCTCTGTATCCCCAGTGCTTTGCCTGATGTGAGACATGTACAAAAGAAGCACTTCATCACTTTGAATGAATGAGCTAGTTTTAGAGCTGAAAGGGACCAAGCAGGGTAACCAGTGGATCCCTGTTTGCTTGGGACCTTTCTGGTAGCACAGAAAGTTTCATTGTGTGAAAACCCCTCAGTCCCAGGCAAACTCGGACTGGAAGTTATCCTACAGGAGGTCCCCTGGCCCAACTGCTCATCCAATACCCTTCTCTAACTAATATTAATATAATCATTGATTGGACACTTTAATGTGCCAGGTGCCAGAGAGAATATATAGATGCTATATATTCTGTCTCAGTTAGTCTTCACAATGACCCTATTTTACAGGTGAAGAAACTAAGGATCAGAGAAGCTGACATGTGGCTAGTTAGTGGCAGAAAGGGTATGAACTGGGTCTACCTGACCCAGATCATCCTCTAGGACTTCTCATGACTATAAGCTCCTTCCTTCAAGATGTGACCCATTCCATGTAGAATAGCTGGGAAGGCGCCAAGTATGTGTCCTTAATTCCAATGTTTGGCTTGATTTTCATACTCTAACTTTATAGTAATTGGCTTTGCAGGTGGTGCTCTGGGGCCACTGGTGAGTGGAGCTGTGTGATAGGCTTCTTGCCATAAAGCACCCCTCCCTTTGTAAAACTGGATTGGTCCCCACCCACAGCTAGAGCGCTGGGACGGGCCCTGATGTGGCAGATTCAAGTCATCTTGCTTTAGGGTGCTGCTAAGTGTTGTACTTTGAAAGTCAGTCAGACTCAGAGGATACTCAGCTGGTTTCTGGCCTCTGGGACATTCATGTCCTGCTGGTATTCCAGCGCTCAGTGAGGACTGTGGCATCAATCCCTTACATATAACATTAAGATGTCACCAATATAGGCATCCTAAAACCTGGCCAGGAACCTGATTCCTGATGATGAAAGTGCCTGTCTTGGATGTAATTTGAATGAAACTGACAGCTGACACCCACCTTGAATTCCCCCATCAGACAATCTGCCCGCAAAGAATGGGAATTGTAAACCTAGAAGAAAGAAGAAAGGTGAAAAGATCATTGGCTTTATCTGCCAGATAGTGGGCACGACCTTCCTCCTCTGTGGTCCCCTTACCCGAATGCTGATGACCTCATCCATCAATTCAGAAGGGGTTATGTGAACATTGTAGAAAAACAACTGGCAAAACAAAGAGAAAATTGTTTGAATATTAGCAGGAGTGGACTCCGGTTTACATTATACATAATACTATAATTTTGAGGGCCCTCCCAAAAAACACAACACACAAACCTGAAATTAGATTTAATCACATGAGCACATTGCAGGACCTTAAAAAAGGCCCCAAATCTTAAGCTTCATGAGCTTCATGGTAAACTCACCTCTGCATGTTGGAAAAGGAAAAAAAAAGTTAAGTAACAGCTATAGTGTTTATTTAAGGAAATAAAATTGCTCTTCTGGGCCCTGACTGGATGGCTCAGTGGACTGGAGCATTGTCCTGCAAAGCGAGGGGTCGCTGGTCTGATTCCTGGCTGGGATATGTGCCTGGGTTGCAGACCATGTCCATAATTGGGGCACCGAGAGGTGACTGATCAATGTTTCTCTCCCTCTTTCTGCCTCCCTCCCCTTCTCTCTAAAGATAAATAAAATCTTTCCTAAAAAAATTGTTCTTTTGGGACCAGATATCTACTAGCTTAATTAAACAAAGATTTAAGGTTATATCATATGCTTAGGGCTTACATGACCTGGAAAGCTGAGTTTCATTCTACAATATTTAGCTCTATCAGTGGTATCCAGTGACTCCAATTTTGTTCTTTCTAACAAAGCACTTTCAAAGCCAACTTCACTCATTAGATAATGTTAGCCTCTCAGTAGAGTCAATATTGGCCACATTTTAACTTATTGTAACAGCTAAGTTTAAGAAGGTTGATTCCTGGGAGATAAATATGGGGTAAATCAAGGTTGTACTATAAAACCAATTTTATGTGCCATTAAACTTTACTCCTAAAAGAGAAATACTGAGTATTTATTTACCCTGAGACTTTTTCTCCTACTTTTTATTTACTTAAAAATATTTCAGCCCCAACTGCCGTAGCTGAGTGGATTGAGCATTGGCCGGTAAACCAAGAAGTCACTGGTTCAATTCCCAGTCAGGGCACATGCCCCGGTTGAGGCCAGGTCCCCAGTAGGGAGTGTGCAAGAGACAACCACACACTGATGTTTCTGTCCCTCTCTTTCTCCCCCCCACCCCCTCTGTCTAAAAATAAAATAAATAAAATCTTTAAAAATATTTTTTAAATAAAAACTATAACTTAAAAAAATATTTCAAATCTACAAAGAAATTGAAAAAACAGTAAAATAAACATCATATTTCACCTATGTTCACCAATTATTATCTTTTTGGGACATTTCAGGTATAGTGAAATGTCCCCCCTTTATAAAATTGAATTATTTGAAAGTTCTAGATACCATAACACTTCACTCCTTCACATAGGTTCTCACGCATCTCCTAAGAGCAAGGTCATCTTTGTATATAACCACAACACTATCATTACACCCAAGAAATATGACATCTAACATACAGCCAATTTTCAAATTTCCACAATTGTCCTGAGAAAAAAATTTTTTAATGTTTTAGAGAGAGAGAGGAAGAGAGAGAAACATCACTTTGTTGTTTCACCTATTGAAGCATTTATTAGTTGCTTGTTGTACGTGCCCTGACCGGGCATCGAACATGTAACCTTGGCGTATTGGACAATGCTCTAACCAACTGAGCTACCCCGCCAGGGCTGAAAAAAGTTTGTTTTAAATCTAGGAACCACTCAACGATCACACATTGCATTTGGTTGTATGTATTTAGTCTCCTTTTATAGAGGCCAGTACTCCTCCCTATTTTTGATGTTTGTCTTTTTCTATCACAAATGATTGTTTTGGAGAATAGCCCACGATCTGGATTTGTGTGGCTATTTCCTCGCTGTTAGATTCATGTTGACCACTGGATAAGAAAAGACACAGGTGACGTTGATTACTTCCATTAGCTCACACCAGGACACACGTTAAGTTTGTTCTGCTATTGGTGATACAGTGTTTAATCACTTGTATGTAAACTGGGGATGTTTTAGTAAAATTCTTTTCTTAATTTATAAATTGACTCAGTTATTTGACTCTTCCCTTTTGCCAAGAGATCTAATCTCAAAAAAAAAAAATCATTAAAATGGGAAAATTCTTAGGTGGTGATTCTTGCTGGGTTCCTGAGAATGTGGTTGAGTAAATATTTATCCTGCATCATAAATGTACCGATAGGTCTTAAGCCTTTGGCGTCCAGTATCTTGTCCCCCCTTTAATCCAGTCTCGTCCAATCCAACATAACTCTCCCAGCCTTTCCTGAAGTCCATTTCTAGTGCCCTATCTCAGTGCCCCCCCGACATCTCTTAAATTAACTCTGACCGTCCTTATCTGCACACTGTTGTCTGTGATACATCTAAGGAGAAGTTAGAGGTGAGAAGGAAATGAGGCCTTCTAGGAAGCTGAGCGCCAGCGTGGGCAAAGGGGAAGAAACAGGAACACCAGAGAGAAGAAACCGGTTCTTCTGTGAACAGGGATAGGAAAAAAGAACAAAAGCTGGAGTTGGGGCTGGGGTTAGAAGCTATAGGGAACTGAGAGGAACTGTGATAAGAAACTGTGGTAGGAAAGGCCTGGGCTCAGAGAACAAAGCATGAGATGGAGGCCAGAGGAATCTCAGAAATGCATCTCCTCAGGAGGGCAAGTCTAGACTCCAAAAATTCTCCAGGCTTATCATTTCTCTTTACAGTCCTAACGTGGAGGTTTGTGGCATTTGAGAGGACTGTCATGGTATTCAGTATTTTTGAGAAATGTGTTCAGTACTTTTGAGGAGTGTTACAGAAGAGGCCGACAGAATCAGGCTACATATTGTCAGTATAGGGAGGGGGGAAAAGCCCATTTTTACTCATAATTGTTTTCCTTTAACATGTATTATTTTTGCAACAAAGTAAGTTTTGACAGTTAAAAAGTCAGGTTACTTAGTCACAAAGGGTCATTTCTCAGCGCATCCTGTTAATTAGAAAGACTGAACAAAGGCAAAATAGAACTCCATCGTAGGGGTACAAGTACTCATTAGGAAGGGCTCTGTCAGGAAGTTGTTGCAAAGATACCAGAAAGACCCCGGCAGCCCTGAGAAGCAGTGAGGAAGCAGGCCATGTGAGTTCAAGACTCAGTAGTTCTTACATTTAATGCTAGAACTTTGCATTGTCTTTACCATTTTAGTTTGTACCTGTGCTCCCCTCCCACATGGGACATGGGAGAGGTGGGTAGAAGGTGGGAAAATGCATATAAATAGAACAGACTTGCTGAGCCCATTTACCTCATCAAAAAATGGATTGTTCCCTCGCTTGATTCTCGTTCGGTGTGTCTGGCCACAGATGTGGACTTTGACTACAGGTCTTATGTTGTTGCCACTTAACTGCCGACCCTCAATCACTCGGACCCGGATCTGCAAGCACAGAAGGGATGTTGTTACAGACCCTTTCCCAACACGCGCGCTGTAAGAGAATCCTCAGGTGTTTGCTCAGCTCGTTTACTTGTGAGGATGGTGGAAACCCTGCCAGGGTAGCTTTGCAATGTACTGGTCCTAACGGATCGGTGTGGCCACCTGCGCTCACTCCAGGGTGGGGACTGGCGTTGGGCTGCAGAAACCAAGAGCAGGGGTGGGGCTGAAATAGTTGAGAGCTGGCCTGGGAAAGGGCAGGCGGGACTGAGGCCTCTGTTCAGACCCCAGCCTCTTTCCTGGTCTTCCTGACTCACTCCATAGCCATCTCCAAGACTAAGGCCGTGCCCAGAGCTATGAACAATCAATGCCTATGCTTCTGTTATGTAGCTAGGTCTGTCCTGCCACTAAAGGGAAGGAAGGGGATGGTTTTACTTCTCTGAAGAGCCTTATCTAGCTTGACATCTATTCCCCCACACGGAAGGAAAATGAAGAGTTCTTATTGGGCCTGTGATCTGATGTCCTATTTTTACTAGTTGAGCCACTGCCAATAGGAGTAGGTCCTTCCCAGCATCACTGTGACTGCCAGAAGCCGAACAATATGGTAGTAAGACAAGGATATGGGGCACTTGGGCTCTTCCTACTTGGAAGTCCTGTGGCTTGTTGGACAGCATCCTCCGGGCATTCTTCCCTTTCGTGAGTCTCTGGGCAAGCTGAGCTCCCGATGCCGTCCCACCTGGCGCCTTGGGACCGGGGCCCCTGCCCGTTCTGTCCAAGCTGTCTTCCTCACCTCCATCTTCCTCCTCTTCTCCTAAAACACCCAAAAGGAACCCAGTCAGAGACAGCCCTCCCGCTGTAAATGGCTGGACACTCTGGTTTCCTGGACACAGAGTTTTCAGTGTTCCTAAGGCATTAGGTGAAGAAGATGCTTTTGGTGACACTGGATTGGGCGTGTTTTCACTTGGGCTTGTTTTGGCTCAGATAATGATTCTTTAGGAAGATGTGTTTGTGGTGCTTCAGGGTGCTCATTTAGGCTGTCTTCAAAGTGGGGAGACTGCCAGAGCCCACGGAACAGGGTGAGAGGGTTGGCTCAGTCAGACCCTGCCAGACATCACCCAGTTCTGATATCGGAGCCCAGCCCGGGAATATGGGGCCTTTCTGTGGTGAGGACAGAGGCAGGAGGACATGCCATGGTAAAGTGGAGCCTTGCAGAGGAGACTTCAGCTCCACCCTTTCCACGGCAGGCCTCTTCTCCCAAGGTGTGCTCTTGAGGTCTGTGCTGTTTCCTTTCCGGTGAGCCTCTTGGTTCACAAATGCCCTGTCCACTCTCATGGCAGATGAGAAACTCATCTCCAGTTTGCTTGTCAAGCAGGTCACGGTGGTCATCCTCCTCTCCCTTTGCTCTGGTTTGTCATTTTCGCACACCTCTGCCCCCTCACGTATCCCCCTAGCTTCCTTTCACATTCAGGGGAAAACAGCTTTTCCTGCTTTTTGAAGGGACCCCTCCAAATATATCTCTCTCTCCCTCACCTCCCGTGGCTCCTTCTCCATGGTGGCCTTCCCTCTGCCTTCACATATGCACAAATCTCTCACTCCTTAAAGAAACAAAAATCAACTCCACCGCTATGTCTCCCCTTTCTTATATCCACTGACAAATAGACAAAAAGTTTGAATTCCCAGTAGTCTGTGCAATATAATTTCAGGGAGACCGGAAAAATAATTGCATTCCTACTGCCTACCTTTGGACTCTAAAACTCCTCCTTTACAATGCAAAATCAGGTAAGAGATTTTATTTCCACATAGAGTCATCTGTCAGTCACTCACGTTATAGTATGAATTAGCTTAGTGAGTTTGCCAAGTAGCCCAGCTGGTAAAGCTTGGGCTCTGGAGTCATACTGCCTAGGTTCAAATCCTAGCATTGAGCCATGTGAGTCTAAGTGAGTTTCTTACTTTGTTTGTTTCCTCGTTTTCAAAAGAGAGGGAAATTACTCTGGTGTTCACCGGAGTATTATAATGATAAATTTAATCTATATGCAAAGCCTTCAACACAGTGCCTGGCACCAGGCAACACCCAATACATTAATCTTATGTATGTATGTATGTATGTCTGTATGTATGTAAGTTTTGTTGAGAAGTCAGTTTTGGTTGGAGCACAGATCACTAGAACACTGTTGGAGAGCGGCAGTGGGTCTGAGCAGCCAGTGGCAGCATGGGGGCTGGGGGTTCAGAGTGAGGAAGGAGCAGCCATGAGGAAGTGAAAGGCCTCCCTGATGCACTGCTTTAGAGTCTGGCCCAGTGTGAGCCCTCATGCTCAGCCCTCCAGCCTGGCTTTTGTTCTGCAAAGGTCAACCACGACCTCTTCTTGCTAATTCAGGAAACTTTTCTGAATTGTCAAGCTCGATCTCCCACGGTATTGGACACTGGGGCCCACCCATACTTCCCTGAATCATGCTGTTCTCTTACTGGGGCTCTGACTGAACCTTTTCAGGCACTTCCTGTGCAACCACCCACTCTGTTCCTCAGCCCTCTGCTGCTCTGACCTGACACTCTGGATCACACTTCATTGTCCTTCCAGGAGTCCCAGACCCATGGAATGGTAGACCTGAGGGGACCTGAGAGATCCTTGGTCCAGCCTGCCTCTCATCCCATTTTACAGATAGAAAAACTGAGGTCTAGATAGCTGAAGCAAATTGTTGGGTCACTAGGAGCTGAGCTGAAAACAGGGCCTAGTCTTTGTCCTACCTTACTGCGCAAGAGTGGATCTAAAACCAGGCCTCAGGTGAAGGAGATGCTGTTCTCCTGATTCTGGGTAATCTCACAGAAGCCAAAGATAGGGGAATATCTACCTTTGCCCTTTGCGAGATAACCTGCGTCTCTTCTTCCCTATTCTTGCGGAGGCTTCGAAAGAAGGGCTTTCCCGCTACCCATAATGGGGCACCTGGATCTTAGAATGTCCTTCCTCCCATTCTCCACCAGGTGAGCTCCTCCACCGCCTCAAGTTTCAGATGAAATGCTGTCCTGCGACAGGCCGTCCCGCCTTTCCCTGAGGGAATGAGTCACCCTTCTCGTGTCTACCACCATTGTTCCACCCAGTTCTCACCACAGACTTCCAACTGTTGTTAACCCGTAGGCCTCCCCACTACCATTCACTGTCAGAGGCAGAAGGCTTGTCCTTTTCTTTATTGTATCTGCCCCCGTGCCTGACACAAATCCTAGTACACAGCAGGGGCTTGATGAATGTGGAATGAGTAATAAATGAGGGCATCCTGCCCCCTGCTCCTGCCTTCTCAAATTCTTCAGCCATTTGGCAAAGCTCCTGCCCAGGTCTCAGGAAAGAGCACCCAGATGCCAGGGGGCTGCTCCTCCCAACCTTGGCACCAGCTTCAGGGAAGCAGAGGGTCAGGCTTGCTTTCTGCAAACCTGTTCAAGGCTGGGCAATGCATGGCTTTAAGCTCCTCCAACAATTAAGACTACGTTGCTGGGCTGCCGTGGGCTGTTCCATATGGGGTTGGTGGTTGTTTAAGGCAGCAAGCAGGAGACAGAGGAGGGTAAAGTGTACTACTTTGTGGCGCTGGACTCTGAACAAGCCCACATTAAACTCTTGATGGAGGCTCCAGAAACAGACTGCAGGTAATGAAGAGCCAATCTCTTCCGGAAACACCTTTTGTCATTCAGAGTTTAGGCTGAAGGGATGGATCAGAGGAAACCAGCCTGAGTTGTGGTGGCCGTCAGCATCTCTACCTGGCAGTGGAAGGATATTTGAGCAGAAAATCACCCCTTTATGTAGCAGGAAGCTGCACAGGGTTAAACAATGCTACCCTAAGTGTCCCACAAAGAATGGGGGGGGAGGGGCTTGCCTTGCCAAACACGCCCTTCTGCACAAGCCGCTCCGTTACTTGAATGTTAGTGGTTGTCCTGGCATGCCCTGTCAATGAGACCCAGGCATGAATCTGATCCACAGCCAAGTGGATCTACAAACAATGACTCCTCCATGACCGCGGAGGGCAGCTAAGTCTGGAGCCCCTGACTGAATAGGAAGTTGCTGGTTACATGAGCGTACTTGCTCTTTAAGGCTATTGTAACAAAGTACCACAAACTGAGTGGCTTAAACAATAGAAATCAATTCTCTGACCATCTCAAACCCTGGAAGTCCAAAATCAAGGTGCTGGCCGGGCCATGCTCTCTTGGAAGACTCGAGAGAAAGTTCTTTTCTTGATTCTCACTAGCTGGGGGCTCCTGGAAGTCCTTGGTGGTCCCTTGATCTGTGGCTGCATCACTCCAGTGTCTTCCTCTGTTGTCACACGGCCTTCCTCCCCTCTGTGTCCATGTGTCCTCACCTCTTTTCATAAAGATAGCAGTCATTGGATTTAGGGCCTTCCCTAACCCAGTATGACCTCATCTCAAATAATTAAATTTATAAAGACCCTTTTTCCAAACAAGGCCACATTCTGAGGTTCTGTGTAGACCGGGGTTGGGGGTGGGGGGCACTATTCAAACCACTGCAGGGAACATCTTTTGCGTCTTTCTAGTTTGTCCGATCTATTACTCCATTTCACAAGTCTGCAGCCACACAGCCATCCCCAGTCTATTGACTGCTTCACTCTGTGCCCCCCACTTCCTTCATTTCCTTGCTTTTCTCCTAATCTGTGTTAAATTCTGTGATCTATTGCTGCACTGCTTCTCTGCGTGTCCTGCAACCCCTCCTTTCTCTCGCTTCTTTGTACCCAACTGCTTCATTCACCCCCTCCCCTTACTCCACCCCTTCATCCAGGCAGCTGAACTTACCTAAGAACACTTACCTTACTGACTAGCCTCACTTTAGTTTCATGATTGCAAATCTTAAGTGAAGTCGCAGGGCTGCCCAGCCATCCCACATTTGTAAGGCATCTATTTCAAAGTTTTCCTGGATCCTGGTCTAAGATGGCCACTGATTAGCCAACAAGGTCAAATCACTTTCCGGTTCTCAACTCCCACTTATTCTCCACCTTCAAAGCTTCCCACACCCTCTCTATCCTCCTCACTGTCAACAAATGACCTCACTTCTTATTTCACTGAGAAAACAGGCAATCACAAGAGACTTTCCCTTTCCTCCCAACTCTGAATCTACCATTCTACCTGTACCTGTTGTCTGCCTTCCCTCCTGCTACAATCCCTGAACCGCCTATGCTCCCCGACCTGAGGCCAACCCATCCACATATGCATGAATCCCATCTCCTCTTGTTACTCAAGAGTTTTGTTTCTGCAATTTCTACCTCTGTACCTGCTCATTAAGTTCCCCCTCTCTACTGGAGCATTCCCATCAAGATATAAACATGCTGTACAGTGAAGGAAACCATCAACAAAATGAAAAGACAACCTACTGAATGAGAGAAGATATTTGCCAATGAAACATCCAATAAGGGGTTATTATCCAAAATACATGAATAACTCATACAATTTAACACCAAAAAACCAAACATATTAAAAAATGGACAGAGAGCCAGAATACACATTTCTCTAAAGTGGACATATGGATGGTCAATAGACATATGAAAAAATGCTCAACATCACTAATAATTAGGGAAATGCAAATTAAAACTATAATGAGATATCACTTCACACTTCTCAGAATGGTCATTATTAATAAGTCGACAAAGAGCAAGTGTCAGTGAGGATGCGGAGAAAGGGAAACCCTCACGTATTGTTTGTGGGAACGCAGGCTAACTATGGAACATGGTACGGAGATTCCTCAAAAAGTCCAAAGCAGGGCTACAGTGCGGACCAACAGGTCCATTTCTGAGTATTTATCTGAAGAAATCCAAAACACTCATTCGACAAGACACTTGCACCCCTATGTTTATTACAGCGTTATTTACAATAGTTAAGCTGTGGAAGCAACTTAAATGTCCATCCATAGAAGAATGGATACAGAAGTTGTGGCACATATATACAAGGGAATATTATTACTCTGCCATAAAATAGAATGAAATCTTGCCATTTGCAACAACCCGGATGGACCTAGGTGGCATTATACTAAGTGAAATACGTCAGACAAAGGCAAATACCAAATGATTTCACTTGTATAGGATATGTAGAATCTGAAAAACAAAATAAACGAACAAGCAAAACAGAAAGAAGCTCATAAATACAGAGAACATTTTGATGGTTGCCAGATGGGAAGTAGGTTGGGGAGATGGGTGAAAAAGGTGAAGGGATTAAGATGTGCAAATGGTCAGTTATAAAAATAGTCATAAGGATGTAAAATACAGCATGGGGAATATAATCAATAATATTGCAATAACTATGTACAGTGTCAGATTGGACTAGGTTTATTGGGGTGGTCACTTCTGAAGTTATGTCTAATCACTATGTTGTGTGCCTGAAACTAATATAATATTGTACGTAAGCTGCAAATTAAAAAAATTGTTTTAAAGATATAAACATTTGCAAATATGGCCCACAATTTTTAAAAAACTCTCCTGGACTTCACAGTGCCCCCTATAGTCACTGCTCCATTTTTCTGCTCCTCTTTACTGTCCCTGTTCAGATGCAACAAGTCCTTCCTGGTCCCTTTGTATGAATGCCATCCTGCCTTCTGAAGAATTGCCATGTCATGTAGTCAAATCCTGCCAGCTTTTGACTGCAGCCAACACTGACCTGTCTTCCTTCCGAACGTCAGTAACTGCCTATGTGACCCACACATGCTCACAGTGACGTTTTAATTCATACTTTGGAAGAGCTCTCCATCACAACTCCAGCAACTTAACAAGTCTTCATAGTTCCTGAGATGTCCTGTTGGCCTCTTTCCAGAAGCTCAATGGTAATATTCTCTCAAACTGCCTCTATGTGCAGTCACTTGTGACAATGACACTTCCCTCCATGGCTGCTGTTTGCCCACCCAGTGCTAAAGACTTGGTGGCCTGCCTTGGCTGGTGTGGCTCAGTTGGTTGGAGCATCGTCTCAAAAACTGAAAGGTCACAGGCTTGATTCTCAGTCAGGGCACATGCCTAGGTTATGGGTTCAGGACCCAGTCGGGGCATGTACAAGAGGCAACTGGTTGATCGGTCTCTCTCTCTCTCTCTCTCTCTCTCTCTCTCTCTCTCTCCCTCCTTCCCCCTCTCTCTAAAATCAATAAGTACCTCCTTGGGTGAGGATAAAAAATAAAAAATGAAAATGAAAATAAAAAGAGTCAGTGGCCTTACCATACAGTCCAGGTGCCTTTCCGCAATGGGTGCTGACCTCTCTCTTTCCTCCAGTCTCCCCCACTCTCCTCATCTAGCATTTCTTGTCCCTACCAAACAGATGTCACCAGATCTGCAAGCCCTTCCTTCCCCATCTCCCTCACCCCCATCTAACCAGAAGAATGTCTTGTTAGAACTTCCTAATGATGCGCTCTCCTAGTAATGGGTGAGGAAGAGGGACACTTGTCCAGGCCCCACAGGCCTAGAATACAGACACTCTCCTCCAAGCCCCACCCCACCTGGTCAGCAGGAACCTTTATCCAAACACTGTTCCCACTCATTTTTTAGAGTCCTGGAATGCCAACCTTTGCCTGTAATATTCAGTTTGCTTCTCATGGCGAAGTCTTGTTAAGTGGTCATACTGGTTAAGGCAGAATTTAATTACCAATGGCCAAAGATCATGGGAAAATCAGAACAAAGGGCTAGTATAATATATTCAGTGTGAGTAAAAAATTACAAAGCAGAATAGGAAAGTTTCTAAGAATGAAAACAGTTTGGAGATAATAGCTGATTTAGCTGGAATGTTGAATAATAACTTTCCTGGGTTTCTAACATGCTAGAAGTATATAAATCAATGTCTGTGTTCAACCCTAAGCTGATGTATGAGAGAGGAACAACAACAACAAAAAATAAGCAATTCACTAAACTTCATCTGGATTCTCGGGTAAATGGTATCTATATGTGCCCTAAGAATCTTCTGAGATGGTTCCAAATCATAGACCAGAACAAAAATACCATTAAGAGCCCCTAGCCAAACAGCAATGCAAATACATGCTATAAAGCCAGTCTAGGAAATATTGTCCAAAGAGCTCTGTCTGAGTCTGGGTAAGATAATGTTAATCAGGTAAAACACTCAACTCCATTGCTTCTTAAACTGAGCTCCAAAATCTACCTTCATCAGGATCTTCTGGAAGTTCCTCTTAACCATCCAGACTGGGGGTCGGTGCAGAGGGGTTCCCTCCAGATCAGCTAAACTAGATTTTCTGGAGGCAGGTGCCTGAAATCTGTACATTTAAAGATCTCCCCTGATGATTTTACTGTGTTTAAAATTTAAGAACCATTGTCTATTATGATCACTTTGATTTTCTTAAATATCCTGGGAAAAAACTGGAAAAACTGATTGTATTAAATCAGTTTGCTGGTCATAGTCATTTAGAGGTTCCATCCTGGAAATGGTGGCTGTGGCAGTTTTCTAGCCCACTGATCATTTTCCACATCAGCTCTGACCAAGTCAGTTTCTGTTCAGAAAATGAACAAGGGTATCATTCAAGGACAAATCAGCCTAGCCCTTCCGGCGCTCAGGAACATGCTTCCCTTTTATTACACCTCTGAATGAATTAGTCACTTTTGTCTGTTCATCAGTGTTCCCTAAAATGAGTTTCTTGAAAAAAAGAAATTAAACCATATCCATTGCACTCCCACCATTCACTCATTCGTGCATTCACTCAACAACCAGGCATTTACTGAACACTTAGGACTTGCCAAGTGCTGCTCTAGGCACTAAGAATCCACAGTTGAGCCCTGAATGGTGTAGCTCAGTGGACTGAACACCGGCCTGTGAACGGAAAGGTTGCCAGTTCGATTCCTGGTCAGGGCACATGGTTGGGTTCCAGGCCAGGTCCCCAGCTGGGGACATATGAGAGGTAGCCAATTGAGATATTTTTCTCATCTCAATTCCCTCTCTCCTTCCCTCCCCCTCCCTCTAAAAATAAATAAATAAAATCATTTAAAAAAATCTACATTTGAAATAGATGAAAAAGTACTTTCTCTAAGAAATTATTTCCCATGTAATAATTTGCTTAGTCTTCTCTTGAGGAAGGTATTATATTTGGCTCTGACATATATTTATTCATTTTGGTATCTACCTTTTCTCATGAAATGCAAGCTCCTTGGTGGCAAACAATGCCTTTCTCACCTATTTGTGGCCTCCAAACCGGTGTCAGCAAACGGTTTCTGAACTGGATAGAATTTAATTTCAAGCAAAGTGACTTTGGTGTTTGTGGAATGCAATCAATTTGGAGCACCAAGTCTGGCTATGCATGAATTTTTGCATTTCAATCATTGGACAAAGCACAATGTTAACAGATGGTTCTTTAAAAATAGATATGAGATTTTAAAAATAGTTTAAGCTGAGCACAGGAATGTGGGTTCCAGTCAAGCTAACTGACATCTGGCAAATCAAGTTGACAAAGTAACTGGTTTTTCAGGAGTTCAAGCCTGTAGTCTGAGCCAGCCCACACTTCTGTCACAGGAACAGTCTCAGAGGTAGGATAAAGAAAGGGATACCTTTAACACCGCACACTTTTAGTCAATCCACCAATGCCCTAGCCATTCGTAACCTTTGTTATCTTGATATAAGAGCCCCAGGAAACCATTCCTTAAAAATGAACCCCTTAGATAGGACACCTAAGACACAATCCATGAAAAAATAATTGGTCCTGGTTGGTGTGGTTCAGTGGATTGAGTGCTGGTCTGAGGACCGAAGGGTTACCAGTTCAAATCCTGGTCAGGGCATATGCCTGGGTTGTGGTCCAGGTCCCCGATTGGGGGTATGTGAGAGGCACACACCCCCTAGCTCTCACACATTGATGTTTCTCTCCCTTTCTTTCTCCCTCCCTTCCTGTCTCTCTAAAATAAATAAATTAAATCTTTAAAAAAAATCAGTAAGCTGGACTTTATCAAAATTAAAAATTCCTGCTCTGCAGAAGACAAATCAAAAGAATTGAAAAACAATTGATAGGCTGAGAGAAAATATTTGCAAAAAGGCACATCTGATAAAGGACTGCTATTTAACACATACCAAGAACTCTTAAAACTCAACGATAAGAAAACAAACAGCCCAATTAAGATGGACCAGAGACCTTAAGAGGCACCTCACCCAAAAAAATATACAAATGGCATGTAAGCATTTGAAAAGATGCTGCACACCATGTATCATCAGGGAAATGCAAGTTAAAACAAATTACCACTACATTCTTATTTGAATGGCTCAAATCTGGGTCACTGACAAAACCAAATGCTGGTGAGGATGTTGAGCAACAGGACATCTTTCATGGCTGGTGGCAATGTAAATGGTGCAGACACTGTCGAAGATCGTTTGGAAGTTTCTTGCAAAACTAAACAAACTCTTACCATACAATCCAGCAATTACACTCTTCCGTATTTTACCCAAAGAAATTGAAATGTATATCCACAAAACAAACAAAACAAAGCAAAAATGTACATGGACGTTTATAGTAGCTTTATTCATAATTGCCAAATTTGGAAGCAGCCAAGATGTCGTTCAGTAGGGGAATCGATAAATAAAATGTGGTACATCCAAACAATGGAATATTATTCAGCACTTAAAAAATAAGCTATCAAGCCATGAAAAGACAGGGAGGAAACCTAAATGTATATTACTAAGTGAAAGAAACCAATCTTAAAAGGCTATACGCTGCATGATTCCAACTCTAGAACATTCTGGTAAAAGGAAAACTTCAGAGACGACAAAATAATCAGTGGTTACCAAAGGTTGGGGGTGGAGAAAGATGAATATGCAAAGCACAGAGGATCTTTAGGGCACTGAAAATACTCTGCATTATATTATAATGATGGATACATGTCATTGTATATTATATATTCGTTCAAACCCATAGAACTATGGAGACTGTGATGTGTCAAAGTAGGTTCATCCTTCATAAAAAATGTACCATTCTGGTGAGTGATACTGATAATTGGGGGTGGAGGGGGCTATATATGTGTGAGGGCAGGGGTATATGGAAAATCTCTGTACCTTCCTCTAAATTTTGTGGTAAACCTAAAACTGCTCTAAAAAAAAAGCCTTTAAAAAAAGCTTACATGAACCCCTCAGGTATTCAATATCTGTGACCCATGGTCATAATTAGTTTCTTCAAATTATAGGGGTGTATTTTCCTGAAAATCTTCACTTCTGCAATGTGTTCTATCATTAATTTTTCAAATTTCTTCTTTACAGGACCCACTATGTGGATGATAACCTTTAAAGTCAATGTTGGCAGTTGTGAACAGTCATTGCCTGAGGAAAATGGGACTGGGAGTGATTTGAACTTTCTGTGTCTTACCTGTCTGTGATATTTACATTTTTACAAGCCAGTGTTGTTTTCGTACTCCAAATCGACATGTTCAAATTTTTTAAAATTTGAAAAGATCTATATAAATTAGAGGAAGCATATTCATTACCTTTGTATTGAATGGTAAAGGTTTTTTTTGTTTCCTATTTTTAGGAGATGTTTGAAAGAAAGGGAAAAATACTCTGGGCCGGATGTCCCATTTAGTCATTAAGGTATGCAGTAGCAGGGGTGGCTGTCTTGCTGTTATTTCTCTGTGTCAAGTTTGTTGCTCTTACACTCTCCTAAGACTATAAACTGTGTTGTGGTGTATGTCTTCCCTAGCATGGAGTTGCAGTAAGTAGTCAAAGATATCTTTGATTAGTTTAATTAAATTGTCACATTAAGACAAAAAACCTTTTCCCGTGAAACATCCAGATAATCTAGGATATTGGAAGATACATAAATATTGTTTAATGCTAAAGAAAAGTTTCTTTTAGCTGGATTATGAAGCCAACATTCAGAATGCCACCCTTGACCCAGCCTTGGTGAATATTCACTTCACAGAACAAAGACAATACTTCAGATCAAAGAACCCTGTTCATTTTTTAAGCAAAGAAATTTCACTTTGTCATCTCACACAGCTCATTTGGAAGCCAGAGCTTGGTAAAATTCTTTGTTTGAACCCAAACAAAAGGAACCCAAGTTCTGGTTCACTTCCTGTCTCCATCCAGCAGTGTCAGGGACTGAGAAAGGCCTTGGCCAACTGCCATTGTGGGGCCTGCTGGGAGTCAGCTTCCTGAGAGGATGGGTGACTCTCAGTCCCCGTACACGGCTGGGAAACTGGTGACAATCTGGGGAGTGAGGAGAAGGAGCCTCAGGAAAGAAAGCCTGGATGGTAAGGATTTTCTCCTCAGTGGGTTAGAAGTTCAAGACTTGGTGCTTTTCTCATTTCTAAGGAGGCAGCCTTTACTCCAGGGAAATTGTGTGCTTTCTGAGCCTGGGCTCGCCCGGGTCCTTCTCAGGAGAGGGAACCTCCCCTGCGCTCCCAGTAACTTCATAGATTGGTTATTCCCAAAGTCCATTAGGGCACAACCTTTTTTTTTTTTTAAAGATAATTCTAAAAGAAAGCATTTAGTCATTTCAACATGACACTGAGCCAAACCAGATCATTCTTTTCTAGTAGCTCTGCTTTTTAGAGGAAGCAATTTGAGTGTTCATACAGAGCATGCAGGCCAACTGATCTCATGACTGCAAGCCACCTGGACTTTTTTTGTAATAATAATAATAATAGCAACCACCATTAAAGTACTTACTGTGTGCCAGACAGTGGGCTAAGTACTTTCTATTCATTAACTCATTTAATCCCTGCAGCAGCTTCACAATGTAAATGCTGCTATTAGATCCCCACATTACAGGAATGAAAGCTAAGATTCAGAGAGGCAAAGTGACTTATGCAAAGTAACATGGCTAATTAACCACAGACAAGGAATCCAACCTGGGCCAGTCTGACCACAGAGCTCCTGGTCTTATCCCTAATGGTACCTTCAGGATAAACATGTCTTGTATCCAAACCTGTGAAGCGTTTATCACTCCCAGCACTGCGGCATCTAGCAACGGGTTAAGGAACCTAACAACCGTACTCCACAAATACTGAGAAATGACATAGCACCAATTTACTATAAAATATGAGTTTACTCTTTCATTTGAATGAACCACAGTATTATTTGTTCCCTAAAGTCCTGGCTGAACAGGTGACACAAAAAGGCCCATTTAGTATTCTGGCTTTTGAAATGGAATACACATAACGAAACCGCCTTTTATCTACCAGTTTACTGGGTTCAATAGTGCCCTCCCAAAAGTCATGCCCACCTGAAACCTCAGAATGTAAACTTATTTGGAAACAGGGTCTTTGTAGACGTAATCAAGTTAAGATGAGGCCGTACTGGATTACGTTGGGCCTATTCCAATGACTGGTGTCTTTATAAGAGGAGAGAAATGTGGACACAGACACCCAGAGAGGGGAACAGCATGAGAAGCCAGACACACAGGAGAACACACTATGTGATTACAGAGACAGAGACTGCAGGGATGGCTCTACGGCCACGGGACACCAAGGAGAGCCAATCCCCACCAGAAGCTAGGAGAAAGGCACAAAAGGAGAAAGACTCGATTTCGGACTCACAGTCTACAGACATGTGAGAGAGTAAATTTCCATTGCTTAAGTCACTCAGTTTGCGGTACTTTGGCACAGCTGTCTTGGGAAACTAAGAGACAGGGTCCAGCTTAGGGAAAACGTCATTGTGATCCTCCCAATTCAGAGGTGGCTCCAGATATCCTACCAGCTTGGGGCTGCCTTTCATGGGTCAGAAGGTACCTGCAACCCTTCCAGGCTGATGCAAGGGTCAGTGAGGGAGGTGAGGAGGAAACGGGCAAAACTGCTCAGCTCAGCCCCTGATGGTGTGCTGTTCAAGACCAGCGCGTTTCCTCTGCGTTTTATTTGTCATCACTGCTGTGGCAGCAGAAGGGAGCCACTGCAGAGCTCTGGTGGGACTGAGAGCGTCTGAGGGCCCAGCAATAGCCCGTGGTGCTGCTGGGCACCGGGTGACTGCAAAACATGTTGCTGATATGCTGGGACCAATGCCAGCCCCAACTATCCCCAAGGAAGAAGGGGCCAGCTGACCTATGCTGGACACTCACAACCACTTGGTCAATAAATGGCTTAAAAGCTGAATACTGGGCCGTCCGAGGGGTGAGGGTGAGTGGGACAGTGGCTGGGGTCAGGCTTGGGTGAGGTGTGAAGTCAGGCGGGAGCAGAGCAGGGACGCCCCAGGGCAGGAAGGGGTGCTCCTGCGGATGCTAGCGGACCACTCAGGCAAGTTCAGAACCAGCAGATGTGAAGAGAAAATAGAACCTGAGAAGCCAGCCCTGGCAAGGGCAAGTACCAGGGCACCCTCCCAGGAAGGAGAATTCCATGGCAGCAAGCGAGTGTGTGGGACAAGAGGCCCCTTCCTTCCTGCAGCACATGCCAAGGCTGGGGAAATGGGTAGGTGTTTGGTGACGTGACTCAGGACAGAGGAAGCAACACAGGTACTTTAGTATCACATCACCCTGGAACCACTAAGAGGATTTCAAAGTCAGCTGTGTGAAAGGCCTGATTGTCTTGTGGACTTCCTTCCACCTGTGACCCAAAGCCCTCCCTTGAGCCCCCAGCCCCAACCCCATCCAGAGCAGCACCTGATGGCCCCAAATGACTGACAACTCACGTCAGAGACCAAGGAAGATGGGTTATGCAAAATTTCAGTTGTTTAAAGGACTGAGTGGCTGCATCGGTGGTCGGAAGGAGTCAAGGCCAAGGGCACTGACCACGAGACTTGTGGCTGAGAGCACAGCCTGGTGACTGCACATGTGGAGGTGAGAAGACACACAAAGGGAGAAGAGGCCATAGCCAGGGGACATCATAAGGGGTGGAAACTACAAACCCTTGTAGCAAAGCCTTGCTTAGAACCTTCTGCTGGCATCTCTAAGAACTGGACTCGCTCACTCTGAGGTTGGTCAGTAAGGGGCTGTCTCACCTTTCTCCTCACCCTTGAAGGGCATTTTGCAAATGGTTGTAATGTGCCTATTCAGGGCAGCTCCACCTGCCTCGCAGGGCCCTGCCTAGGTGGGAGAGAACTACAGACAGTGTAAGGACACGGATGGTTTTCTTGGAGACTCCTTTTGTGCCTTTAGTAAAATCCCCTGGGGTAGGCTGGGCCTTCGGCAGGGTCAGCTTACCTCCCATGCCTGCCACGCTGGTCCCACTGGAGTCATTTGGATGCGGAGTTGAAGGTGGATCATAGCCAATCACCAAGTCAATGGTGGCCTGGGTAGAAACAATGCATTGCAGACAGAATCAGTGCAGGGCATTGGAATGCTATGGTTCCAATTCCAACCAATTCGGTAGGAGTAAAAGTTCTAGGAGGGGCAAGAAGGGGATGGGAAAGTGAGAAGAGAAAGAAGGATGACGCACTCTGCTGTTTATGTCTTCCCACATGTGAGTCAGGTGGAGTGGGAAAGCCTGGGAAAGAAGTCGCCTGTTACAGGTTTCCAAGTGTCTCATTGCTAAAGGGCAACCTGAAAACCTGGAAGTCGGGACAGGCAAGCGTGAATTGTGATTAGCCTCCGATCACAGGATTACAGCCACAGAGGCCCCTTGTAAATGATCGTGTTGCTTGTTTGCTCACGGACTTCTTCATTAATTGTTGAAATTTATTTTCACACTTCTCTCTAAAAAAGAGCTTTTAGTGACTAATAAAAGATTATATAACAATGTGATTCATAAAATAGAATAAAAAAGGAATCAACTCTGATTAAAGGGGAAACAAATATGCAAATCATGAAGTTCAGGATAACTGACTCTTGCACAAAATATGACCCCAAGATGGTTAGAAGCCAAGGCAAGACTGGAAACTGAAAATGCTATGTAACTTCCCTTATCAGAAAAAAGAAAACATGCTAATTCCTTACAGGAGATAGTTATTCCTACTTTTAAAATCTGAAATAAATTTCTCACATGGGGTATTATTTATGGAAAAGTTTCCTAATACTTTTATATTTAACTAACCTGCAAAATTTCAAAAAAGTTTGCTGGGCTGAGTCACCATAAGGATGTGAACAGATACCCACAGTCATTGTCAACCAAAAAGAAATAAATTTTAACAGTAAAAATGAAAAAATACAAACCTCGGAATAAAGAAATTCTTTTGCAAATAAAAACTGCATGCGTGTACACCCCGCCCCCCACACCCAGGTTACCAGTTAAAATACAGACAAAATATTTAGAACATACTTATACTAAAAAATCATATATGTTTATCTGAAATTAAAATGTAAAAGGGCATCCTATACTTTCATTTGCTACTTTGCTACATCTGATTCCCTCTCTTGCCCTCCCCACCCCACCTGTTTTTTTATCTGTCTGCTCTCCAGTGAATATTATCTCATTGATCAGCACATTTGGTGGCCAACTAGGAACTATGATCTGGGAGACACGGAACAGAATAATAAATGGTGCCCCCAACAACAGTTCAATGGCAAAAACACTCATGGGAAGAGCATCTTATGCTAAAGACCCAGGCCACAATAGGAAAGCCGAATGCAGGGAGCACTGAGGGGCTCAGCTGCCGAACTTGATCAAAGAATCAAACTTTCAAAACCTAGCGGAGTATGAATGGCTCAACCTCAGGGTCAGTGGTTTCCGAAAAACCTCAGGGTTCCCAGGGGTGTTCCAGGGACCTCTACAGGGGTGAGAGGACACCAGTGAGGCTAGACCTGAGGCCTCTGATCTCCCTTACTCTATTCAGCCACCACAGTTCTGCCATTATGGCGTTCTACTTATGTTTTCTTCTGTACTTAAAGGAAAAAGGTAACCAGAAAAAAAAATCACTGATGTGTACCAGGTTTCCTAAATATTATTCTGCTCAAGTCAGGTTTTTGGTAGAGAGATGATAGCCAACATTATGAATTTACATTTTATGGTTTCAGTGCTGATTCACAGGAAACCTAGTGTTGGCTACTAGATCAGCAAAACTGACATTCTTAATGGATGTTAAGAGGCCTGACCTATGTTCTTTCCCACACGGATGCCCTCTTTTAGTGTAAAATTCTCTCCCTTTGCCCAGGCTCCCAAGCAAAATGAATTGATGGGAAAACGATAGCATCAGAGGTTAATGACATAGAATAGTAGCTTCATGAAAGTTCATTAGCAGTCACATAAAATCTGACAGCTGTGATGCTTGAGTCAATTTTTTTAAACGCACTCAAGGAAGAGAATTCTGGTCTCACATCAGACAATATTAATATGGACTTATTTAGAAAGGTTGGGTTCAGAAAACATACAGCTGCTAACAAAATAATAAAGATTGTGCTATTAACATCTTGAGAGTCCAAGGTAAAATTAACAAGTTGCCTTCTGTAGACTGTCTCAAAGAGTGTCTAAGACACAGAGCTATGCTCACCACACAGATGACAACACCCAAGTGAACACGCATAGAGCTGTACCAGGAGAGGGTCCCACTTGCTATTTGGCATTCTGTTGTAAGAAATCAAGTTTACCTAATTTGCTAGTTCTGTGATTGAGAGTAGAGGGTAAGGTCATGTTATTTGCAAATGGACTAATTTATCTCAAAATCAGTAGGTTTGTGTGTGCATGTGTGTGTGTGTGTGTGTGTGTGTGTGTGTAGTGAGCTAATTATAATTTCACACTGTTTTCTTAATAAACTTCTGCTTAATCGTCACACTATAAAGCCACTCAACAAGACAGAGGACGCTTACCCCAGTGTCCTGCCCCCTTTCGTTTAGCAGGGAGATCAGTTTGTAGGGCAGTGATCTGCTCTGGTCACCAATCAGGTCCTTCAGGGAAACAGTGGCCGTGCCAATTAACCTGCAGAGGAAATGAGAGACAGTAAACTGAGTAAGAGGCATGATTCTCTTTGCTCATCAGACCTCCCAATTCCCTTCCTATCCACCTGTTACCAAGAAAATCACTCATAATGAAATGTGGGCCATTTTGCTCTCACACTAGTAGAGCATTTTGGGAGTCAGCAATGCGTATCAGTCATCACCTCACCCTAGCAAGTAGTCATTTCAAGAGTCTCACTATAGGGCCTATGAAATATTAAGTCACGAATGAGATGGGTGGGCGACAGGCAAAGACTGAATTCAACCCTCTCTTCCCCCAGAATCCAGGGAGCGAGAAAAGCAAGACAAAAGTCAAGCATTCTTCTGTAATGAAAATTTAAAAGGACCCATAAAACACTGCGCACTGTAAAAGCATCCACCGAAGTAGACACTGAAGTGTAAACAGGCTGTTACTTTACTGATGGGGCCACACTGCCACCCCACGTACTCTGGAGCAACATTCTAAAGCTGGACATGTGTGTCTCTCTGTCTTCCTGGACCAAGGGACTGTATTTAGCCTCTAGCCCCCATCCACCTCTGAGTGCACTTAGCACTGGCGCACAGCTGTCCCTGCTCGCCGAGCAAAGCTCCCTAACGGCAGGGGCTGTTGCCTGGTCCGCTCACTGCTCTGACCCCAGTGCCTACGGCGTGGTACATTTCTTAACAGATATTATCTGAATGAAGGAAAAGTTAAATAAGTCTGCATATATTGAGAATAAGAACCAAAACATTTTTTGTAGTTAGGGCATATGATCAAAAAAGTTTATAGAACACACATCCCCAAGGAGTTAGTCAATATAAAAACATAACCCGCAGAACACAGCCTATAAATTGGGGGTTATAATATGCAACATGATTTGAGGCTGGGTGAATTGAAAAAGCTCCCTTTGTGAAAGCAAAGAGAGGCTGGACGTGTGCTCTCAGTATGGCTACTGAAAATGGAAAAGAGAAATAGTAAGAATTGTTAAATTGTATTTACTTATACCTTACCTACATTTGCGGTGACTTATACTATTAAGTAGCAGATATGATAGCACAGAATATCACTAGCACACAAATGGAACACTAAGCATCAAGTCCTCAAAGGGATTCCTTCTATTAAAAAACTCAGGGCAAAGAAAGTGTAGTCGAGTAGAACACATAACTCTGAGCTTTCCAGCAAAAATAATAATCAGTAAAGTTTATCTTATGGAGAAGTATTCATTTTATTTTTAGATGTGGTACATTCTTTTTAAAAATCAGGAAGCGAAAGTTTATGTCAACCCAGGCACATCATTTTTGAAGAGATATATATTCATATCCCCTCCCTTCTCAGATCTCAGAAACAGGAACGGATTGTAGATCTGGGGTCCGTCACCCAACTACATACATCCCGTGTGACTCAGCAATATTAATACTATCAATTAATATTTTATCACGCAAGACTAGAATGTTGCTATGGCACCCTGTTTCATCAAATTACCCAACGATGTGAACTATTTGCATATGGTTTCTTGGAAGAGTACACCTTCTTGGACAGAACCCAAGATGAGACACTTAACAACCATGATGGATTCTAATCTCTTCTAATAACACATGTAGAGTCAGTTATTGGCAATGGAAAAGGAAAGTTCTTCCTCCAGAGGGATAAGGGTGAACTTTCAGTTCCTGTAAGTCAATACAGAAATTAGGTCTCTCAGTCAATGCTGAGAATGGATGGGGCCTTTACAGGATAATTTTTCAGATGAGTACATTCACTCAGTATGATTGTTATATTTCACATGAGTATGCTTTCTCCTCACTTGGATTTTTATTCCCCTGACATACTGAGGACAAGGGCTACACACGATTCCATCTTCGCCAGATGAAACAGGTAAATCTCCCACACAAGGTGAGAGCCCTTCACAAAATCTCTTCCATGTCTCCCTCTACCCCACATGGTGTGATCCTGAGAAAAATTTCTTTCCATGTTTTAAAAATAGGACAGTAGGCCAAGGGGTTATCTAGTTGAGTTTTTAATTAGAACAGAATGTGAAAACGATAGTTTTAAAAGTTATCTAACTAGTATTGAATGTCTAAATGAGATACTCTTCTCAAAAAATGTGGAAACACACTGGATTTTATTCCTGACAGTTCCATGATTCCTACCTAATTTTATGATTTAAGGAATGACACTGCACCCTTAAACATGCACTGATCTGCTTTTGCTAACATCAAGATGACCAGAATCTCTATCAGCAACAACGAAACAAAAAGTACAGCGTGGGACAATGCTGAAGTGAAAGAAGACTGGCCTGGGGTTGGACCAGCATGTATCATCCTCAGCACCCTTAGCATTTTGAACTGGACAGTTCATTGTTTTGGGGGCTGTCCTAGGCTTTGTTGGATGTTCAGCAGCATCCCTGGCCTCTGCCCACCGATATCTCTACATACTGCCAATTGTCCCCTGGTGAGCAAAATCACCCCAGGTTGAGAACCATCAGTTAGACGATTCCTGTTGTAGCCTTAACACTGTGTCTCAGCTTCCTTCAAGTCCCTGGTTAAGTCCCATAACTCTCTAAGCCCGCTTCATTATCCAAAAACAAGTAGATTGAAATAAATAATTCCCCAGACCCTTTCCAGCTCTAAAAATCTGCCACTAGGCTTATATATATATATGTAATGTCTTCTGCACATATCCATTTAGAAAACCATCTTATGTTAAACATTTCTTTTCACTTAAAAGTCTTCGTTCATTGATTTAGGGGGGAAATATCCTAGATGTGTCCGTAATGGGAAATCCAGAACACTAGGCAGCTTCTGCCTTCAAAAGTACTTTGAAATCAAACTTCAGTTCTCACAGGGTGTTAGGAGGAAAGGTTAGGCCAATAGCAGAAATGCGAAGCACAGTAAGTGACAGGTAAGACAATAGGGAGTGGTGGGACTTGTGACTAACTGTAGAGAACAGGCTTGCCTAAAACACAAAGCCTATCTGCTGGTCTTTTATGCTCCTCAATGGTTTCACAACTCCATTCTGACTAAACCACTATTTGCTGCTTCCCTTTCCCCAGAAAAGGGTGTGAGAAGGTGTTAACAGAACTGGCTGGGAATGGGATAAAGTAAATGAAGCCAATTACAAAGTCTTACCTCAATCCATTCTTTCAGAAACATTTAGTCCCATTTCTTTTTTTTTTTTAGTAAATTTTCAATTTATTTATTAAATACCTAGAGTTAAAAAAAATAGAGTCACTACAGTTTTCTTAAGATTCACTTTTTTACTCCCGCTGGTGTAGCGCAGTGGATTGAGTATCAGCTGTGAACCAAAGGGTCTCTGGTTCAATTTCCCAGTCAGGGTACATGCCTGGGTTGTGGGCCAGGTCCCCAGTAGGGAGCACGCAAGAGGCAACCACACACTGATGTTTCTCTCTCTCTCTTTCTCCCTCCCTTCCCCTCTGTCTAAAAATAAAAAATAAATAAAATTTAGGAAAAAAATGTGATTATTAAAAAAAAGATTCACTTTTTCAATATAAAACTCTGATGCTTTTGTGTGGAGGGGTGAGGAGAGGAGTATGGGGGCTGTAAAAGAAATTTGAATTTCTATTTTCCTGAAGTAAAGATAAGTGTGTTCAGCTTAAGTCCCCAAAATACTTTTAACAACTAGGTTGAGGTGAAGAAAAATGCAAACAGTTACAACTTCTAAGAGCTTTCACTATAAGTTGGAGAAAACAGCCCCTATGGGGAAGCCTGAGCCCTGCAGGACTCAAGACATGCCTGTCCGCCCAGACCTATTTTCTATGAGGTTGCCTGGATACAAAATACTGTGAGTCTGGGAAATGATGACTTGGCCTCCTACACAGGGAATAAGAACATTTCAGTCAGACCACAAGCCAATTTCCTTTAAAGGAGGTGACACTAAGCCAAGAACCCTGTTTCTTTCATATTACTAACACCATAAATGTTAAAATGTCACAGTAACAGAGAGACTTTGCCCTGTATTTTCATGGAAAAATAAGAGTCTCCCATGGACTCCACCCACCACTAAAACAGATGGGCCACGTCTCAAACGAAACTTTATAGTGAAAGAATCTCAAGGCCCTTTGGCTCTCCAGCTTTACTTGTGGAATTAATAAAATGCAGATGTAGTCTGACATAAAGAAAAAGCCAGTTCTGCTCCTGTTCCATGAATGTCCATACAGTTTTGGGTTGGGTCTCTATGCAACACTGAACTAGTTCTAAGCAGTGGAAGTTACTTGAAAATTAACTGTTATGATTGGGGGGACAAAAGGTTTTAGTTGTAAACCAGTCAACTTAGTCATGCAAGTGTTGGTTAAGAAATTCTTCGGCTGTTTCTCTCTTGTTAAAACAAACACAGTCTAGTGTGTTTGAAAAAGAACATTAGCTTGGATGCAAATGTTAACAGCCACATGCCACTGTGGTGAGTAAGGGCTTTGCTGGCTGAGGTCTTAACCCAGGGAGCTCAAGGCTGTGCAGTGGTCTGTGCTGCATGGACACAGCCCGCATGGATTACATGAGGAGGAATTACTGGAAATGCCTTCATGGAGGAAAGGAAAACTATGTTGGAGGCTGGAAAGTAATCACATGTTCCACTGTTTCTGCCCCTAGGGATGTCTCGACTTCCCATTTCTGAGAAGGAATAACAGTCCCCAACTGGGGTGGGGACACATACATTTGTAAGCTGCTCCAAGGTCCCCTGTAGAAAGGCCGAAAGGACCATTACCTACTGGCTCTTTGAAGCACTGGGCTCTCAGTCAGCTGGGCCCTGAGATTCTGGCCAGGCTAGTGCATGAGGGTGGGGAGCTGTCACCCTTCCCCAGGCTGGCCCCTTCCCTGGCCAGTATCTGGCAAGCTCCTCCCCTGGTTCCAAGGCAGAAAGTGGGAGAGCCAAGCAAAACACCCTCAAAGGGTGTTTCCTGCGTCACGTATCCACTCCAGCAGTGGGACATTCTCCTGAGTCTCCAACCAGCCCATCTTCTGAATTAGCTCGCAGCTCACAGACCACTCCTCAGAATGCGGCGCCCCAGGCTCCCCTGTAGCAGGATCCCCGAGATGGCTATTGAATCCCAGGATCCTGGGTTAAACTTTTTCTTTAAGTAATTCATATACCTGGGAAGTTTGAGAAACAATGCTCTTAGTGGGGGCAGGCAAAGGTGGAGGGCCGGCAGTTGGAAAGGCAGCTGGCAAAGATCTGGGGAGAAGGGGATGTGCATAGTTTTTAAAAAGTACATTCAGTATGATAATATAGGTTCATATTTGAAAAATGGGCATAGAAATCCAATTGTTTAATTGAACAAAGTAGTAAGCAAAACTCCATTAAAATCTATTTGGTGGCCCTGGCTGGTGCAGCTCAGTGAATTGAGAGTTGGTCTGTGAACCAAAGGGTCACCGGTTCAATTCCCCAGTCAGGGCACATGCCTGGGTTGTGGGCCAGGTCCCCAGTAGGGGGTGCGTGAGAGGCAACCACACATTGATGTTTCTCTCCCTCTCTTTCTCCCTCCCATTCCCTCTGTCTAAAAATAAAATAAATAAAATCTTTTTTTTTTTTTAATCTGTTTGGCAGGCCTAGTCACCTGCACCATTCTTCCTATGGCTTCCTCCCCTAACTTCACAGGAGGATGGTCAGAGAGCCTTGAGGCCTCTGTCCTGTTCTTTGAAAGAGGGCAGAGGTTTTAGAATACACAGAAGCGCTGGTCTACGCACTGGTTCCCAGACCTGACTGTGTACAAAGCCCCCTGGGGGTGGGGCTGAGCCCAGTACTTCTAACACACTCTGTTTCCAGGTTTTGGAATCGCCGACCGAGCCTGGAGGCTGTGGCAGGGTTTGCAGGGTTCAGGGACAGCCACAGCTCCTTTTTGCCAGGCTTTCCCTATTCTGCCACCCCTGTTGCAAATGGTGTCACTTGGACAAGGAAGGAGCCAAGTGGAAGCCCAGGTCTCTGCCTCAAGCCCTCTTGGTCCATAAGGTACCGAGGCCAGAGTCAGTTACTTTGTGGCTGCAAAGGGGCAGGTTAACTAGCCTAATGCCTGGTGTGTAGGAGATGCTCAATAATTATTTCTAGAATAAATTAGTGTAACTTGCTATTTTGCTATTTGTACCTGACCAATTCTCCTACTCATTCAGTTCTCAAAGATCCAAATCTGTGCTTGCTTGTTTGTATGCTATAGCAGAGCTACTAGGCTCTGTCTCTGTCTAATCCCTTATCCATTAAAATCAAAGTAGTAGTTCGTTCTTTTTCTTTCTTTCTTTCTTTCTTTCTTTCTTTCTTTCTTTCTTTCTTTCTTTCTTTCTTTCTTTCTTTTACTTTCCTTCCTTCCTTCCTTCCTTCCTTCCTTGCTTCCTTCCTCCCTTTCTTTTTTCCCCTCATCCATCCATCCAGCCATCCAGCCACGCAGCACTTGGACTTTATGAGGTAAGGAGGACAAAGTAACATAACGGTTAAGAACTTGGAGTCAGGCAGAGCTGGCTAATTTGTACAGGTTAAATTCTCCAGGCCTCAGTTTCCTCATTGGTAAAATGGGCACAATGAAAACTCCTACCTAACAGTATTGTTGTGTGGACAAAAAGGAAGGTACATACTAAACCTGACAAGCTCAGGGGAGGCCTGGATGGCAGGTTTTACAAACTTAAGAGACAGAAAATAACCACATAGGATGGTCTGAACATAAAAACTCCTCCTAACTAAAAGTGAGCTATGGGGGGAAGTCATATCCTAGGCCTGTAGGTCCCTTGACAAAGGTCAGTCTTTACCTAAGGTGAGCCTGTCTGTTTTGTTTTGTTTGTTTTTTGCATCTAAGATAACATACTTTAAAAATGTCAGAGTAGTCCTTTCTCGACCCCTCAGGGCATCCCCTTCTCACCAGAGCAAAAAACCACAGAACCCCTCATTGTTATCTTGCTCCTCAGATATCTTCTCTATGTGCTACAAAAGTTAATTATTAACTATCCTGTGCAGATGTAAAAGAAGTATTTATATGTCTTTCTGTTTTACTTTTTATCTAATCCCAGAGATGACCATGCTTTGTTTTCTCCTGCCTCCTTAATCTACCACCAATGAATTTCATGTAACTCTCCTTATGTCTCCTCCCTTTATTCTAATGTACAAAATAAGCTGCAAAACTGCCATTCTCCAGAGCATTTTCCCAACCCCTTGAGATTCTGCTTCCCAGCAATCATTGTCAGTTTGGCTCAAATAAACTCATAAAAATTCTGTACAGGTTTCGATGTTTCTTACCTGGGCAGTTATAAGGATTAAAAGGAAGATGTGGCAAGTGTTTAACAGTTACCTTTTATAATTATTTCAGACCCTGCTCTAGAAAAAGGAACCTAAAAAAAGCACGTGACTTCAGGCCAGGACTTGCAAGGAAAGCTTGTCTGAATTCATGCACAGCCTAAATCTCAGGGAAGCAGGTTTATCTATGTAGGGGTCTGGGTTGGTGGGCATGAATGAACAGATAAGAGCCCACTGTAACTACCCACATCCATTTCTACTCAAGTCACTATGCAAAGTCCTTCAAACCAGTCCTTTCTTTTACATACATCAAATAGTTCCCTCCCCACCCTCAATGCTATACATACCAAGAACCTGTTTGGAAATAATTTCTATTTTCAGGGTTAGACCAGAAGTAAATTTCAAGCTGTAGCTGAACTCTAATAAAATCCAGTTAGTGGAACCTGAATGAAGTTTTTAAAGCCACACGTCTCATAAGATGTTTCATTATAAAACAGACCTTAAAACAAAAACCCTACCTAAACCAGGCACCCCACACCTTGTCATTTTCTTCTTTTTCCCTTGCTTTATTTTTCTTTGCCATACTTATGACCATCTGATATACTACATGTGGATTTATCTGTTTATTATCTGCCCCATGAATGGCACGGAGGGAGTATCTCCAGTGCCTAGAACAGTATCTGGCACATAGTAGACATTAGCAAATATTTGCCGAATAAAATAGCTGATATATCATTGAAGATAGCCCAATGACCTTACAAATGATTTACAGGTTATAAAGCTTCCTCCTCTAAGAGATGGTCTTCCAAGTGCAATTAGAAGATAATTATAGCTCTGGTCTTTATAAAACCCCTTTGTCTTATGGTCTGTCTGGGTGTCTTTGTCCAGGGCTGTGGCTCGCATTTACTTATGAAATGTTAGCAGATGCCAGCTGGACTGCACAGCTACTTAATTGGCCTCCACAAACAGTGGGCTTCAGCCTCTCCCACAGCCTGAGACAGCCAGCCCAAACCAGCTCTGATCTTCGCAGAGCTCTGCCACCTTATTGAAAGTATGGAACTAAAAGGAACTCACCACTGAGAATCCTACTCCACATGACATCTGCTTCCAGTTTAGATTTTTACACAGCTTGAGAAGCTACTCCAGCTGGAAAACCTGCCTCCACTGTGGGTCATCCTTCACTCCTCACCAGCCACACCAGGGGAAGGAAAGGTCCTGGGGACCACCCCAACAAATCCCATTCTCATGTTTACACCCAGCAATGACAGAAATGATTTTCAACGCTAGGAGAGATGAAAGTATTAAATGCTTGGAAGTGAGGTCTTTTCCGTACATACAAGGACACAAAAATTTCTCAAAAGCAAAACCCTACTATAGCCCACCAAACTAATTCTGTTCCAAATCAGTCTTTCCATTTTCTCTAATAAATAAATCAATAAATAAAAACTTTGCCCAGGTAGTTAGTATTTCCACCACCCAAACGTGTCCTTTTTCTTTTTCTAATTCTGTAGCCCCCAGTATTGCCACGTGTATATCTGTGTGTGTGTTCTGTCACCCTCTCACTTTCACATCCTTGCACCCTGACCCTCAACACACACACACACACACACACACACACACACACAGAGAGAGAGAGAGAGAATAAATCTTGGAAGGTCTGAGCTCTGTGTGAAAGAACTTTACCATAACTAGGTTAAATCCATGTGCTTCCACTTAAAGAGCTGGGTGACTTTTGGTAGTTTGGCGAACCTCTCTGAGCCACATCTTTCTCATCCAGTAGTTGGGGATAAGTCTGTCTCACCATCATTGTAACAATTACATGCAATTATGTGCTTACTATCATTAACGCAATGCCTGGTACATAGTAAGTCCACTGTAGATATTGGCTAATATATTGTCCCTCAGGAAGCTGAAGTAATGTTTTCATACTTACATTAAATGTCCCCTTAGGCCTACCATTTACTGAGGAATGACTAAAGTCCCCTTATCAAGAGGAAGAAACGTGCCAAGAGTCACCCAATCAGTAAGAGCCAAAATCCGAACTACTCTCATGATTGTGCAGCTGATCGCTTGCCCAGGCCTCCTCGTAGGCAAGAGCTCGGGTAAATTTCCTCCTAGGTATGTTGGCAGGTCTTAGGCAGCTCCCTCATCCTCATTCTGCAGTGGAACAGATGCCACGCTCAGTGATTTATACTCAGATGATGCTCTGACTTGGCTCTGCCTTTATGTGGGGGTGTGTGTAACGGTGGCTTTGAATGTACAAGTAGACCCATATGGAGGGGAAAATAAGAGTACTAGAAAAGCAAACTCTTAGATAATTATGGTCATTTTGTCTCAGACATTGTAATTTGCATTTCTAGATGTTCAGTTTGGATCTTTTTTATCTTCCATGTCTCTGCTTAACATGCTCAAGCATTCTTTTGCCTTCTTGAGCCATGGAAATAATTATAATATGTGTTTCACAGTCCATGCCTACTATTAATATTATCTATTAATAATACATCTTTTCTTTCTTCACATTACTAAAGTACAGTTGTTCTGGGTACTCTACCCAATGCTCATTAATTAGACAGTTTTTGCTCTCTGGCTGGCAGGAGCATTAACAATCCCAGCCCTGTGTGTGTCTCAAGGACTATTCTGTCTGCTCCTTTCAGATGGTTCTGTTCTCTGCCTCAGGTAGTTTCTGCACTGACCAGTACTCAGCTGAAGAGGACCAGCACAGAGGAGAACCCTCTGTAATCAGGAGCTTGCTCTCTTTCTCTTTCTCTCTCTGTGTATCCCTCTAGACTCCTGCCTGCACCTCCCCAACTCTGGGAGACAACCAGGAGGGATCTGCCGAGTTCCCTCTCCCTGCACTGCAGCCTGGAAACGCTCTCTGGTCATTAAGTTGGGCACTCACAGGGCTCATCTCAGTTACCTGCCCCCTCTTGCTGGGGATCACTGTCCCGTGCTGCTGTTCTCCAATATCTGAAACCATTGTTACATATATTCTATCTAATTTTTTGGTTGTGACAGAGAGAAGCTCCACATCTCCCTACAAAAGGGCATGAGCTTTGGGACAGGTGTTTGTTTCTCCTGTGATTCAACCCCTTCATGTTCTGACTCTTTTGCAGCTTAAACCCAAGTTGGAACCAGAAAGTTGTACCAGAAGGTTGAGTTGGACAGAATTCACATAAATGGTGCAATATCAGTGGGCTAATTGTCAGATATAAGCTGCTTTAGAAATGCTAAATTTCATTCATGTGGTTGTATCATAAACTCACTTATTCACTCAACAAATAAGTATTAATAGCCTACCATGAGCCAGGCTAAGTGCTAGTGTTAAAGCATTGAACATGGTAGCTGTGGACCTTCCTGTTGAGGATGGGAAGGTCAAATGAGTAAATAAATTGATAAGAATCCTTTAGATGGTGGTAATGCTGAACTAGATGAAGCAGATGCATGGACCAACACATTTCCTAGAGTACTTGCCTAAAACCTGACCCAAATATCTACATGCCTAGATGGACCCACCCCATATTCACAGAGGAAATAAAACATGGCCGTGAGATGGAGAGTGATGGCAGGGTGGGTAGTCAGAGATGCTGAGGTCAAACAACAAGACTCTAAATCTGTTGCAGTTGGAGGGAAAGAGCTTTCCATGCAGAGGAAACAGCGAATGCAAAAGCCCTACTTCGGTATCTCTGTCCACCGTCAGGTGTGCACACGCACACATCTGAATACTCGTAAATATTTTTCATTCCTACATTTCCAGTCTCCTGAAGATGATTCTTCTTTAGGAGCTCAAGTGGAGTTCAACAGGGCCAGGGTGCCAAGGGATCAGGGTCCCAGCCTCAAACCGTCTGAGCCTCATGTCTCATCTCTGCTTCTCAAGGTCATTGTGAATATGAGATATACTCTCTGAATTTATCTTGCCCATTGTGGAGCAGAAGCATAAGTAATTTACTATTCAATAGTATTAAAATGCCTGCTTAAAATGTTTACCTAGGGTGGTGATTCCTGGGGGGAGGGGAATATAAGGGGACTAAATGGTAAAAGAAAAAAATATAATAAAGATTATTAAAAAAGATGTTTACCTAGGGAGGAGCGACCAATTGATAGTGAATATTCTTCATTTTTTTCAAAATTAGAAAAATCACTTCCATTTTAGCAAAAAGGTAATCAATCACTCCAAGTACATTTGGGTTCGTAGAGCTGGTCAGAGGTTATCAATATAATGTAAAGGTCAAAAGTACAGGCCTGGATAGAAGTACTGCCTTTGACACATACCTGCCATGTGACTTTGAGCAGATTACTCTCTGAGGAAAATCAGGACCTGTCTCATTGGGTGTCTGTGAAGATTAGGTGCAATAATGCATTCAAAGGGCTTGGCACAGCCCTTGGCATCCCTAGGTCCTCACTGAGTGATAGCCACATTGTCTGTCTGCGAAAGGAACTCTCATTCTTTGGCCACTGAGAAAACCCTTCCACTCTGACATTTCAGCTAAAAATGTCATTTCATGTTCATCATGTGACCCAGAGGCTCCTCTGACTCTTCTCTCTTCAGTCTGGGTGGCTGGCTGGACGACTATAAAGTGAGGAAGAACAGTCTGCACTGAATGCCTGGCCCACCCCCAGTGCCTGCGGGGGGGATGCTGCTGACGCACCAGGGCTGCGCCTGCTTGGATTGGATGTGGGCAGTCACTGTGGGTGCAGACAGCAACCTGGCATTGTTTGCTTACAGGCCCCAGAGCAGCAGACGTGACGGTCATACTTGCACAGCTGGTTTCCACAGTAACAAGGAAGTCAACAGGCGAGACATTCCTTAAACTGGTAGAAAAATCCTCGGCCCCCACCCTGTGCTTTCAGGTGAGGAAAACGTTCCAATACTGAGCAGTGAGCGGATTCTCAAAGGTCAAAGCTTTAGTAGAAAAGCCAAGAAGAAAATGTAAGGCCAAAACACACATAGTTTGGACAATACAGCTATAAGTTTAATTTTTTTTGCCTGCAGGTAATGTGACCAAGGTCTATGCATTGTTTAGTTGGTGGAAACAAGGCCAAAGATCATCGTTCCTGGCTGATGGCAGAGAAACATGCAGCTGAGGACAGTAAGGGGACTGACAACGCAGAGCATTGTTACCCACACTGTTCACTCCAGAGCAGTCTGGGGTTGGCATTTCCCTGGAAGACTGTAAACAACTATGCAGGGAAATCTGCAGGACAGAGGACTAATCTCATTAATAAAAAGACCAAAGACCTCCCCCAGTGATCCTGCCACAGGGCCCAAAGTTCCCACACTGTCTACTCCTTCAGATAAGTCACCAGTGGTCTCAGTCCCAAAGTCACTGTTCCTGGGAAGTTAACACAGAGAACTATTATGAGCCATTATACCATTACTTGGATCTGTTTCTTGAAACTTCCTTTCAACCAGCAGGACCTTGAAGGACTGAGACACAGGACAGACAAGTTTTGCTGGGGAAAGGAATTGGCAGACGGTGCACATGCGGCTCAGAGGGCAGGCCCGGTGGGAGGCAGGGGCATAAATAAGGACGCTGGGTGCCTGGGAGAAGTCAGAGGGAGGAAGACTTCCCATAAGAAGGGGAGGGAAAGGTTGGAAGTGTAATGAGGACCGACTTCATATTTTGCCAAGAATCTATCTTTTTTTGTTAGGCCTAAAAATTCCTGTCATGATAATACCATAGTAACAGCTGCTCATTCTGTCTTTCTGCTCAGCAGACGCCGTGACACCAAGTGCAACATATCTCAGCAAGATGTGTGGAGCCCCCCAACTTGAGAAGGACCCTTGTAACAGGACCCATTGCAGTTTCACTTGTTCTAAATTGCAAAGGAAAATGTCCAGGACCAGATGGACCGCACATCAACCCTATCTCCAGAAATACACACCAAATGTTCAAAGTAAGTGCCAAGGTGAGCCTTAGGGTGGGCATTTGTCCTCCTCCACTGCTGTCATCCGAGGACCCCACTGTGTTTTCAACAAATGTTAAATAAACATATAACAGTCACTCAGTACTGTTTTTTCTGCTTCCTAATTCGTGTCCACATCCAGTCTCCACAAAGAAAGCCTGAGAGATCCTTTTAAAATACAAGTTGGATCATACTCAAACCCCACTAAGGGATTTCCTTTCCACTAGGAATGAAATCCAAAGCCTGCATGGTGCTCACAAAGCCATGTGTGCTGTGGCTCTGCAGGTCTAATCTCCCTCCCCCATCCCAGCTTCTCCTGCTCTCTGTGCTCCACCCTGACTGGACACTCCAGTGTTTCCCCAACACCCCAAGTAAACTCCTGCCTCAGGGCCTTTGCACTTGCTGTCCTCTGCATGGTTGTCTTTATATAGGTCTCTGTTCAACTGTCACCTTATCACCATGTCATATAAAACTGGATTTCCTGCCCCCCCCCCACACCATCAATCCCTCCTAGCCTTTTACTCTGCTTTATTTTTCTTCATGGTTTTCCCCTTAGCTTATAGAACTTCATAGTATCTGACCCATTAAATATTTCTTCATGTATTTATTCATTTTCTGATCCTTCCTCAGGTGTATAACCTTTGGAAAGCAAGTACTTCGTGTGAAACATAGATGAAGTCTCTGAGGCCAGCCCACCAGGCTTTGCCATTATGTTATACTAGCTGAGGCACAAAGTGACAAAGGCCTGCGCCAGGCTGGTGGCTGTGGCCATGAGCAAGAAACACATGACACAAACAATGGAAAGGGAAAAAAAGTAAGATTTGGGAATAGGCTGGATAGGAAATGAAAGGAAGAAGATCCAGAGAGAACCAAGGTTGTGAGCCCAGTGGTCTGGCACTGTGTGTGCTATCCAGTATGGTGACCACCAGCCACATGCGGCCAGGGAGCACCTGAAGTGTAGCTAACCTGGATGAGATGGCCTGTAAGTGTGAAATGCACGCTGAATTTTAAAAAATGCATGTAGAACATCTCAATGATTTTTAAAATATTGATCACATATTGAAATGATAACATGCTGGATATACTAAGTTAAATAAGATATATTACTAAAATTAATTTCATTTTTTTTCTGTTTCTTAACATAGCTATAAGAAAATTTCAAATTACATTATGTAGCCTGCACTGTTTTTCTGCTGCAGAAGGCTGATCCAGAATATAAAAAGTGGCATTTGCAGAAAGAGGAGAGCAAAGACGAGAAGGGACTATTATTAGTAACAACTTGAGGCTCTAGTGAGGTCTGACCACCCACTTTCCAAGAACTTAGAAATATGGGAAATAAAGCTGTCCTCGGGGAACTGGGGTGGGAGATAGACAATCATATAGCTGGTTCAAAGCTGAGATATGCAGCATAGCCTTAAAAACTAGAATGGTTTTTAGTCCAAGAGAGTGGGACCAGAACTTGCTGAAAGGTTCAGCTTAAAAAAAAAAATGCATCAGTCACAAGGAACATTTGTCAGCAGTGGAACATGGCAAAAAGGATCTCATCGAAGGCAAACGTGGGCAGTACCTACCAAAGTGCTGCCCGGGGGCAGACGTCTGTCCAGGCTTTCTTAGTCTGAAGCCATTAAGCAAAAGACTCCAGTGATTAGGGGGACCATCTAACTTCCTGGCCAAACCAATCCACTCTTGACAGCAAAAGGGGCATTATTAAGTATTGTGCTGGGGCAAAAAACCAGGACTGTCCCGAGCAAATCTGAGCATATGGTCACCCTACCTCAGCTTATTGCTCTCACTGCAGCCCTCTCATTATGCCAAACGTACCTGAGACTAACACATATATTTTTTCATCTATTTTTAAAATATTTTATTTATTTTTTAGAGGTAGGGGATGGAAAGGAGAAAGAGGAGGACAGAAACATCTATGTGTGAAAGAAACATCCATCAGTTGCCTCTAGTATGCACCCCGACCAGGGACTGAACCTGCAACCCGGGCATATGTCCTGACCGGGAATCGAACCAGTGACTGTTTTCTTTGTGGGACAACGCCCAACCAATTGAACCACACCAGTCAGGGCCATTTTTAAATGTATTGACATTACTAAATATTGGGCACAATTGATATAGGCACTTAATTTCAGGCTTCCTTCTCTCCCCAAACGTGTTATTAATTTAATAGTATATCTTATAGTCAATGATATCTTACAGTGAAAGATACAGAGTAATTTGTTTTCCAATGTGGTATGACATAAAGGAGAATTCACTGAACAGAGAGTAGGAATAATCTCTCCCCAGGTACTTATTTCCATTGGAAAATAACAAGTAACCTGGTGTTCAGTACCAGTTTCTTGTGAACTAGGTTCGTTTGAACTGTTTACCTAAGACTGGATTCTGAGTCTGTGTAAGGCCCAAGTCTAGATCAAGGACTGGGGTGAATTTACTGAGGTCATTCTGTCCCATGGAGACTATTTGGGAAAACCCCAGCTTTACCCAGGAGACAACCCTCAGTGCCACGATGGGGTACCATCATAACCTTGCCCACTGGAAATTGGTAGAGGCAAGGAAAGTAAGACAAGGAAACTGGTTTAGATATGTTGGGTTTAAAAGGCCAATAAGACATTAAAATGGAAGTGGAGCTGGAAGTATAACTTGAATGAGATATGTATAGATTACACATAATCAGGAAAAGAAATTATTTTGCTTGTGTCCAATATAGCTGTAGTTCAGATAAACCACCAGAGATAGGAAATGGCTATATGCAATAACAAAGAAGCTTCAGGAATGTAAATAGGTTTCACTCTACATGCCAAATTGGATAGACTAATGGCGGCTTAGTGTCTGCAGCCTCTTGGCAATATAAAAGTTTGGGTAAAAGCACTATAATTGATTAGCCATGTCTGATATTGACTCAGAAGGGTGGGATGACATGGAATTAAAGTATAACTATATTGGAAGTATTATAAACTGTTATTAAAGATGAATTCCTTTAACAAAATAAACAATAGTAAGATAATAGGTAAAATGAGAAAAACAGTTGAAATCAACTTACTTATTTTGTCCTATTGTCTCAAAATCTTTCACAACAATTCCAAGGGAAGATGAAAAGTCCAGTGGCACACCTCTCAAGTCAAACTCCAAAATCTGTCCACAGAAAGGTTATGAAAACAGAACAAAACAAAACAAAAAACTGTTGAAAGGATCAGGGAATACAATAAAACGTACCAACAGTAAACATTGGGTAATTATCTTCGGTGACAATCCTTCAAATCACTCAATTCTATAGCTACATGGAAGTGATTAAATGATAAATTAAATTCTAAGCCTGGAGGCTGCTGAGGGCTGTGGTAAAGTAAACCAGACTCAGCCTTGAGGGACCTGGAGGTGACTCCTGGCTTCCCACTTACGAGGTTCTGTGGCTTTGGACAAGTCGCCAACCCCTCTCTCGCAGAGAGCTGAATGCCTCCCATGATTGTAGCAAGAATAAAATGAAACGTATGTGTGAAAATGTTTTCTTCAATGGTTGTTTTTAAATTACTTGCCCTTTTTAAACATATTATCATCCAAGAGATGAATAAGCTAGAAAACATTTTCTAAGATGCATCAGCCCCTCATCTGAAGTCCCACAGTGCTCAGTGCTATTGTCAGATGAAACTTTCATCTCACTGCAACAAACTGCTGTCTGATGACAAATGTAAAAAAAAAAAAAATCAACATAGCACCACTGATGCCTTTGATTGATTCTGTATTAAATGATTTAAATAAAGCAGTATCTACTGATAGTTTAATTTTAATTGTATTGGGTCTGGAATGGATGGAGAATTGTCTCATAGTTCATATTAGAACACACCCACTAATCCTAATGGGTTTGGGGTTGGCATTTCATTTGGTTAGATTTCAGTTATAAAACTGCAATTAGAAAGTTTACTTGATAAATACTTTGGCAATATGGGGGGTCAAATCTCATGGAAACAAAACAGGGTGAGAAGGATGGTTCCCGGCGAGGACCCGCCTGCTCACGTGATCACACACCTCTCTGCCATTGGGCGTGGACGGGCCTCAGACAGAAAGGGGCAGGCCAGGGGCCTTCAAACCCAAAGAACTAAATGCACACATTCATGTACTTTGATTTATTTTCTCCTTGAGAGCTCCGTGCGGGGGCTTTTCAGAAAGGCATCAAGAAGTTTTTTGTCTTTACCTTATTCATTCAGAAGGTATGGTCCTTATCTTATAGGGATATTGAAAATAGTTGGGAGAGGAGGTCTTCACAGTCTCCCGACTTAGTGAAAATATCAAAAACATTTATCACTGCACTTATCCGGGGAGGTGACTGGCTTTCGGAAAAAAATAATGAGCCTGATGACCAACTTTTCAAAACTTAGCACAGGAAAATCCTGCTCAGTGGAAAGAATTAAAATTTTCACATATCTATAAATATATTAAACACTGTCAGAGGGGATAAATAAATTATATTATATCCCTTCAGTACCATATTACATAGTCATTAAAAATACTATTGAATGAAATGATATGTCCTCACGATATAATAGTAAAAAAAAAAATAGAACACGAAACTGTACTTGCTTTATATAGCTAATTTGCTAATTTTAAGACATCAAATTTTATTAAATATATTCACTCAGTAAACATTTCTTCATACATCCCAGATGTTAACAGTAGCTGCTTCTGGAGAGTAGGACCAAAGGTAATTTTTTATGGTGATCTAAAGTTTTCAAAATTTCTACATTAAATATATATTATTTTATCAATGTAAAAACAGTAAATGTCTTGACTCAGCCAGACATCCAAGCTATCATGTGATACGCTCTTGATTAGTCACATGCAGGTACATTTTAATTACGGAGCTTTCCCTCTGGGACTCTGGAGGTGATCTAATATCACCCCTTGCTCTACAGATGTGCCTGTATTGGCAACATGACTGGACCAAGGTTACAGAGCAAGCTCAAGGTTGCCCCAGGCTAGAACTCAACCCTCTTCGTTGTCATCCAGCCTCTGCTCACCACACCTCTGCTGTACAGGAGATGTTGCTGTGTTACATCTCCTTGAACTGCTCTGCTGTCTCCTTGGCCACAAACGGAGATGGAAGGGGTGGAGGTGAAATGCAGCGATTCTCCTTCCAAAAGGAAGAGTTCACCTCTGACCAAAGATGGGACAATCAGATGTAGCTTATCCATTGAAACAAAGTAAAAAAAAAAGAAAATGAAGTCACCTCATTCCAGATGGGATTGAGTTCATTGTCAACTTTTTTCGTTTTCTTTTTCTCATCTGCAAATAAAAAAAATAAGAGAGATCAATCAATTAGAAACACTTATAGAGCATGTACTATTCATTAGTTCATTCAAAGAGCATTTCCCTGAGGGCCCGCAATGGGCCCGCATTTTCCCCTTCATCTGCCTAGGGGAGCGGCTATCTGAATCAAAGTATTCCAAGCTGAACAGCACTTTTTTGGTCTAAAACATTTTTCCCATCCCCGGGTCTGGAGATGCAGGACTCAAAATCATGGAAATACTGTGATCCCCTGCTTCTCCCTCACTAACTCCTACAGACCAAGATTACCCAGGACCGCTGCGTCTCCAGTTTTTTTGCGGAAAGAAGCCAATAAAGCTAACTTTGGCATGCAGGTGTCACCATTTTATAAGTGAGGACACAGAGACTCAAGAAAGTTAGGAAATGTATCTGAGCTCATCTGTGGCAGCAGTGCCCCAGTAGGACCTGGAATTCCAGCTCTGAAGCCTAGGTTGCCTCTGTGTGTTATAAGATCCCAATACAGTTTAAAGATTAAGCCAGACTCCCTCCCACAGGTCTCTGCACAAGGTAATTCATACACAGGCACTTTCTAGGAGCCACAGGGAGCTGGGGGTTTCCTTTACTCCTGGCCCGCCTTTTCAGAAGACACAGGTCTTCTTTCTCTGTGTCAAAGATTGGCTAGCACCCACCTAAATCCACCTGGTGTTTAAGTTTTCTTGGATCAAAGTCCACAGAGCAGAGCCTTCTATTAGGCCCCTAAGTCTCCAGATCCCTACCAAAACAAAAGCAAATGTTTGAGTACAAAATGCTTTGTAAGCATTAGCTCATATGTTTTCAGAAAACCAGTTTTTTCTCCTGTGTGCCTCTTTTACTATTACACAAAATACCACACGTATGACTGGGGAAAAGTCCTCTGCCAAGCAATTTTCTGTGATGCCAGATAAGTGTTGTAAAATTTGACTCCATTCTGACACTGTCTAGCTGGAGATAGCATCAGATCTCACTGGTAAAGGGCTCAGTTCCACAAGAATGCCACTGCTCCCAGTTCAGATGCCAAAAGCAAAGCCAGGTTGTCACCTGTGCTTCTGACATCCTGACAGTTTGGCATTAAATCTGAGGTTTTTATGACACCCTCTTGGGTTCAGTTAATTTTCTAGATTATCCCACAGAACTCAGGAAAGCACTTATGTTAACCAGTTTATTAAAGGCTATGATAAAGGATACAGGTGAACAGCCAGATGAGATACAGAGCCAGGTCTGGGAGGGTCCCGAGCTTCTGTGCCCATGGAGTTAGGGTGCATCACCCTCCCGGTGCATGGAGGTGTTCCCTTACGTGGAGGCTCTCCAAGCCCCATATTTTTGGGACTTTACGAAGGTTTCATCATGTAGGCATGATCAATTATTAATTCCATTTCATTCCCTCTGTCCAACCTAGAGCGGGGAGTGGGGTTGAACATTCCAAGCTTCTAATTCCGGCTTAGTCTTTCCAGTGACCAGCCCTCACCCAGGAATCCACCTGGAGTTGCCTCATGAGAACGGAAGGTGTTCCTCATGCTTTTATCATTCAGGAATTCGAAAGGGTTTTAGGAGTCCGATGTCAGGGACAGGGTCAAAGACCAACTATCAGGACGAGATAGGCTGTATGCTTTAATCGCCTAGGAAATCACAAGGGTTTCAGGAGCTCTGTGCCAGAAATGGGGATGCAGGAGGAGACCAATATACACATTTTCTATTACCTCACATCACTATTCTCCTTTAATACCCTAGGAGGTATGTATAACTATTTTCATCCCCCTTTCATAGCTAAGGAGACCGAGAAGCCGAGTAACGTATTCAAAGTCACCCAGTTAGTAAGTAGCAGGGCAGGCTTTGAACGCAGGCAGTCTCCCGTTGGTGGCCACTCTTCGAACCATTCCTCAGCTTCCCCTCTACTAACATGAAAAGCAGGAGGTAGCATGTTCAGTTAAGCCAAATGTCACATGGCTAAGACTCCCAACACATACCAGCAGGACTAACCACCTCATTCTTCCAAGACCTCAGCATAGCAAAGCCATGAATCATCACCCTCCCTCTGCTAGGCATGAACTTTCCCACTCGAGTGGGCTCCCACAGCCTCGCTGGCTTCCCTTTTCAAGCTGCAGCATGGCCCTCCTCGGCGGCTTGTGCCTCGGCCTACACAGGTTCGCCGTGACTGTGGTCTTCCTATGTGGCCTGCCCAACCCCTCACACAAGGTACTTTTTTGGTCTAAATGTTTTTCCCATCCCCGGGTCTATGGATGAAAGACTCAAAATCATGGAAATACCGTGATCCCCTGCTTCTCCCTCACTAACTCCTGCAGACCAAGATTACCCAGGACCGCTGAGTCTCCAGCTTTTTTGCAGAAAGAAGCCAATAAAGCTAACTTTGGCGTGCAGGTGTCGCCATTTTATAAGTGAGGACACAGAGACTCAAGAAAGTTAGGAAATGTATCTGAGCTCATCTGTGGCAGCAGTGCCCCAGCAGGACCTGGAATTCCAGCTCTGATGTCACCTAGCAGCTGTCCTGATTTCCTCTCGCACACTTCCGTATTGAGCCCACTCACCTCTCCCATCATCGACAGAAACCTCTCAATCTTCCTCTCTGGTGACAGTACAAGAAATGTTGTTGAGAGAAAGAGGATCTGTGCAAAGGATTTTTAAACTGACCGAGCTGAACAAAACGGCTTCTTATCCACTATTACAAAAGCTCGAAATAACCATCGACAGGCACCAAGCTGTGCTTTCTACTGCATGGCTCTAAATCCTTAAGACGGCCCTGCAGAGACCCCATCTTACAGACGAGAAATTGAGAGAAGCTTGTTAACTCGTCTAAGGTCACACAGCAAATAAGGAAACACAGTGGAATCTGAACCCGCATCTTTTTGGCTCCTGACCTGAGTGTGTGTTTGCTACCACATCACAATGACTCATTGGAAGCTGCCAGAAACATTGGATAAAGATGATGTATAAAGTGAAATATTCATTCAAAATATTGATTCAAAGTCTAAGTTAATATTCATTGCTGTGATTATTAGCTAAAGACTGTGCTATAAACTCAGTAAAGAACTGTATTTTTTTAAATCACTGTTGTATCCTCAGTATAAAAAGTGATGCCTGGTATAAAATAGTTTCTCAATAAACTGCTGATAAATGAATGACTGAGTGAATTGTCACATAGTAAGAACTCAATAAACTCATAGTAAGAACTATGTGGGGGAAGAAGATGCATAAATATCATGTGTGTGATGGGTTTGGCATCCTAGGCAATGGCCACAGGGAAGTCCAAGGTCAGGTTTCGGGGCATTCTGAGACTCTCTAAGACTACTTGCTCCAACACAAAAAATATTAATTACATCTGAGTTTTGGGGGGAGGCAATTTATTGCTCTCATCAGATTCTCAGATGAGTTAGTGACCTTGACAAAGGTTAGGAATGCCTGCTTTCTGCAGTATGACATGATACCGTTAATCTCCCTCCAGCTCACCAACGCCCTTGGTGCCACAGCCAGGGCCAGGTGGTTAGAGAATTATGTCAGCAGGGAGTGAATCTGGACCCTCAGACCACGGCAGACCTTTAAGAGAAAAGGTGGGCTATTGCGAGAGGTCCCAGCAAGTAAGTAAAGCAAGGAGAAGGCGGCAAATAATTTTCAGAAATTGGGCGCCAGGGCTTGCAGTATGGTTTGAGTCACTGATGATGGTATTGAAGCAAAATCTCAGTCTCCAACCCACCAAGAACCCAGGCAGGGAGCTACGGCAGGGGCAAAGTTGCCAGACAGATTGTGGAAAGAGGCAGCACTTGCTCCTTTGAATTGAATCCCAACCCTGGTTACTGACCCGGAAATCACAGAAGGAGAAGCACTGCAAGGCTACCTTGATGCGGAGGCTGGTGTTACTGACCCTCCCTCCTGCAGGGGCAGGGGCGCTACACAGTCAGCAGCTGACGAGTGTGAAAAAGGTCACTTGTTTATTCACTCATTTTCAAACATTTATTAAGCACATGCTGCATGCTAGTAACTGGGAAAACAGAAGAGTGTAAGACAATTCCTAGTCTTAAAACATCCCACAAATGGAGTACGTGAGCTATAGAATAGGGGAACCAAACAAATCCTTACTCAGGTTTTCACCAAGTAGCAAAAAGGCCCACTGTGCTCTTGCCTGTTTCATTCTCGTGTTGGAGTTTCCAACATTTCCCACATTTCCCATGACCCTCTTACATGATTGTCAGTAATGGGAATAATGACTGGCCAGGTCAAGCAAAGGGACCTCATAGCTCAGCCCATGGGAATGTGAGTGAGTTCTTCCACAAACCTTAGTCAACATCGTCATGCTTCCATCCAAGAAATATCTTTGGAATGTCACTTGCCAGGCACTGAGCTGGACACTGTGGGAGATACAGATACCAAAGCCATGGTTTTTGCCCTCAGGTGGTCCAGTGTGGATGTAGCTGCGGCCAGGTGACTGATATGGACAAAAGGCTTCAGTTGCCTTCAGGGGGATACAGATGAAAACACAAATTCAGAAGAAGGGGAGGTGGCTTTAGGCTGTAGGCACCAGGTAAGGCCTCCCAGAGAAAGGAGGGGATGAGCTGGGGATCAAAGGACAAGGGTAGATTAAATGTGGAGCTGGGAAGAAAAGGTCAAGCCAAGTGGAGGAAATAGGGTAGGTGGGTCAGCCATGGAGGTGGAGAGAACTGGTCATGTCTGGGGACACTGCACAGACCAACTGGCTGGAACCAAGCGATGTGGAGGGCAGTAAAGACAAGCAGGCTGTGTGGAAAGGTCACGGTCACACCGTGAAACCATGAATACCAGGCTAAGCTTCATTTGGCTGCTACAAGCCCCTTAGGAAGGAGGGTGTTAGAATCTGGACTTTATAACATCAAAAAGGTCATAATCCAACAACAAAAAAAATCGAGTTGCCTAACAACTCTTCCAACATATGTTCCTGAACATGTGATTTGGTAGTGTGTTGAGAAGAAAGGACACTGGTTGAGTCCAGGTAGATGTAGGTTGACCACAAACCAGGTGAGACTATTCAAGCGGAACTTCCTGCAGCTCTGCCACTTGCACACAATGTTCATGCTAATGGCACTGCCCTGTAGGGGGCGCTCACTCCCAGCCAAGCATGCAGTAAATCCTTCACTTGTATCATTTCATTTAATCCTCCTAACAAGCCTAAGGGGTAAGCTTTGCTATTATCCCCAGTTTGCAGGTGAGCAAAGCAATCGCACAATGATTAGGTAAACTGCCTAATGTCGCAGAGCTAGGAGGTGTTAAAGAGGAAAACCACAGGCGCAAAATGGCAACACTCATGCTCGAACTCCCTGTTACCAAACCTAGATTTAATACCTGATGGAACTGCAGTGTCAATCTCTCTCAGACACATGAGTTTAGTCAATCAGTCTGGAATGTCTGGTCAAGCACCAGTAATCTGTCACTCGTCCCCCTCCGTCCCCTGCTCCTCCCCACAGAAGAGGCAATCTTCATGTTAAAAATTCTTCCGCTTCTCTATCCCAAAGAAAAGATTTCTGCACCCCAAAATAACGTTTTCTTTTTTGTTCTTAATAGCTTCCTTACATCCTTCTTCCTATAAATACCTTCTATTTTGTACAACTCCTCAGAGAGCCCTTCTATATAGTTGCTAGATGTGCTGCCTGATTCCTGGATCACTTAATAAAGCCAATTAGATCTTCAAATTTACTCAGTTTAATTTGTTTTTTGTTTTTTTTAACAGATTAAATGATCTAACTCAAAACCAGTCTACCTCTAGACCCCATGCATTGAACTACTGTACCTCTTATCTCTCCAACTAATAGGGAAAGATTAAGTCTCTGGCATTAGCTCCTTTCCTCCTGGAAAAAAACCAGTTCTCCCTTCTGGAGAATCCCTTCCAAGAAGGAGACTCTGATTTTATCAAAATGTGCACACATCGCATTTTTGTTGAAAGTCTATTCTTACAGATAAACATGTCAGCCAAAAAAAAAAAAAGTAGATAAAAATTCCCGTTTTCTAAAAGTACATAAATTCCTTTCTTAGCAGCCAGACACTCACATGTTTATATTATTCAAATATTCAATTCCATCTCTTTAAAAAAAGTTGAAATAGCAGGGACTAAACATCAGATTAAATTATAGAAAACTTTCCAGCTCCATCTCACCACCTCCTCCTGTTCCCACTCTAATTTTATTAAGATGACTGTTTCTTCCTAAAAGGAATTAAATACTTGCAACCCAGAACATAACAACAGATTCAAATACAGAATACACCCTAGACCAGCACTCAGGGCATTCTTTGGGACATTTCCTGTTTTCTGATTAGCTATGCCTGCTTCTCTCGCAGTTCTGTGAAGGTCACCATTACAGTAATTGACCTGCATGCCAACCTCTGAGTAACGTTTCCCTGAGCACTGAGCAAGCACTCTTTGCCAAGCCACCGCACACACTCTTGCACAGAACCATTTCCTTTGCTATTCACCTACCGGACAGTGTGTTGGACTTGGATTGAAAAGACTCAAGAGACAAAGACACCTTGACTCCTAAGCCTGGACCAGTGTGAGGGTTACTTTTATGTGTCACGGTGTTTGGTCAAACACTAGGCTAGATGTCTCTGTGAAAGCATTTTATAAATGTGATTAACATTTACAATCAAATTGTCTTCAAGTAAAGCAGATGACTCTTCATAATGTGGGTGGGCCTTGTCCTACTAGTTGAAGGACTTAAGAGCAAAAACTGAGGTTTCCTGGAGAAGGAATCCTGCCTGAAGTCTGTAACACAGAAATTCTGCCAGAGTTTTCAGCCTGCTAGACTGCCCCACAACTTTCAGACTTGCCAGGCTCTCTACAGTCACATGAGCTATTTCCTTATTCATTCATTCTCTCTCCCTCTCTCTCCCAGCCGCCCCCAACCCTCACACACATACACAAAGTGACCCACTATTTGGCTAGAATTTCACAGACCTCCTCCCCAACCCCCACTCCTGAAGCTCATTCATGCATGGTTAACAGTTATTAAGTATTACGCTGGCTGGTGATTGGGTGTTGTTCCACAAAGTGAAAGGTCACTGGTTTGACTCCAGGTCAGGGCACGTGCCTGGGTTGTGGGCCTGGTCCCCAGTTGGGACACTTGTGAGAGGCGATCAATGTTTCTCACACACCAATGTTTCTCTCCCTCTCTTTCTCCCTACCTTCCCCTCTCTCTAAAATAAATAAATAAAATCTTTTTTTAAAAAAAGTTATTAAGTACTTAGAACTAGTCACTGTTCCCAGTGTCTTCCATGGAGTGTCTCATTTAATCTTTACAACAATCCTAAAAGGTAAATTCTATTATGATCATCCCCAGTTACAAAGGAGGAAACCAAGACACAGAAAGGTTAAGCAATTTCTCAGAGGTCACATGCTAGTAAGTGGTAGAGCTCGGATCCCAACTCTGGCAGACAGAGAGGTAGAGAGCAGTGTCTGAAGGTGGAAGACTAAGACTAGCGACTTCTTGAAGACTGAAGCTGTATTTTATTAGTATTGTTACTCTCCCCAAAGAGCTTACTACATAGTGATTCCTGCATGATTTGAGTGAGTTGGATTCGTAGGTTCACGTAAGTATTACTATTAGAGTTGCTTTAAGGATTAAATGAGAGGACGAATACCAAGTGCTTAGCACAAGGCCCAGCAAGCTCAGAACCAACAACAGCTATGATTTCTTATTGCAGTACCTGGGCAGCAGCCCCTGTGGACCCCAGGGGATTTCCCAGGCTGTAGAGCCCTACCTGGAGGGCAGGGCCCCAGAGGAAGTGCTCAGAGGCACTGGGCACAACCCTGCTGGAGCACTTCTCTCCCATGGCTCTGTTCCAGGCCTCTGAGGCTGGCCTGGGGCGGCTGGCATGCGGGCAGTGACTGCGTCTGCCTGGCAGTCAGCCTGGCAGCCACCAGCATCTGGGATAGTTTCCATAAGAACCAGGAAGGCTCTGGGAGGGGCCAGTAGGAGAGTCCTCTGTCCTCAGGGCTTGGAGGGGCCCAGGGGGGTTCAAAGACATGTGGCCCATCCAGGTCAAGCTGGCTAACGCAGTATTAAACCTGGCTGCTCTCCGACTCCAGAAGAGATGTTGCCAAACGAGTTCTAGGGTAACAGCATTTTGGCCAAAAGGCAACTGTGACACAAAACAAGGCTGTTTTCATATATTTCTGCAGCAGTCACTGATACTGCTGATAAACAGGGACACCCGGGCAAAAAGGCAGGCAAGGTCACTGCTCCGCTTTCCACAACCAGTGCCCCACTGGCCTCTGGAGATGCCCTTTCAGGCATACAAGCTCTTGAATCAAAACCAAATCCTCCAGAGCTGTGGTCAAGCCCAGTGGATCTGAATGACCCATACAGAATCTTCTTCCTAAAAGCTGACCCTGGGGAGTGGTCATGGTCCAGTTCTGCCTACTGCCCTGCAGCACGTAGAGGAAGCCCAGGCAGGCCAGGTGCCTGGACGGGCTGCCTCGATGGAGAACTGAACCATGTGCCTCTTCGGCTTGTCCATTTATTTCGCATGTGAGCATCCACTCTGTGTGGGACATGCTAAACACATTCGCAGTTAATCCTTAGGTATTAGAAATTCCCATTTAACAAGTGAGGAAACTGAGGTTCTGTGACGTTAACTGACTTGCCCAAGACTCCAGAGCTAGTAAGTGGTAGAGTTGAGCTGCAGCCCTGAGTCAGTTTCATTTCCAAACCTGTGCTCTTCACAGCCTCTGAGAGCGACTGTCCAGGCAGTGAATTCCAGCAGTGAGGAGAGATAAGCAACAGAATTTTTTTTTTTTAATAGTGAAAGAGAGAGAAGGGAGAGGATTTTTTTAAAACTTACATGCTGTTTCATTGGGATATAAAAAGTGAGCACGGTTATAAACCAGAGAACTGAGGTGAGGTGAAGTGAAGATTCCCCTGCCAAGCAAATATTCAATTTTTAACACTTTACATATACAGTAATAAGAGTCTTAGTCACCACTAACAAAAAGGCTCCAACTTGGTTATCAGAGGAACTGATTCACTGTTAAGCTATGTCAGCCCTGCGCTTCTGGGTCACAGTGTGTCATAAAGGCTTTCCTTGCCCTGTGGAAACTTAGCCCAGGAGGGCTGGGTTTTCTTTCTCTTTTCTTTCTTTTTTTTTTAAGCTCTTTTATTCTTGGTACGTCCTTCCTACTTCAGACTGGGTCCAAATGGCCCCAACACACTGAACAACTCAGTCCACAATTTGACTTGGTTGTTTTAGGCACAGGTGGTATCTCTCCATTCATCATGACCTCAGGGGATACACAGAGACGCAGGAGGCAGACAGTCCTGAGTCCAATCCTGACCTGCCTCTGCCTCAATTTCCCCATGGGTAAAATAAAGATGATAATAATACCCACTTCCTAACAGTGATATGAGGATTAAATAAGATCATATACACAGGTTGGGGCATAGTGTAAGAATTTAATAAAGGGTGGCACTGGTTTATAGCATGTGGTGGTCACTCAAGCTGTCCACCCGTTCCAGAATCTCCAGGAGACCTAAGTTGCTCTGAACACTTAAAGCACCTCAGATGCGCTTTCTTTTTATTCGTGCTAATTGGGGAACTATTGTTCTCCCCATTTTGCAGATGGAACAACGGAGGTTTAGAGACGCTGGGCAACTGTGGGTGAGAGGAAGTCCTGAACCCTTACCGCTGTGGCTGTTCTCCGGCTATGTGTGCTGTCCAATACGGTCGTCAATAACCATGTGTGGCTTTGCACATTTACAGTAACTAAAATTACATACCATGTTTTGCTGGGTATAATGCACACCTTTTCCCCAAATTTTTTAGGGAAAAATAAGGATGTGCATTATACATGGGTAGTACTAATTCCGTATCTATATAAATGTCTTTTAATTCTTTCATTTATGCTTATGCATTAAAAGTATAACTCTAGAAAGCAATAACAATATCTGTATGCAAAATAATGCCCTGGAATACAATAATTGGTTTTATTTCTAAATATAAATAAATAAAAATTGAATTAAAAAATTAAAATGAAAGATTTTTTCCTGAAAGTTTGGGCCAAAAGCCTGGGTGAGCATTATACACTGGAACACAGCACCCAAGGCAAAATACGGTAAGGCACATAACCCAGCTCCTCAGTTGGAAACACTGAGGCGGCAGCTGGTGTAGAGTGAAAACCAAGTCACCTCCATGGTAACCCAAAGCCCCATGCCAGCTGCCAGTGCCAGAGGGGTGGGAGGTCCCGCTGCGGCAGCCCGTGCGCAGGATGCCAGTGCAGGGAGGAGCAGAGCCACGAGGCCACAGTCCCGCAGGGAGAGACCGTGGGCACCTCCCTGCCTGATGCGGTTCTGGTTTCTGTGAGGCCCATGACTCAGGTTCTGAGAGATTTCTCTTTAGCTTTAAGTGTGCGTGGGGGGGGGGGCACGACAAAATAAAAACCCATATTTTACTTGAGCAAACTTGAATGAGTCTGTGCTCCTCGCAGTGAAATAATTCCTGACCCTGACACCTTATCCTTCAGGTGGGACAACTGAGCAGGAAGGGAAGGGCCTTCCGTGATTGAACCACAGTTCAACCTGGTCAAAGAAATGCCCCCCTTTGACCTTTGGAGAAACAGCTGACTTGTCTTTCATAACACTTTCTATTTCTACGCCTTTCCTCTATCTCTTAGTTGCCTCCCTCTCTCTAGTCTCAGGTCACACCCCACCCAGCCCTGTACTCACCCACAGGGTGAGTGCTCAGGCTGGGAGGAAAGCTGTCTGATAACCCCATTCACCCAAGGGCTTGAGGAAGGGCGGCCCAGTTAACCACCCCAAGGCCCTTTTCTTATCAATTTAATTCAATCAGGCTGTTTCCTTACAATCTTTCATATTAGTTCTTCCTTCTGGTTCTAGTCTGGAATGTGCTCCCTCTGTCCTGGAAAGCATGGGCCTCACCAGTGAACCCTCTAACTGGTCTCTCTGATGTGACCCTTGAACAACATAGGGACTAGGGGCACTGATCCCAGGCAGTCAAAAGTCCACCTAAAACTTTTCATTCCCCTGAAACTTAACTATAGACAGCTCTTTGCACCCACAGTTTCAACAGTATTTTCAGTCTGTAATTGGGAATCCATGGTTGGGAATGCGAAAGTACTGTTTTCATTCAGTGGATCAGTCGAATCCCTGGGTAGGAAACACAGCTACAAAAGGCCAACTGTATTGAAAAACAATCCAGGTATGTCTATTGTGGTTTGTGAAAGGACAAAGCCAGACCCATTTGCCATTGTGGTACCAATTGCCGAGCAGGCCTATGACCTTATTAAAAATGACTGCCATTTTACTCTTCTGAATTTGTGTCCCCAGGACTGGAAGTTACTGGAAAGCAAGAACAGAACTAATTGCTCCCTACAGCCATAGGCAGAAGATAACACTGGAACAAACTGAAGCTGAAGATGTTAATTCATTTGCTCCTGAGTACAAAATAACAGGTCGGAATTGGGGTTCTCATTCAGGGACTCCTGGCTCCCAAGCCCAGGGCCTTTGCACCTTCATACCAACGGGTTTTGTGCTCTCATGCCTATGCTAAGTCAGCTGATAAGGCTTAAGGTGCCAGGCGCCCAACACTTGTATGGTAAAGAATGGTAAAAATTATTTTTCTTTTTAAAAAAATGTTGACAGTCTTTTTTTTTAGTCCTCACCCAAGGATATGTTTTTATTGATTTTAGAGAGGAAGACAGAGAAAGTGAGAGAGAAAAACATCAAGGTGAGAGAGAAACATCATCGATCAGCTGCCTTCGGCATGCACCCCCATCTGGGATCGAAACTGCAACCTAGGTATGTGCCCTGACCAAGGATAGAACCCACATCCCTTTGGTGCATGAGATGATGCTCCAACCAGCTGAGACACCTGGCAGAAATAAATATGCCAAACAGTTATTTCTGAGTAAAAACTGCTCAGACCCACTCAAAACACACTCCTACTCACCAAAACAGCCATTCGATAGAAACTATTACACGGTGGGTACGGTAACCATTGCCTTGTTGTGGCATATCACTATGGACCACTGAACATTTCATGTATGAATTTTTTACATAAAAACCGGCAGCTTCCTTGCAAAGATCAAGCATGTAAAAAGTTCTACGACACAGGTTTGCCCCTGGCTAGCACATACTAGATATTTATTTACATTCAGTGCTCAGGAATGTGTGAAGTGGCCCTTGGTCAAGCCTCATCCACAAAGCACCTAAGAGAATATAAGTGTAATTCTTCCTGAAAGAAGGGAGGTTGGCTAATTTCTGATGGTCCTGTTCAGAACCAAGAATTAGTGACTTCATTGCACTAAGATGTCTCAAACCTCCTGTCAGGTTGTTTCTTCCATGGTCGACATTTAAACTGTGTATTTAACAATTGTATGGTAACAGATAGAAATGAGACTTTTGGTGGTGAGCACGATGTAGTATATACGGATCTCAAATTACAAAGTTGTACACCTGAAAGTGTTAAGATGTTATAAACAAATGTTACCTTTACAACAAAAATAAGTTAAACTAAATTTAAATTGAATGTAACATCAAAATCATGTATGTGCTAGGTGCACAGAGGATATAAAAATCCCATGCCTCTGGAGTAAGTCACTAGGAAACCCAACCAGACAAGCACCATCAGCCCTGGACTAGCCTTGAGGGCATGCACAGAAGGCATACGTAGAGGAGGGGAAGAAAATAGAGCCATGGTGGTTGACTTTCGAAAGGCAGTTGTGGCTTTATAAATGACTGAGAGCCTATAAAACCTGTCTTTGAGAAATGTACCTTTGAGAGTTCCCATGCTTCAGCAGGGTGGGGCCACTTTCCTTAGGTGGTAAATCTCTAATCCCTGTTCTCCCGGAAATGATGGGAATGACTCAGTAGATTAAACACTTTTGCCTTTCTGGAGTGTTTTGTAAATACAGGCATATCTGGGGTTTGGTGCCAGACCATCACAAGTATCATTAAGAAAGAGAGTCACAATCTTCTTGCTGGCAGAGGGTCTTGCTTTAATTTGTAAAAAAAGCAAAATCCGTAACGCACAATAAAGCAGAGCACAGTAAAGCCAGGTATGCCTGTGCAGTATAGTGGTTCTATGAAAGTGCCAACATGGCATGGCTATTAGTTTGAGCAGGTGGGAATCTTCTTGACTAGTCAGTCCTATGGTGCACCCGGGTAAATTAAGGTGCCCTGTGGTCCAGTCACCAGGTACCTTCATAGATGATGGCGAATGAGGCTCAGTGGATCTTTCTCTCATCATAACTTCACTCTTCTTGAATGAAATCTCATAGATTCTCTGCTTATTCAAAATGTTATTTTAACAAATTCAACTATATATTTTCAATTAGCAAAGGTGACTTTGCTAAGAATAATCAGAAAAGTGTCTATGGCATAAATCAAGTCTTTCGGGATCTCTACAGATCTACTCCCTTTCGGACGTGCAGGAGGAACAAAATCTCCTCTACCCCCAAGGTCCTTCTGGCTGGTCTAATAATCAAATAGACCTGAGACAGATTAGCAGGAGAAAATAATCAAATGCCATACATATAAATATATGGGAACCCTACATACATGTGATAATCGGAGACCCCACAGGCAGGAAAAGTTCAGAGACAGAAAGGGGGACTGAGGTGTGTAAGACATCCTGAGCTAGGGATGAGGCAATGTACCTTGGGGGCTTCAAAGGGTCATTGCAGGATGCTAAGGGAGACCTTTAGTAAAAAGAGGTCTGCCCTGCCACATAGGTCAAAAGAAGTTATCTCTGATAATAGCTTATTATGGGCACGGCCCCTAATTCAAATTCTTCCAGGCAGTTGGGGTAGAGGGACGGGGCCAGAAGTTTCTCTTGAGTCTGTAGCTAAAGTTGCCTTTAGCTCAAAGTAATCTGCATACCACTGAGGCAGATCTTGGGGTGACTCACTCTGAACCCCCACATCGATAAGCCATCATAGTCCCATTTTTCGAAAGAGGATAAATAACACTTTCAGAGAGGTAAAGTGGTTTGCTCAAGACTACAAAGTTGATAAGACTATAAAGCTGATAAGCTCATTGGGAGAGGGGTCCTAGAAATAGCTAGGGTTTCATTCCAAAAACATGTCCAAATGAAATAAGAGATACTGGAAAAAATAAGTAATAACACGACAATTATTTGACGACCATCTGGACAATAGCAGTAGTCATTCCACAGGCACAACACCAGACATGAGAGAAAATTCCACCTGATCAAATGTATAATATCATAAGGATGGAATGAGAAAATTGCTATAGTTGCAACAAAATGCTTCCTAGGAGTTGGGTGTTTCATAGAATGCAATGTTGCCGTATTGTAAAAGCACATTATAAATGTGCAAGAAAATTTCCTCTTGACGTTTTCAAGAGTTTTGACACAAAAGCAAGAGATGAGCAAAAGGAAAATAGAAGTTCATGGCAATATTCAGCAAACCCATCTTTAAAAGAAAGGATGAGGGAGAAAAAACACAAAAAGACCAGGGAATCTGACTTCAGAAAGATTCACAAAAGCATGTACTATAAGGATGTCATCTGTTGCAGCACTGAAGTAACAGGGACTAGTTGGAACAACTTACATGTCTATACCAGAACGTCAGAAAAAATTAAAATCAAACTGTTCAGAGTGGTTACCCTTAGGTAGTAAGCATGGGGAGAGAAAAAGAATGGGGGAGGTGATGAGAATTTTCACTTTATAGCTGCATAATCCCTTCTGGATTTTTAGTTTTCTTCTTTTTGTTTGTATATTTTATATTTAAAGTGATAACTGTATATTGGTTATTGTGAGAGATATACATATAATATATATCTTCTGTGTTTATGCTTTAAAAAAAGCCATTGCAATTTATGATTGTTGTTGTATTATAGAAATGCCCTCTTGTGTTTCAAGAGGACTTAAGGCCCAGAACTTAATATTAGCTAATTTTACATAGGGCTCACAACTGGGAGGCATACCTGGAAAAGGTTAGCCATCACCAGAATTTTAAACAATTGGAATAGAAGAAAAGCAAGAAAAATGTCATTCATTATTGTATCTGTTCTAACACTTAAGGCTGTGCCTTGCAAAGCTTGCTGAGAGCGGATATTCAATATATGGCACTATAAAATAACAGAATCTTAAAGCCAGAAGGAACCTCTAGGAGATCAGTTCCCATCATTCCACAGCTGGGATATTTGAGACCTAGGTGTTCAAACTGGGTTATAGGATATTTAGTTTATTCCAGCCATAGTCCAGATGTTCCTTCTCTGAGTTCATAGTTGTTTCTTCTGCCAGGTTGCTTGTCAGATGAATGAATGAATGACTTTACCACTTGGTTTGTACACCCAGAGGAGTTTGGAAAAGAGACTAGAGTTAAATAATGCCATAACTGTAACTGTTTGGAGAGCCTATATTTTTCCAATTTTATAGATGTTTTCTATTTTCAATTGAATGTTTATAGCCCTGCACATGTTTTTAGTCATTCAATACTTTTAAGCAACACAATATATACTCCAGACAAATTACAAGTTAAACTTTACTATACTGTTAAACTCTAATTCCTTTATAATTTATATAACTTGCCTCAAATAATGACACCAGGTTGAATCCGATATGTGTTTACATGTTTTCTCATGTTAATGATAATGGATCAAACTTTTCATGTTATGTTCCTATCATGTAATAGCTTCAAAGAAAATAATTTTAACCTAATGCATGTCAATGAACTCAGACATAACATGGCTATGTGATATTTACTAACCAGATTCTCAAAATACCTTGTCCTTTAAGAATACAACTTTTGCCTTCCAATTTTTTTTTTTTTAAACTAAACAAGTATTTGGAAGCTTTGTGGTTCAGTTCTTTCATTTTGTTGCTTATCCTCATAGGAAGAGATCTGAGAAGAGGACTAGTGAGATAAAATAGACAAAAGAAAGGAGAAAGGCATAGAGTACCCAGAAACTGGAAAGGAGAAGTCCTGAGGTTCCTGGAGGAAGAGAGAAATGTGCCCAGGCGTGGTCAGGAAGCCTGGGCCCATTAAGGTTCCCACTCTCTCTGCCCTCCCCTCTCTCTCTCTCACTCCTCCTGCCAAGAAGTGAGTTGAAAATCTTAGCAATAATTTTGGACAGACAGAAAATGGAAAGGCTCCTAAACTCAGATTTAGACACATCACCCAGCAAAAGTTGGAACCCATTTTACAATGCCTGAGAAAACTCCACCATGCCAGCCATTCCTGGTGGCCTCCACCGCAACTAAATGCCACAGAATAATAGCGTTTTGGGATTACCAAGGGCCTTTTAAAGATGATCCAGTCTAAAACCTCCTCACCCATTCTGCAGAAAGAAAACTGACTTCCAGAGACATGAGGTTACTGGCCCAAGGTCACTCAGTGAGACCAAACTACAAGTAGATCCCCAAACTGTGGGCTTGCTGTAGTCATAGCTCTTTCACTATAAGCAATTTAAGAGCTACTAAACATACAAAAAAATCCCAACTTTGGAGAGATGAAGAACAATTACAAAGGCACAAAATAACAGAAAAACAAACTGATCCAAAATAACAATTTCACCCCACTGCTCAGAAGGCCGGGGAAAGCATGGAGTACTGGTTCCTCAGGCAATTTCACTGCACTCTTTCCTCCTTTACCCATTTCTCACTGACACAGACTAAAAACAGATGCATGTTACTCTTACTTTGAACCAACACAGACCTTTTTGATACCTGAAATTTGGGTATTAACAAATACAATTTTTTTTCCTCCAAGGGTTTACAGAAATCACCTTATTAGAATTAAAATAACAGGTCATTCAGGGAGTTTCAAAGTCTTGGGGAAAATCAAATGCCTTCCACAGAAATCGGTCCCCTCCTCCGACCTGCACAGGTAACCAACTCCAGTAAAAGCCCCCAAGACTGGGCATTATCAGTTGCCAAAAGGCAGACTTTGAAAGAACCTGACTCCAGAAAACTAACATTCCCAAACAGGACTTGAGAAAAAGAAGAAAACTTTTCCTTACCCTTAAAAATAACAGAAACAATAGGATCCGGTTTCCCAAATTTCGTTTTAGGAATATTGCTGGCAGATTCCACAATCACACGAAGCATGGCTCTGAATGGGGAGATAGCAAGTTGCAGCAAACCAAGTTGGGCGACACCGGCGCTGGAGCTGCGGGCAGCCGGGGGAGAGGAGACTCCAGCAGACTTCAGAGAGGAGGGAAGGGGAAAGGCGGTGGGTGGATCTCTGATCGGATTATTTACTGAAGGCTAGTGTAAACTGATACCCACACTCCCCGAGCCTACGCAGTGCCGCAGGCACCCACTTATGAATTAGGGAAATATGGAAGTGAAAAGGACCAAACCCCAACTAAAAATAGTTATGTGTAACAAATGAAACTCTAATGGATTTGGAGCTAATAAATGCGGGTAGGTCAGCAGGCCACTAAAATAGCTGCTGCCTTTTAGCAACAATTCGCGAAACCGAATTAACTGGTTTTCTGTCACTACTTTTATTCTTTTCTGAGCTTCATGGAGTTTTAAAACTTCTTCGTTTTCTAAAACTTTTTACTAAGCCTCTTCTCTTATGCTTTTGAACACACCCACTCAGCCACTACTCACAGGAAAAAAAAATTTTTAATCAACTAAAGGGCGCCCTCTCCTGTATAGAAGAAGAATAACAGTTTATTTCAAGGGAGCAATTGAAATACACTGCCCTCTCATACTCCACTAAAGCCAGTTCCATGACATCTGCTATCAATCTGAGGGTAGTAATAACATAATATAATGGACTTTAAAAATTGGTGTATTTGGGGATGATCCTTTGCCTTCCAGAAGGATTCGCCATAAGATTTCTTTAAGAATTCTTAAAAGTTGAGAGCTGGGCACATAAGTTTTCCTGGTCCATCAGATGCTGCTAACATTGTTCAATAAAAATGAAAAACCAGCTCTCCACTCTTTCAGGACCTAAACTTGAGAAGTGTCTTCCCTTACTTTGTTAAAGAAAAAATATGCAGTTAATGATAGTTGTTAAAGTGCAATAACAAAGACTTTATTCAAGGCGAGGGGGACCATTGGGATGGGTGTAGGGACCGCGGCCACGGAATTTTGCAGTGGAGGCCAGACATTGGGCTCAATTCCAAACAGAGCACGTGCAAGGGGGAATTTATAGCCAAGGAGCAGGGTAAGGGTCTGTGGATGGAAAACTACTACCAGGAAACATCAGGGAGAAAGGGGATTCTGGGGTGACCAGAAAATACCTTGGAGATGGTAACAGATGAGAAATGCCATCAGACAGCAAGGGTGATCAGATATGGAGGGTGTATGTGTGGGCATGGGGATATTCTGGTTAAACTGACCTAGTAGGGTTCTTCCTCAAACTAAATTTTACAAGCAAGTACACAGAAAGTCAGGAGTCTGGCTAAAGTTTGGTCAAGCCAAGAATCTTTGTCACCTGGATGGCATGTTCGGCAGTGCACCTAGTGATTAAGATCACTAGAGGAGACCTGTAGCTAGCAGTCAGTCAGACCTGAGCGTGGGTCCCTGCGTCATCACTTTTGAGCTAACTGAATGTTCACATTTCTTAACCTCTCATTTCTGCAGTTATCTCATCTGTAATCTGGAGATAAAACACAGTATCATAAACTTGTTTAGGCCATATATCAAATGTTTACATTATTGTGACTATATGAACTTATTTACAACTGAGCCATGAGGTATACTACGATGTGCTTTATACATTTTGATTTTTTTTCTTGTGTGTGTGTGTGTGTGTGTGAGTTAATACCTCACAGTTGCCTTTTGTACCCTAAACTCTCCTCAAATTGTGTAAATCCCTCAATATGTTCAAACACATTAGGTATTGTGTCAATTTCATCTTCTTGAAGAAACCTCTCCCGGGAGCTTCTGAATGGCTCCGACCCGAGATGATTTTGCTCTAGAGCTACTGCACACCTGCTATCCTGGGGCTTCCCTCCCCATCAGCTCTCCCTTTGCATCTCTCTTATTAGAGACTCCATGTCCTCCTGTTTCTTGGTTTACTTTCTTGTATTGGTGGAGTACATACCTTCCTTCTCTGAAGGGCTTTATTCTACTGTCACTAAATTGGCAGTTTGGATGATACAAAATTCCAAGTTCAAAGCATTTTCTCCCATTAAAGCATTGTTCTGCTATCTACCTGCATCCCACAAAGTACCCCCTCCTTTGGGAGATTACATTGCCAGGTGACCTGCAGTGCTCTTCTGTGAAAAGTATGCCCTGCTCCACCCCATTAATGACAGATGTGGTCATGGAAGTGGCTTTAGAGGAATATAAGAGGGTGGTGTATGCGGCAATGCATTACCTAGATCCCCCTCCAAGGATGAAGAATTTATTACCCACAGCTGCTGGAAAAGCTGCCAGAAAAGCCCTGCCACTCTCAGCGCTTTGGGGATTGCCCATGCTGAAGAAGACTGCCTCATCCCAGGCCATGGTGGCTTTCAAGAGCAGCCTACCTCCAACAACTGATCAGTCTAGGAGTATAAAGTCCTGGTCCCCTTGCCCCAAATGGTGACAATCTACAGGGCCATCCCAGTGCCTGGGCTCCCCATGGGGTCAGCTGAGGTTGATGTTGGAACTGCATCACTGCAAATCCTGCTTCCCTCTCCTCCCTTCTATGGTGTTGCTCTCAAGGATGCTTCTTAAGAATTGACCTTCACACTTAATACCCATCTCAGGATTTTTCCGTGGAGAAGGCAACCTATCACAGTTGCTGCCAGAAGTGATCCAAGAAAGCAGATGCTAAGATGGGATTTGGGGCTCAATCATTCACGACCTAGCTAGTAATGAGGTCCCTGTCACTGGTAGTGCTCAGAGCACTGATGGCCCCTGGCACAATACAGTCATAAACAGAGTCACCAGTGGTGAACTGGGCAGGTATATGAATGGAAGGGAAGGCATTAGTTGGTGCAATATGCCAGGTAGCGGAGATATATGGAAGAAAGAGTAATTCGAAGGGCTTGGATTTGGGTGGCTATTGCTAAACTCAGTTGACACTCTGGAAAAGGGTAACAAAGAGTTGAGAGTGTTAATCAATAATACGATGCTAAGAATGAAAGTCAGAGGGCCTCCTTGGTAGCATACTCGGAAGCCCACTGTCCTGCAGCAAGGGACTGCAGAAAGCTCAGGATCAGGACTAGGACTTGGCCATAAAAGAAGCCAAGCTCCAAAGAAAACTGAACTCCTAACCAAGGCATTTCTCCTATGACAAGGTCAAGTCATGCTTGGGAAAGAATGGGACCTTGATACGCGGGACGGGAATATCTGGGTCCATGCCCTTGAAAATCTTGAATCCCCAGATTCCCTCGAACCCTCTGAACCTGCAGGAGTGGCATTCTTCTCCCTGTTAAGGACAAGCACCCTGCCGCCTGGCCTGGAGATGATGCAGAGGCTTCTCCCCTGCAGGACAACTTATTCCCCCTCAGGATCTGCCTTTACTTCCCCTCCCGGCAACTAGGCCAGTATGTAGGTTAAATCCCAACATAATTCTGCTGGGGATGCACTGGGCCTGCTGAAAACAGGAAGGCTCGACACCCTGAACAAACTACAGGGCACAGCCACCGTGTCCTGGCAGGCGATGGAAGAGTACACATGGGACTGGATTCTAATGGTGCAGGATCAAGGGGCAGTGCAGGACATACATTTGGATAAAAGAGAGTTTATCAGTATAAGTGTGCTCTCCCAGGATACCAGGATACTGGGTTTTACATGCTGCTAGACCCCCTAAAGTGGTGGGGACACACTGCTACAACGGCTCCTAGAAGCACGGAAAAAGAAATGGCCCGCCTTAAGTATGGAAGAAATACCTGGATTGTTCTGGAAGACAGTGGAAAGTAGGGATTAAAATGCCCACAAAGTGGGCATGATAGAGTGGATATACCATGTAAGACCAGAACATTCACCAGATGACTCTGTCCTGCAGAGGCCTGGAAACCACAACATTTACCAAGACAATCAGGTTTTACATGTAAATCTATAAGATTCCAACAAACACTGCAGGAAAAACAAGCCCTGACCTGTGTGGTTCAGTTGGTTGAGCGTCATTCCACGAAGCAAAAGGTCACTGGTTTGATTCCTGGTCAGGGTACATGTCTGGGCTGCAAGCTCAGTCCGGTCAGGACTGTGAGAGACAACCAGTTGACGTTTCTCTCACAGCAATGTTTCTCTCCTTCTCTTTCTTTCTTCCTCCCCCTCTCTCTAAAAATAAATAAATAAAATCTTAAACCTTGGTTGGTGTGGCTCAGTGGATTGAGTGCCAGCCTGTGAACTGAAAGGTTGCTGGTTCGATTCCCAGAGAGGGCACATGCCTCTGTGGCAGGCCAGGTCCCCAGCTGGAAGCGTGTGAAAGGCAACTGATAGATGTACCTCTACACATTGCTGTTTTTCTCCTTCTCTTTCTCTCTCCCTTCCCCCTCTCTAAAAATAAATAAATAAAATCTTTTTAAAAAATCCTACCAAAAAAAAATTTAAGGAAAAATATTTCCTTTTGGGAAAAATCATGGAAGAGTTAGAGATAAGAGTAAATTAACACAGTGATCAGCCATTTATTCAACAATATGTTTGTTTAACAAATACTTGAGAGTCTGCATGTACCATGTGTTGGGTGCTGGGGCTTCACCAGAGAATAAGCCCAAGTTCTGACCTGATAGAGCTCCCCGGCTAGTGGGGACCATATGCCAAGTCTCACGGGGCTACCATTCACTGCTTTCAACAGCTCTCTGAGCTAGGACCCCTGGTTCATCTTTCTGGTTGATGAAGTTGAGGCTCAAAAAGAGTTAAAAACTTGAACCAGGTTTCAAACCCAGTGCCTCCCGGATCCTATTCCCTTTCCAACTTCTCCTCAGCTCGGACCTCACACTTTGTTGTTTTTTTATTCCTCACCTTTTTTTGTCAAGTAGCCTCATGCATTACTGTAGGTGAGTGGCCTGAGGCCTGTCCTAGAGCATTGAGGCAATGGGGACAGAAAAAGAGAAGTATTTAGAGGAGAGGAGAGGTGTGGCAAAAATATCTAGACAGGAAGAGCAAAATAATAGAGGTAGCAAAGAAGATTTAGCAGAAGTGAAATGAAGATTTATAATATCTTATTCCAATTCCAGTTTTACAGAAACTTAGGTGTTACTTCACAGCAGTTTTCAAACTGGCACACGAAGAGGGCCTATTGTTAAGATCCGTTTGCTGAAATGCTTTTTTAAGAATTATTTTGATAGCTAAAATGATTTTTTAGAGCTAAAAAACTATTTTTAGTAGCTTAATCATAGGGTTTTGCATAGCTGTAGATGCTATTTTGAAATAATTTAGTATACAGTATATTTAAATTTCTCACTTAAAAAAAGTGCCTGGCAGTGACTAAGTCTACTACATGAGAGGCAGGAAGCGATAAAGTATTTTATAACGTTTGGCACCACGGTATTGTCATGATTCAGAGCAATTGAAAGAGTAATAGAAGGCACTTACTTTTCCAAGTAAGTATTAACATATTTCCTAAAATAAAGCTAGAAAAATAAAACAGGAAAAAGTAGAGTCATTTTAAGCTTTGAGCTCACTTTCAATTCCTCATCAAAATGTCCGATAGACAAACGTAATTGTCTTCGTTCATTCGTGTACACATGCCTTTCTTCAGCAAACACATATTGAAAGTCTACGTAGTTCCAGGCCCAATGCTAATTACCAAGATGAATAAGATGCACTTCTTCCCTGCTAGAAGCTCACAGGCAGGTACAACACGATGGAGTGAGTGTAACGATAGGGGAGACAAAGACAGAGCGGCGTGGGAAAGCGGGGTAGGCTCCTGTGTGTGTGATCTGAAATAGAATTAAACAAATACACATGGTGATCATGGGGAGCCTGAAGACACTTGATTTGGGTGGACTATCACATGTGACGTGAGACAGTCAATCAGTGAGCCCAGGCGGGCAGGCAGGCGCCAGCTCAAAACCTAACAACTAACAGCTACTGAGCGCTCTCCCTACATGCCAGATGCTATCTTAAGCATTTTATTTTGTCTCATTTAATTCTTCCACTGTCCTATCCTATGCGGTATGTACTAATTTTTCATCTGCATAGTACAGACAATAACACCGAGGCATGGTTTGGTCAAGCAGCTTGCCCAAGTTCTCACAGTAAGTGGCGCCAGGATCTGAACACAGGCAGTCTTCCTCCAGGGCCAACACTTTTAAACTGCTTAAACCATGCCTCACAGGCAGTGGGGACTTACCAGAGATGCATTTTGCAGCAGAATAGCAAAATGATTGAATTGCGTACCAATGCTCTGAATACAAATAAAATATTCCGTGGATGAAAAGGGGTCTCTGTAATAAATCTAACCAAAGATAACCTCACAAGGTGATCTGATTATAAATTCCTAACTGGGATAGTCCTGATGGGTAGTCACACTACAGGCCTGTAACTTCCCTAGTAGAAGGTTATCTTTGCCTTAAGAAAACACTGTCCAGTGTGTGTGTGTGTGTGTGTGTGTGTGTGTGTGTGCGCGCGCGCGCGCGCATGTGCATCTAGAGTAAAGCACCTTTGAAATGCCTCTTTTTCAGACACCTGGAAAGCTGAACCACCCTCAAGAGAGCACATATCTTAACTATCTTGTTATCCAATCACAGAGATTTCCCTGCCTTGCTTTCTAATTTTCCTTAATTTCAAATGTATAAAAGAAACTGCAAAATGCCATTCTAAGGAACATTTTTCTCAGTCTGTTGAGATCTTGCTTCCAGGAGCGTCTTCTGTTTGACTCAAACTCTAATAAACTCATAAAAATTCTCTACAGGCTTAGATGTTCTTTCTTTGACAATTTTAATAACCCCACAGACTTTAAATTTTAAATTGAGCTAAAACAGCCCTGGCTGGCGTGGCTCAGTGGATTGAGTGTCGGCCTGTAAACCGAAGGGTTGCCGGTTCAACTCCCAGTCAGGGCACATGCCTGGGTTGCAGGCCAGGTCCCTGGTTGGGGATGTGTGAGAGGCAACCAACTGATATTTGTCTCACACGTTGATGTTTCTCTCCCTGTCTTTCTCCCTCTCTTCCCCTCCCTCTGAAAATAAATAAATAAAATCTTAAAAATAAAAAAAGGAGCTAAAACAGGTAGAGCACTCAGTGCTCAGAGAGCCATCCTCTCCAAACAGAATGCACCCTGAATCGAGATCCGAGTCAGGAAGCATCACTAACTGACTAGGCTAACAAGAATTCTCCCGTATGCAATTAGTCAGCAAGAGAAAATATCCAGTCTGTTTGGTTGTTGCATTTCTCTTTGTAAATGGATAAAGATGAATAGTGAATCCTTGCCTAGGAGTTCTCCGAGTGAACTGCCAACATCAAAGTACTATCACTTTGTAAGGTCTTGTGCAAACTACCACCTCCTCGCACTTCATGCCTGGCAATACCCATCTGCAAAGAGCAAACATTGATTTTCAGGTCTAAGAATGACAATTACAGAATTAAATAAGTTACCAGGCCAATGAGCCTCCTGCCTGCCCCTCTTCCTCAGGGGTCCCTAATCACACGTGTTGATGTAAGAAACATCCAAATCTATAGGGAATTTTTATAAGAGTTTATTTGAGTAAACTGACAACATTGCTGGGAAACAAGATCTCAAATGTTCTGGAGAATGACAGTTTTGCAGTTTCTTTTATACATTTAGAATTAAAGAAGGAACATAAGGAAGATTACATGAAGGTGGGAGAAAGCAAGGTACAGGATTGTTAACAAGATTATTATTATTTTTTAAATTTATTTTTAGAGACGTGGAAGGGAAGGAGAAAGAGAGGGAGAGAAACATCGACCAGCTGCCCCTCGCGCGCCCCCTATTGGGAACCTGACATGCAACCCAGGTATTACCCTGACAGGGAATCAAACTGGCAGCCTTTCGGATCGCAGGCGGGTGCTCAATCCACTGAGCCATACCAGCCAGGGCCAAAATTATTTATTTGCTCTCTTGAGGGTGGTTAGAACTTATGCACAATTTATTGTTAATACCTAGATGCAAAAGGACAATGGGCAGGGTTTGCTTAAGGCAAAGATAAACCTTATACTAACCATGCTATATGCCTAGGATGTGACTACCCACCATGACCGCCTCAGTTAGGAATTTATGATCAGATCACCCTGTGAAGTTACTTATCAGATTTAAATCTGAGGCTAACAGGTTTATTGTAGAGCCTCTCCCCCTTTTTTTTTGTCTACACAAAAGGAGCTCCCACCAGAAGAGAGGGACCTGGGGAGCAGATATATAATTGCGGTATCTGGACCAGCAGGCCCTGGCACCAGACCCCCAGATGCCAGGTGTCACCCCTCTATACATAGCCCTTCCCTCTCCCTCTCTTCTCTACTCCCAATTTGGCTCACCATTGAGCAGGGAGATTTCTCTATCTTTCTAAAAACCTTTGTAAATTTCTATGGAAAGTAATTTTGCCCTTCTTCTCAACACTGGACAATGAATAACATTCACAACCTCACTTCCTTTTGCCCCAGCTTCCTCCCACCTCAAACCCATCTGATACTTCTACACACAGACATGAGAAAGCCCAATTCTTTTCATCTTTTCATCAGAAATGTGGACTCCTTGGAAGCAGGGACCAAACATTATCTCTAGCATTATATATATGAAAAAATTATTTAAAATTCTCTACATGGTTTCTTATCCATTCTATTCAGTAATATAGGGGTTTGTTGCTTTATGTGTAATAATGGTTAACATCAATTGAGCATTTACTAAATGTCAAGCACTTTGCATCGATTTTCTCATTTAATTCTCATAACCACCCTATGAGGTTCATATTATTATTTGCATCCTTTTACAGATCAGAAAACTGAGTATCAGAGAGGTTAGACAACTTATTCATGATTACACAGATAATTAGAGGAAGTCAGGAGTTAAAGTCAGTCCTAATCTAGAATTTAACCAGTGTGCCACATTGCTTTCCTAGGATGTTGTGTTACTGTTTCATCTATTGTTTTAAATCTCTGGTGTGTTTAATGCTTGGTCTGAAATGAAGGCCCAGACAGACAACAGCTAACCACGACCCAGGCTTGACCAACAGGTACATCTCAAACCAGGGGGCAGCAATCTGGAGCAAAGGCCTGACTCGCTTTCTCCAGGGCCTATAATCTCAGTTACTAACCAGGTGTGACTGTCAGCTCTTCCATCTGCTGCACTCCCCAGTGCCGCAACCCTGACAGGAGTCAGCCCAAGGGGAAGACTGGAACGCTGTGCTCCTTTGTGGAATGCACTTTTCCCATTTTATACAGGGCGAAACTGGTACTAAGAAAGGCGAATTATGCTCCCGGACGCAGAATGAGTTAGTTCCAGTCGTCACTGGGTTTATCTCAGTGAGCACAGGAATTTGCTTCACCCTCGAAGTAGATAAACACAAATCAGCCCTTTACAAAGAAACACCGAATTTGAGGTCTGAGCCATCAGAAAAACCCAGAGATAGCCCCGGAACACACAGTGGCAGACCTGGGAGAAGGCGTTCCTGTCCTCGATCCCGCCCTCGCCCGCCGCCTGCGCCCCACCCCACCCACCGTCCGCACTCAGGTTCCAGGCCCCGCCCCTCGGAGGCCGCAGCCAATCGGGGAGCGGCAGCCCCACCGCGCGCCAGTCCCTCCTTCCTGCAGGCTGCGTCCCCTCCGGCAGTGACGTGCTCCGACCCGTAGCCGCGGGATTCAAACTCCCGGAAGCGGCGCTGGCCTCGGAGGTGTAGCTGGGCAGACACGAGCTCCGTTTTTCGCCTCAGGTGCTGGCAGGCCGCTGGGAGGCGACCGCCGAGGTTGGCGAGGACGGGCCGGACCAAGCGGGAGGTGGGGCCCCTGAGCAGATCACGTCCGCCGGGACTCAATCTCCGCCTGCCTGATTGAAGCCCGATTTTCCTGGCACCGGGCTGGGCTCCTCACGACCGTTGTGGTTTCGAGTTCTCCTTCCCAGCTTTGCGGTGGGTGTTATCATCCTCTTCCAGACAGGCGCAGAGGCCGAGGGACGGCCGAAGTCTTTCCTTCGTTAAGCCTTCTGCCGATTAGCAGGCACTTCCATGTCTTAGAGAGAGAGAGAGGAGGTGCCTCTTTTTGCAGTTTTATGTTGCCGTTCGCCCCCACCCCGTGGCGTCTTTGAGGTGAAGGCTTTGGAAGATTTGCCTCCGCCTGTCGATGGTGTAGCCTGTAATCGATGCCTTGCGCAGTCTGCTGGATCACTTGAAGTGTTTCTTTGGGCTCCTGTCCGGCGGGCCCTGGATCACTTCCGCAAGTCTAAGTGTTTCGCGAGCCCCTGCGCTTCGCCACTGTGGGTGACAGAAATAATTCAAGGTCCGGGCCCCATTTCCTCTCCCACGCCCTACTGGTTTAGCCACGTCACTTCTTTTCACAGAAGGGTTCTTCTATTTATCGAACAGGTTATTAGACCTTTCCAAACCTGAGATTTGACCTTTTAAACTCAGACTTATGAACTGTAACTATGCTTTTATTTTTACAGTTTCAGAGATGTCCTCCAGAAGTCCCAAAGATTTAATTAAAAGTAAATGGGGATCAAAGTCTAGTAGCTCCAAGTCAGAAAGTGCATTAGAAAAATTTAAGGGAAAAACGGCAGCCTTACAAACATCAGTGGATGAAATCACAAGCGGAAGAGGAAAGCTGACGGATAAAGAGAGACACGGGCTTTTGGAGGTAAATGACCTTAAAAACCCTTTCAGTTGTAGTAAGTAAGCTTCATGGTAGGAGATGAGACAAGTATTTCCCCATTGATGATATAAACTATTTAGTAAACTGTTAGTTTACTAAATGTAAAAAATCAAATCTACTTATTTCAAAGGGTTAAATGGAGTTCAGATTTTAATGTGATGTTTAAAAGTCTCTTATTGTGTATATTGACTGCTCTCCAAGTAATCTTTGTTTTCAGATTCTTTCGAGATAAAATCATTACATATATTGGCATTTTGTATTCTGTTAAACTATATTTCAGGTTCCCTAATTTTCAGTGTGTTGTGGCTTACTCAGTAAAGCAGTTGGGAATTTATTAGAACTGGAAAGATTTAAAAATTTAATCATTAATTTGATTTTAATTTATTTTTTTAAAGATTTTATTTATTTATTTATTTTAAGAGAGGGAAAAGGAAGGAGAAGAGAGGGAGAGAAACATCAATGTGTGGTTGCCTCTCACGTGTCCCCTACTGGGGACCTGGCCTGCAACCCAGGCATGTGCCCTGACAGGGAATTGAACCAGCCACCCTTTGGTTCACGGTCTGGCGCTCAATCCACTAAGCTATACCAGCCAGGGCTGATTTTAATTTATTTTATAAAAGTACTTTTATTATTAAAGTTAGAAAATAAATGACCTGTATTAACGAACATCATTGGATTTCTTTAAATTCCATTTCATAGGCATATCATAAAACCAAATAATTTATTATTTTTAACAACATATATCCAGGTAAATACTTATTTAAGCATTGAAAAATGACCTCTCACCAGTTCTCAGACATAAAGATTATTTTGCAATCTGGTGAAGGAATCTGATAGCTTCCCTGAAAGATCTCTTTCCAGTTCATTCCACTGTTGACAAGCACTGGTTGTCAAATCTCTGTTCCTTTATAATCAATTGAAACTAAACTTCCTGTAACTTTTACCCATTTGTTCTAATTGTGCCCATTAAAGCTACACAGAGCAAGTATGTTTTTAACTCAATTGACAACTTTTCAGATACTTAAGAAAAGCTTGCTTCCTCTTACTTTTCTGTAGACCAACCCTATATTCTTCAGCTTTTCTGGCTTCTTATCATCCTGGTCACTTTCCTGAATAGTTGGTGGTATGTTCATTTCCTTTCTGAATTCTGCACCCAGTACTGTACACAGTGGCAAATGCAGGCTGAAATGGTACACTTATTTCCAGATGTGGATGCTGTATTCCATGAAAACCTAAAATTGTATTGGCTTTTTTTTGTAACTGTAGCATACTACTGCCTTCTCTTAAGTTTGTAGTTAACTAAAATCCCTCATCATTTTCACACAACCACCCAACTCAGTTTTTCCCATTTTATATTTGAACAATTTTGAATAATTGCTTCTCCCCCCCACCCCCACCGTCCTCCTCCCCGGACAAATGCAAGTTTTTAGTTTTATTGTTTTTACCTTGTTGGCATGTAAAGTCATTCTGCTTACTTTTTCTATCGTCTCCATTGGTGCTTTCTCCCTTATGCCAGCAGCAGTACAACAAGCATGCCTTCTTTATCTTTCAAGTACTTGAAAATGTTGAACACTCCTTTGAAGACCACCTTCTAGATTGGATACCAAATCATTTATTAACAAAAAGCAAGTTAATACATTTTTATCCAGGTGTAAACATTCTGAAATTTTTAAGTTCTGTTGCTTCAAGTTCATCAATGAGCATGCATCTCACATGACTAACTTTTAGTCTAAGATTGTTAGCACTGGTATGATAAAGGGATGATTATCAGATTCTCAGGTGAGAAAGCCAGCTTTTCTTTAGCTTTCTCTCACCACTCTTGGCAAAGTTGGTTTCTCCTTTCTGTGTCTGTGTCCCATCCATTTTATTTATATCTTAACTACAGCACTTACCCACATTGCATTAATGTATTAGTTTACCTCCCTGAGCTCTCTGAGCATAAGACCTTGGCTTCATTATCTTTTTGGCCCTGGTATCTAGTGCAATGCTGACTCGATATATAGTAAACACTTCATAAATGTTTGTTGTTGTATATCATTTGCTTTCATGTTTGACCTGGCTTTGCTCTAAGATTCTTCTTAGTTTATATCTAGAAAATTCAATTCCTTGAAACTGAGAGGGAGAAGAATGCTTACCATCTCACAGAGAAGGACAAAGAAATACAGCAGCTCAGAGACCAGCTGAAAACCAAATATAGTACTACTGCGTTGCTTGAACAGCTGGAGGAGAAAACAAAGGAAGGTGAAAGGAGGGAACAGCTGTTGAAATCCTTGTCTGAAGAGACAGATCTATTGAAAAAACAGTTGTCTACTACAACTGCAAGACTCACTGAACTTGAAACCAAAACAATTCATTCATCACAGGTACTAATAGTTTCTTTAAACCCAGACGTGTTCCCTTTCTGATACAATTTATGACATAATAAAATCTTTAAAAAAATAATTGGGCTATCCACTATTAACTTCTTTAAAAAAATTTTTATTGATTGATTTTAAAAAAGGTTTTATTTATTTTTTAGAGGGGAAGGGAGGGAGGAAGAGGGAGAGAAACATCGATTTGTCAATTTGTTGTTCCACTTACTATGCATTTATTGGTTGCTCCTTCTATGTGCCCAGACTGGAGATCGAACCTGCAACCTTGGCATATTGGGTCAATGCCCTAACCAACTGACCTGGCCAGGGCTTCACTATTAGTCAGCATGTCTAATTGCTATAACAAACCACCTCCAAATCTCAGTCTTCTACAACAAATGTTTATTTTTCCCTCATGTCACAGTCTAGTGCAAGTTGGAATGGAGGTGGCTTTGCCCCACAGAGTCAGGCAGGCATCCAGGTTCCTTCTCTTCCCCTACCCCTGCCATCCCTGATGGCAGGGTCTTCCGCCAGATCCTTTTTATAAAGCTTTGAGCTAGAGAGAGCCTATAGAGAACTGGGGGAGGGTCTGGGGCCAGGCATAGTTTTGGCATATATCACTTCTGCCCATATTCCATTGTACAGAATTCAGTTTCAAGGCCACAGGGAAGGCTGGGAAATATCATCTACAGTGTGCCCAGGGGAAAAAGGAAAGAGGTTTGGAGACCTATCTATTACAGTTTCCACCTAGAGAAGTAAATTCAGAGGGAGAAAGGGCCATATATTAGGGTGAATGTCTAGAGCACCTTTGGAGAGAAAAGATATTTTGAACTTCCTTGCCAGTGTTCACACAAGTAAGGACTGGAATACAGCTTTTCATGAGTTTCGTTGGCTAACCTCGATACCTAACTACCTAGTTCCCCTCTTTTTTTCCTTTATGAGAAAATGAAGGAAAAAAAAAAGAAGTTACGTTTTAAGTTCTACATAATCTATATGAACAGTAATAATTAACACTGTTACTAATATAAACATAATTCTTAGAGAACTACTCTTACCTTTTGTTTGACAATTTACTATTTTCCAGATTTCATTTAAATAGCCCAGTTTTGTTGATTCCTTTTGGTGAAAACCATTGAGCTACTCATATGTACTAAGGGCTATTCTGGTGATTCTGGGGTCCATATGACCTCAGAAGTCAAATCAGATATAAAATCTCAAGGTTTCTAATCCATTTAGGACACTTCCAGAAGATCTTAATTCTCCTCTGGTGCCCTTTATCTGGCATGAGGTTCACCAGCATGTATAAGATCTGGATTTTGGGATGCCCCTGTGAAGTATAATGAGGAAGCTTCTATTATTAAATTTGTGATGTTAACTAATACTGGTTTATTTGCAGACTGAGACCACAAACTGCTTTAACTCTTCAATGAATAATATTCATGAAATGGAAATACAGCTGAGAGATGTAAGTTCCTTTTCCTCTTATTAAGTGTGGCTAAAGAGGACTAATTTCATTTTTAAATTTCATAGAATTTGACAGCATTGATGCTCTGAGCTGAAAAAAGCCTGTTGAGATGGAGCACTGAGTGGCTTGAGATCTTCTCCCTAGATGACTGACTTCTTTTAGTCTCTTTCCAGGTATTCAGGAGGGGTGGCTCCTCTAATTATGGTCTCGTTGTCTAGAAAGCCCTAGAAATCACCCATCACTACCAAATACCTCAACGACATCCTTTCTCCACCTAAACCTAATTTGCCCAGCTATTTTGTTATTATAATGTAATAGTTTGAAAAGGAAAATACATTCTTTGTATACTCAATACTTCTTTTCTCTATAATTTGATATGGAGTTATTTTAAATATATGATGAAACCATATTATTTTAAACTTATGTCTTAAATGGATTGGTAGATTTCATTGGGAATTAAATTGAGGACACGGGACTGCTATTCACAGTGTGTTTTTTCAAGTTTTAAGATTAGATATACAAAGTGTGAAATTCTTAATTTAATTATTACACCATTAGGTAGGTATTTTGATTTTAGAAATATTACTGGTATGTCTACCCTGATCTAAGTATGCTTTTAAGATTCCTGTTTTACTTCATCTAGCAAGTGTACTTTGTGGTCTATTTGATCTTCAAAAGAAGAATTTAAATCTGTTGAGTGTCTGTATAGTGGGGTCCTACAGCACCCTTATCAAAATAATTTACTTAGAGGTAACTAAAATAAAGAAGAAACATAGTTTTTAAAGAACTATTGAGTAAGTTTTTTGTCTGGTATATTATCTCCAGCATCTAAAACAGTTGAAAGAATGACCGAATGGAATCTTGTGTGAATTTTACTAGCGTCTCCTTTAGTGAAGTACCTGAAAATATATGAGTTTTCTTAAACGCATATGTAATTTTTAAGCTTCTTAACACTATCTGCTTCAAATGTAAACAAAAGTTATTTTTAATAACGGTTCTTCTTATGAAATTAACTTAAAAATGTTACATGCTTATACCCAATCTTTTTGTTCTGTTCTATCTTCCTAGATTATTTAAGGAATACATTGTACTTCTCTGCTCTCTACCTCAGAAAGGCTTTTAGACAAGTGGAGTCAAATTTAACCCAACTCACCTCCAAATGGTGATGCAGACTGAGTAATGCCTCTCAGACTCCAATGGCACATGAATCTAGGGATCCTCATAACGTGCAGGTTCTGATTTCCTCGGCCTGGGGGAGGACTGCGACGCTAGATTTCCAACACGCTCCCGCCGCCGCCGCTGCTGCTCTTGCTGGTGGCTCAGGGACCGTCCTTGGAGAGCCAATAACTTAACCTCTGATGAGCAAGAGTTGGTGGTTTAGCTCTGGTTGTCACTTTGCAATCTCTGCAGATCTTTAAGACAGGGAGGGAAATTGTAGTCAGAGGACTTAGGGAGCAGGAATAGAGAAATCTCACTCCTCATGGTCAACACACTCTTACATTATTTGGCTTTTGAGAGCTCAGCAGTTCCATTTAGGTCTGGCCAACATTTTGAAATAATTATGTTCATGATGTGAACACTGTCTGATGTCAGCAACTTTCAAACTAAGTCAAACCAAGTAGCTAAAAGGCAGTTTTCCCAGGCATTTCTTGCTCTTCATTTAAAAAAAAACCAACAAAAAAAAACAAAAAAACTCACTTTCAAATACAGACTTTGGGGAAAATAAATAATTATTTTTAAATCTTTTATTTGGAAAAAATTCAGATTTACAGAAAAGTGACAAGAATGAAAGTGGTACATAATATGCCCTTTTACCAAATTTACCAAATTCTACCTGTTAATGTTTTACCCTATTTTGCACTTTCTTTCAGTCCCCACCCCTCCACATATACACTTTATTTTTATCCGAACCATTTGAGAATAAGTTGCATAGTCCTTTAAGCCTATATACTTTAATTTTTATTCCTAAAAATGAGGATATTCTCTTCCATGACTAAAGTACAGATAGCAACTTCAATAAATTTAATATGGACCCTATCCATATTCTAGTTTTGTCGGTTGACCTGCATTTTTATTCCTCCAGTATAGGCTAACCTTTTAGTGTATGCTGAAATTTTTGTCTGAGGAGCATTTTTGGATCCTTTCAAGCCAGGAGGAAGAACCTAGTAGCATTGGACAGGGCTTCACTTTTGCCCACACTTGTCCCATATTTTTAGTGATAACTTGGATAGAAATCTTAAATGCATGCCTAACCTGCAGATGACAAAAAGCCGGAAGGAATAACTAATGCATTGATGACTCTAAAGAGTGAAACTAATAATATCAACATTTATTGATAGCTGTCAAATCCATTTGTTGATGCTATTAAGAGAAGCAGATTAACAGGGTCAGTGAGAAGAGGGAGGGTGTGAAGAAACATTCACTACTTTATTTAAGGGACATCGCCATCATGTGACCTTCTAGAGTGTTGCCTCTCAAATCTGAAATCAACCCGTAGTTTGGTTTCTCACACTTAAGTAATGTATGGACAGCTTTCTTTAAAAGAAGAAAATTTTCATGACCAGCTAATGTTGACTTAAGTTATTTATATTAAAATATTTCTTAAATATGGAAAATTTGATATAAAATTATGTATTTTTATTCTCAAACACAGGATTTATAAGTATTTGGATGTGTGTGTGCTTTTTGAGGCATATAATGCTACACCTCTTTATCAACTAAACTCGAGTATTCTGTATAATGTAGAGTGAATATACACTATCTTCATTTGATAAATGAACTTTTAAATCATATGAGAACGACATATTACAACTTCCTGACGGGTGCAGAGAGAAAAGTGGCCAAGTGGCTGGAGGGCCCTGGACTAAGTCTTTGATTCCAGAAGTTGCCCCTGTCTTCCTAATCCATTTCCTAACTTTATGGAAAATAGACACTGAAAATCCTTCACACCTGATACCTAGAAGCTTTGCTTAGGAGTTTGTAGGATGTTCATGAAAGGAACCTAGCAAAGGCTGGAGGAACTCTCTAGACTTAAGAGTTTTCATATGTATAGATCTTTTTGGAAATGCAGTTCATCTGCCTATATCTTTAAAGAATAGAAATTCTTACCTGAAAGAAGATGCCTTGATATACAACCTTCCAGTATGTTTCTTATGACTTATCCCATCTCACCTCCTAGAATGCGATGCTAGCTTGCGGAGGAAGGGAGCCCCTGCTTTTATAATACACTGACGACAAGTGTAGGGTGATTCAAAAAGAATCAAACACCTTGGAAAATATATTCCAGTATGTATGTTTTACTTCAGTAAGGCTTCATCATGCATCTTTTGTTAAGAACTTTGTGTTTGTACCATTTCTTTCTGGCAGCCCTGAAGGATATGAAGTTATTCATCCTGGCTGCTACTTCAGTCATTAATAACAATAAATTACAACAGGTCTGGGATGAACTGTGACACCAGGGTACATATTAAGAACTTGTAAGATTATAGAAATAGCTATGATAGTTTTATTACAAAGGGCTTGTCGGTGTAAGAAACACCCAAATCTATAGAGAATTTTTATAATAGTTTATTTGAGCCAAACTGTCGACATGCCAGGAAGGAAGATCTCACATCTACTGCAAATGATAGTTCTGCAGTTCTTTTTATACATTTGGAGCTAATGTGGGAATTATCCTGTGAGCCATAAGAATTTCTCTGTGCTAGAAAAGACTACATCACTTGGGCTTCCTTGCCCATTTTAAGATTTTGCTTTTTTAATTTTTATTTTGTTACTATTGTAATAATGTTTATTATTGATTTTTGTACATTTTCACATTGAGGCTCTAGAGAAAAATCAGCAATGGCTTGTGTATGATCAGCAGCGAGAGGTCTACGTAAAAGGACTTCTAGCAAAAATCTGTGAGTTGCAACAGAAATCAGAAACAGCTACTTTTTCACTCCTACAGCAGACAAAAAAGAACGAATCTGAAGGTACTGGTATAAACATGTTCTTTTGGGATAGGTCTACCTGATATTTTGCAAAAGGAGAGATTCCTCAAATTTAGGTTTTATAGGTATGTGTTAGAAAGTAAAATAAGGCCTAGCCGGGTAGCTCTGTTGGTTAGAACGTTGTCTCCATACGCCAAGGTTGTAGGTTTGATCTCTGGTCAGGGCACATATAAGAATCAACCAACGAATGCATCAATAAGAGGGACAACAGATTCTCTCTCTCTTCCCCTCCCTTCCTCTCTCTAAAATCAATAAATTTTAAAAAATATTTTTTTAAAGAAAGTAAAATAGAGGCAATCTTGTTAAAATGGTATTCTGAAAAAAATATCATTTTGGCCAGTCTGTTTTATTTCCCATTGTTTTCTGATAAAAGAAAGCAAAAAGGCACAGGGCAAAAGGAATCTCTGTCAGCTCTGAGGGCACATTACATTTTCTCCACTGTGCGTGTCCTCTCCTCCTTCAAAGCGCTTCTCCAACTTTATTTCCCCCAGAGCTGCCTTGTCACCGATTAACATATCAATCCCAGGAGAAAGTATACATTTTTTAGGCGATATGTCAATCATTTGAATCTTACCATAGAATTGAGATGCAGTTTCTTATGAATAATGCTGTTTTTTTTGCCAAATGCTTTGCAGTTTCCCTAACATTGCTCTCAACTGAGTTTCACAAGAACCCTAAGAGATGGGGCAGAGGGTCATTACTCACTTTACAGGTGACAGTCTAGGAACAGAAGAGGACCCCATGCAAAGCACTCATTAAATGACCGAGAGCCCTAACGGGATGGAAGTCTTGAATTACACAGAGAGAAGCCTAAAGAAAGGCGAGCACGGCTCTTGATTATTTAAAATGAAGTTAATGCCAGAAAGAAAATACAAAAGGAATATCTCTGGAGATAATTCAAAGCTGTTTATCCCTAGGGGACAAAGGTACTACTGTAATGCCTTTATAAGATTACTAAATATGAAAGAAGGATTTTAGTTATGGGCTAAGTCTAATTTTTTCTTTGGTAGTAGAGGAGTGTATGTATGTGTGTTACCAAAGTAATAATCGTTTGCTAAAATAATTTATTAGTACAGAAAGGTTCTGCTGCACCTTTCCCATCTCATCCTGTCTCTGTTTCCTCCTGTCAGGGCAGCTGCTGTTAACACTTCCATTTTTTAATTTTGGTAATGATCTCACCTATAAATAATGAGCTTATATCCCTATTTGTTGATTTATCTTCTGTAAACATTAGTGACTTTCCCTCTCCATAGAATAATTATGTTATTGTTTTTAGTTATTAGTATTGTAGTTTCAAATAACATATCTGGACTTATGTTTTTGTTCCACCAAATATCAACCCTATCTCTTGACTCTTCCTTTTGTAAGGTGAGGAAATAATGTGATCTTGTTTATAGAAATGAGTTTATCTTTATCTTTTCAGGAATACTACACATTTCATAAAGTGAGTTTTGTCCTGCTGTGTTTGTCATAGGTTATCTTCAAGAAGAAAAGCAAAAACATTACCACAACCTCCTGGCAAATGCAAAAAAAGATCTTGAGATTGAACAACAAACCATAACTCAGCTGAATTTTGAACTTAGTGAGTTTCAAAGAAAATATGAAGAAACCCAAAAAGAAATTCAAGATTTAAATAAACTGTTGTGTTCACAAAGAAAGGCAAATAGACAACATTTGGAAGAGGACAGGCATAAAGCAGAGCAAATACAAAGGCTCCAGGATGAGATTGACACTGCCAGGGGACAACTTGAAGAGGAGAAGAAGAGATCTGCAGAGCTCTTATCACAGGTCAGCCTAACCAACACGGTTTCCGTGATTCATAATTCAGATTTGTCATTGTGCTTACTAAGTGTCAGGGACTATTTTAACCACTAGGGAACCAGCAGGAACAAAACAATCCTGTCTCTTTTGTGGGTGTTCATATTTAGAATGGAAATAGGCCATAAACAAGAAACTAAAGAAAATAACACAGAATAATCTGACAAAGAGAAACTGGGGGCCAGCGAAGGCCTCACGGAGCAGATGGTATTTGGACAGAGACCTGATGACAAGAAGGAACTGGCACGGTGAGTGGCTCTCCAGCCAGAGGCACTCACATGCACTTACAGACGCTGAGAGAGGAGGTAAGTGTGTGTGAGAAGCCAAAAGATTTAAAGAGAGGAATCAAGGCTGACTCCTAGGCCTGGGCCATGGTACTGTGCTCATGTAATTCCTGTGGCACCTTCGTGTTCTCACACTCCCAGCTTTAGGCCAGGATGCTCCAGTCACTGAGTCTGGATTATGAGAATGGCATTTGGAGTCTATACCGGGACTCCAGTCCAGGATGAGTGTGGCCTTAGACAAATCACCTGACTTCTCTGACCTGCAGGTTAATCATGTGTCAAATTAACAATAATTTCTTCTCGCCTCACAGGGCTTTTGTGAGGGGGAACAAGAGAGCGTTAAAGAGCTTTGTAAACTAAAGGGACATGTTAGTGATTGCTACTATTAGAATAGTAATTTTCACCCCGGCTGGTGTGGCTCAGTGGATTGAGTGCCGGCCTGCGAACCAAAAGGTCGCTGGTTCAATTCCCAGTCAGCACATGCCTGGGTTGTGGGCCAGGTCCCCCGTAGGGGCTCTCAAGAGGCAGCCACATGTTGCCGTTTCTCTCCCCCTCTTTCTCCCTCCCTTCCCTGCTCTAAAAATAAATAAAGTCTTAAAATATATATATAGTAATTTTAAAAATCCTCCAGAAGTCGAGGGCAGTGGGAATAATCTGTAATATTTGCCCTCTTAGTCTTTACCACGCTTGTTTCTGCCTACAGGCATGAGCAGTGATATTTGTGAAAGATTATGCGTAAATGAGAATTTTGCTCCAGTTCCATGGCCAAGGAGGAGAGGCCCTGCCAGCTGTTATCCTACTCAGAAATATTATTAGATTAGATGTCAGAACCTCCAGAACAGTGGGTGTGGCCACTGTAGAGTTCTCTGCTGTTCCTCACTTTTCAGTCTGCGCCGCTGGGAGCTCTCAGCGGGGGCAGCACCGGTTTTGATAGCCATCAAAGCCACCAGCTGGAGTGACTCTCAGACTAGCAGGTGGTGCTCTGGTTAGAGACGTGAGACTCGTGAGCGCTCCTGCCTCCAGGTCAAGCAACAGAAAGGTTGGATATGACTGCACTGTCTCTATTTACACCCTGCAGGTCCAGTTTCTTTACACATCTCTGATAAAGCAGCAGGAGGAACAAACAAGGGTAGCTCTGTTGGAACAACAGGTACTCGCTGGGGTTGCTTCTAAATCCAATATAGCCCATTAGAAAATGGAATTTTCCCTCATGTTTACACTATCTGTGAAGAACCATTTGAAAGTTGTGAAAACGTTTTTTAAAAACTTTTATCTGTTCTGCCCATATATTCCTGGTACTGTTGTTAGGCTAAAACAGATTCTCTGAGGTGAGGTGGCAATTTTCTTGACAGGTAGATGTTTACCTTAGCAAATTTTATTCTTCCCTGAATGGCTTCTTGTAGTTTCTACTCTAGCCTAACAGGACCTCCCTAATACGCCTGCCTCATAACTTCAAGCAGAACTCAAAGAGACACCATTTATCTGAGAATACAGACCAGAGATTTTTAGTACATTCGAAACCAGGGAACAGCCATCTCTTTCCCTTCTCCCTCTTCCACATGAAGAAAGGGGTGAGGAGATACCTATACCTCAAACATTGGCTTTTTGTTACTTGGTTGATCCAAGGAACATGAAACCGTGAACATGGAAACCAGGAACATGAAAAGAACCATGAGCTTCTCTTTAAATTTTAATTTAATTGAATTTATTGGGGTGACACTGGTTCACAAAACGAAACAGATTTCAAGTGTACAACTCAATAAAACATTTGCACACTGCACTGTGCACTCACCACCCAAAGTCAAGTCTCTTTCTGTCCCCATTTATTCCTCTTTTGCCACTTCCACCTCCCCCCACTGTCCTTTCCCTCTGGCTATCACCATACTGTTGTCTGAGTCTGTGTGTCTCATATATATATATTTTTTTTTTCCTTAATATCTTCACCATTTTTTACCCAGCCCCCCAAACCCCTTCCCCTCTGACACCCTGTTCTGTGTATTTATACTTCTGTCTCTATTTTGTTTGTTAAATTATTTTGTTGATTAGATTCCACATATAAGTATGATCATATTTATTAATATCTCACTGTGCTCAGTTGACTTCTTGCTCAGATGGTACAACAAATGTTTGCTTCTTGTGCTAATTAAAAAAATTCAAGTATCCAGTCAAGAAAACTGGACAGTTTATACCAGCTGTAACTATCGTGTCCTGGGCATTTCTCCAGATTCAGGCGTGTACTTTAGACTTCGAAAATGAAAAACTTGACCGTCAAAATATGCAGCATCAATTGCATGTAATTCTTACGGAGCTTCAAAAAGCAAGAAGTCAAATAACACAGTTGGAATCCTTGGTGAGTCTAGAAGTTTAAAATTAAAACTTACTTTCTTCTTTCTCTTTATGCCTTGTTTCCATTTATATATCAAACCAGTTCCCAAACTAGGAGGATACAGCTTAAAGAGCAGCTGTTCCTCCAATCAGTAGGGAGAGTCCCTGCCTCATTTGAAGCAACTGCCCTTTGAGCATCAGTGAAGAGCACAGGAAAGAGAGACATTATGTCCTACCCACCTGGACTGTGATTCTGGAGGCACACAGAAGTGCCTGGCCTGGGGGCGGGGGTGGGGCAAGGGAGGGAATTATATTTTTCTATCTTAAAAAAAAAGAAAGGGAGGAAGGCAGGCAGGCAGGCAGGCTGTTTTTAGGGATAATGGACTATTACCGTTTAATGCACTGTTTTAAACATAGTGAGTTAAGCACATTTTGCGGGTTACCCTGAATACAATCTTTTTTTTTTTTTGGAACCTATAATCTTTTTTTTTTCCACTTTTTTAACTGAATTTATTGGGGTGACATTGGTTAATAAAATTATATAGGTTCCAGGTATACAATTCTATAATACATCATCTGTATTTCACATTGTGTGTTCACCACACCAAGTCAATTCTTCCACCACCATTTCTCCCTGCTATACCCTCTTCTACCTACCTCCACCCTCCTTTCCTTCTGATAATCACCATACTGTTATCTGGGAATACATAATCTTTTAAAACAAAAACCTTTTAAATAATATTGGTTCTCGGAGGAAATGGTTTTTGACGTACCTATTTTCATGTTACTAATAAGCTTTTGGACCAAACCTATTGGGGTCTGTGTGTGTGACTGTATGTCCCATAGCACGTATTTGATAATTCACCCGAGTGCCACAGAGTATTTGCAGATGGTAAAATATTACAAGTAGAATTACTCAGTTTTCAAAAAAGAAAAAAGCAATTGTTTTTTAAAAATCATTTGTAACTTCTTTATGAGTATAAAGAAAATATGTTTTGGCTCTGTCCTTTAGTGTTACTGATTTTGACCATTTATAATATTTGAAATTGAAATGTATCATTCATTTGTGTTAATGCCTGTTTTTCAAAGTATAGGAAGCCAGAGGGTATACAAAAGAATCCATAATTTTCCTATACTTTCTTTGTGTTCCTACTATCTATCATCTTCACAGAATGTTGTAAAATACTCATTTTTAAGCTTTATTCTAAGTTCGTCAGAAAACATGAAGGAGGAAAGTCTCAAAGGTATTATATAATTAGTCATTTCTGTGTATAACTTGTTTGATCTGCTAAAATTCTGTGCTGCTCTTAATTCCATGTCGTTCTTTACTGCTGAAGACCTCCTCTTAATCAAGACTAGCAAATTTTGTCAGCCTTACACACAGGCCGACCTTTACATTTGGCTCTAAGCATTTTAATAAAACCTACTCATATAAACACCTGACCCCAGTACTTCCTGGGTAGTCTGGGCAATTTATAACCACATCAGATGTTGGCACCATAATACCCATGAGCGGAGATTCAAAAGAAAATCTGTCTTCAGAACTGAAGCGGCTGGACCATCTACGGAGCAGTTACAACTTATATTTAAATGGCATTCATTTGACATTTATTTTTCAGAAGCAGCTTCCTGAATTTGCCTTCACAGAGCCGTTAGTCACTTTCCAAGGAGAAACTGAAAACAAAGTAAAAGTTGCCTCACCAAAAAGTCCCACAGCTGCACTGAACGAAAGCCTGGTGGAATGTCCCAAGTGCAATATCCAGTATCCAGCCACTGAACATCGAGATCTACTTGTCCATGTTGAATACTGTTCAGAATAGCAACATAATTGTTCTTTACTTTTGCCAAAAGATTCAATACTGTATCTTACATTAGCAAACGAACATTTTGAATTCCTTATTTCACCTTTTATATAAGAAACCGCCTATCTACCTTTATGACTCTGGCATAGAAGTTTATCACTGTATTTTTGGGGCTGCTTTGCACTGTCCTTGGCAGGTGTACCTCCCTGAGACGGCTCCTGTCCAGGCTTCAGTGGATGCTGAGACAGCTGACACGCTGCCCTGCTAAAGTACTTGACGGGGAAAAGATAGCTCAGGTTACTGTTTGGGAAGTAAATCTATAGACAGGCGAGTGAATATTTTGTGTTGTGGGTTTTTAAAAATCAAAGGTCATTAACCAAGTATCTTACTGTATGAGCACTTTTTATCTAAGAGCTTGATATATGTAAATAAATGTACCTTCAATTAAATCCATTGCTAAAAGATGGTGATACTTTCATTTTTTTCCCTTGTTATTATAGAGAGATTATTAGACGAGTTGGGAATTTTCTTGATATTTACTGCTTACTGCTGAAACTGTAAACCTAGCTATGTTCTGAGCACAAAGCAGATTCTGCATAAGGAATACTCCTAAGTAGCCACACACACACACACACGTTTTCTGTCATTAACTGGCTATCACTTTAAGTTGAATTTCAGTAGCACAGTGTATTGGTTAGTTAAAATTGTTAAAATCTAGTACTCTCATTTTAATTTGCAGGTATTTTATTTATTGTTTACTTATTTTTGGCACTCTTAAAGCTGGGCAATGTCATGAGCAGATATCTGCTTTTCTGAATATACTTATACATGTGTGTAAACCCAAAAATTGTTTATTTCTTTAGGCTTTCTAAAATGCTTAACATTAGGCTACTATTAGTAATATAAAGGAGAAAAAATAAAATTATTTAATAATTTTTAATGTTAATATACCTGTATGTATATAAATTAGTATTCTAAGATTTCTACCCAGAGAGAAGTGCCAGATAGTTACAGATTAACGTATAGTGTAAATAACGTAGTTAAGGATACACTGGAATCAAAAACTACATGAAGCTCCGAAAAGTTAGGCAAAATCTGCACAATCATTAGAATAAGAGAGAGAGACATTCTTGGGTTTCAAACTCCAAGTTAACTTCAGCACTCACCTTCTCTCGACCATGCCAGAAGCCCTTACGAATTCTCCGAACGCAGTATAGTGAATTAAGCCATATCAATCTAGAATCATGGGATGTTTTTTGACTTGGAGAGAAAAACGGCAGAACACACTACCTGGTGTCCTACATCCCTCTGGTCTGAGAAGTTCTGCCTTTTCAAATCCCTCCACCTGTTTCATGGATCCGTGCTATGCCAGTTCTCTACCATCTTTAATTTCAATTCCAAACATTTATCAAGTGCTAACTGTGTGCACGGCTCTGGCCTAGGTATTAGTGATAGAGTAATAATAAAATACAGTCTAGTAGAAGACACCAAAGTCTAAACAGATAAGTACAATACATTGTAGAAAGTGCTATAACGAAGTTATATGTCGGGTAGAGAGGCTTATTTATTTCAACCTTGCCTCATTGTAATAAAGGTTGATGGTCTGACTCTTCAAAGATACAAATCTTATACTGAGATAAAATTAAAAAGAAGTAGGAAAAAGCAATAGAACAAGATCAAGAAGTAAAACAGAGCAACTCAAGGCAGGCCATGGAGTGCTTCTGACAGGTGAGCCCTGAATTTGGTGCTGAGCTTTGTAGATGTTGGCACAGAAACAACTCGGTATGCCATTCACATGACTTAAAAATACAGCTGCTCTTCAAGAGAAATTCCACTACAATGGTCCTGGCACCGAGACTTTAAAGAGATTCCTCCAATGTGCCTTCACAGAGAAACCATGTAGTGTAAAGGTCCATAGCTTCAACAACAACCTGATAAACACGGCAGTGAATTCCACTCTGGTTTCTTAATGTTCTTACATTTAGGTGAAAAATGTGTACAGAATCATGCCCATAATCCTCAAGTGCAGACAATTCCATACTCTCCCAACACGAAGCTCTCTGCTGTTAACCCAGAGCAAATTTTAGAGCTAGGAGCCAACTCAGAAGCCTGTGACAGCCAGCCCCCTGGACTATGGAGACGTAAATGCATGCCTTCACCGAAAGGGGGCGCAACTGCTCAGCTCCAGCCAATGTTCTATGTGGATGAGTCCAGTGTAGCTGACCTTTCAGATTTTCCAAGAGAATTCCTGAAGTTTTAAATGTGACATCTCCCAACTTCTAAATGTTGGGAAAAATTACCACTGTGTGAGCCAAACACATTTCCAGTTTGTAACCCCTGCAGGGGTATCCAGCCTGCAGCCGGAGGGCCGCATGCTGCCCAGGAGGGCTATGAATGTGGCCCAACACAAAATCCTACCTGTACTTAAAACATGAGATTTTGTTTCTGTTTTTGTTAGTGTTTGTGTATTTAATGTATGGCCCAAAACAACTCTTCTTCCAGCATGGTCCAGAGATGCCAAAAGGTTGGACACCCCTGGAGAGCACCTGAATGGGGTAAAAGGAGTGGCTAGTTCAGCTTAGGATGGGCAGGAAGCTGTGGCAAGCTCGGTCCTGCCTGGTCTCTTAGGACTGAGATCTTCTCAAAACTGGTTCAATGAAACACACCTGTCTGAGGGATACAGCGTGAATATGACCCTTCTGAATGTCCCACCCACCTGCCATCTGCATTCTTGCCTACACTTCCCAGACAGATGTGGCTGGCTGCTAGCACTTCCTTGCTACCCGCTATTCCCCAAATCCAACAAGTGAGGGAATGTCAGACTTGGAAAGGACCCGGGAGGTCATCTACCCTATTGTCTTTGGTCCAGGAAGCCCGCCTCACCTTTGGAGTATATTGAAAACATTGATTCCTTGGCCTCCCCCAGACCTAAACCAGAACGCCTGGGGGTAGGGGACATGGAATATGCATTATTAACAAGCTCTCCAGGGCATTCTGGTGTTTTACTGAGGACTGAGGCCCGCTGAGCTAGTCCAACCTTGATTTCCTGATGAAACAAGAGTCCCAGAGAGGGGAGTGTTATCCAAGTTCACATAGTGGGTTTGCAAGAGAGTGAGGGAGGCTCAGGCTCCCAGAGGTAGTGGTTGGAGAGCCCCTACACTTTGGCTTGTGTGCCATGATACCAGCAAAAGTACTCTCCAAGACTCCCGGCAGTCTGTCCTAAGGTAAATCCAGTGGCTCGTTGGCCTGGTTCTCTTTATTCTTCCTTATCTTCTGTGATGTGCTCTCAGCTCCTAATCTAATGATGTTCTGGCTTTGGATGGTCAAGTGGGAAATAATAGTAAGACATCCAAGTGACCAATATAGCAGTTGCGCCCAAACAAGGGTGAAAGATCAAGATCAAGCTAGGGATTTGCATAGGATCTGGAGAAATTACAAAGAAAGGAGCAGAGAAGACTGAGCCTGGGAAGCATCTCATGGTCCAGAAGTAGGTATAAGCACGTAGAGAATCAAATTAAAGTTGTGTCTCCAAATGAAGCAACGAGAAAAAAGGAATGCCATGCACCCAAGAGAATGAGTTCACACCTGATAATAACCTTCACCCTCTTGCCTACCAGACTCACTATATTGATTTAATCCCAGGACCAAGCACAACTTCTACCAAAATGTTTTAACAGATATTACGGGTAACTATCCTGAAGGAATCTCACCCATTTTAAGGGGACTGTACCAAGCACTGATCTCATTACTTGATTCAGCACACTTTCAGCTCACCTGCAACAGGTGAGGTGCCATGCAAGGCACTAGAGGTGGAGAGGAGCGTACAGCTGAGCCCACCTTTAGCAGAGGTGAGGGAAGGTGGACACCAGCGCAGATCAATGACAGCACAGTGAGGTAAGTGCCCATTAGAAGGCACCCTACAGTCAAGAGAGGAGAGGCTCTCCTTCCAAAGGAAGTGATGGCTGAGCTAGGTTTAAGAAAGCAAATAATATTCGAATTGAATAGTATTTGTTCCGAGACTTATGTTGAAAGTGAATCATTAAAAAGTCATTAAGGAGAAACATGGCCTGAGTAATACTGGTTACCTTCTGATGACAAAGGATGATGATGGTGTAAAGGAAGGGCAGGAGTGAGGATCATATTGTGAAAGGCGTTCCATCACACCCCATTAATTATGTTGAGAGTCACATAGCTACAAAGATACAGAAGGCAAACTGTTTTGAATCCTAAAACATCAGAGGGGATAATAAATTAAGGTTTTAATGACGGAGAAGAAAAAGACTTAGAAAAACAGCAGCTTTGCTGTTTGATTCCTAGATTTTGCAGAATGGAACCCATGCCACTTTGCATAGGTTTGAAGGTGTGCACTTTCACTTGATTTTTATAAAGTGGAGGTAAGAGAGGTGCGTCCAATAGTAGAGGATTAAGAGATAATTCCCAGAATATATTATTTTCAGGATAAATTTAACAATCTCTCATATTCATATGTTATATAAATAATTCCCTTCTCATGGAGGGAACTTTATGGAAATGACAGTATTGGAGATCAAAAAGAAAGCACCTCAAAATTTAAAATTTATTTTGTTTCACTTCTTTGCAAATTCAGGGGAGCATGTTACTGTGGAAAGAGCCCTGAAATGGGAACCGCCAGACCCCAGCTGAAATTCCACTTCCGACTTTGAGCAAGTCACCAACCTCCCTAAGCCTCAGCTTCCTCCGCTCTAAAATAGGAATGTCAATGCCTTCCCCAGCTATCTTCCCAGGATGTCATGAAAATAAAAATCTGATTTACTTAGGAGCTCCTATATATTAAGTATTTTTAGTATACCAACCTATATGCTAAATACTTCATAAGTATCATGTCATTTTGTCCACACAGTAACACTATATGGGAGTTTCTATAATTGCTCCATTATACAGATGACGAAAATATGGTTTACAAGCTTAAGTCACTTGTCCAAGGTCACACAGCAAAGAGATACTGGCAGAGCCAGTATTGGAACTCAAGTGTGTCTCCCTCTAGAGGCTGAGCTATTGACCCCTACTTTCTCCTTTTCTATCATAAAGCCAGGAGATGTATGTGAAAGCACACTGAAGATGGGAAATAATGTCCAATATTTTTATTTTTCAGAAATGATTACAGCGTGGGCGGGGATGAAGAGAAGGTAAGAGAGTGACACTACCTACTTCCTAGAACCTCCATTCATTTTACTCATCCATTAGAACCACACTTCTCATTCTCATGTGCAACTAGTGATAGTGCAGATGAGTTCAGATGCAAATAACAGAAAAGGCTGACACTACTGAGTCATTTATTGCTTGTTTACAAAGAAGTCTAGAACCAGATAATCCCGATTTAGATGGCCAGTTTCACAATGTTAAGGTTCTGGGCTGTCATCTCAGTAATTCTCTTGGTCCCCTACTCATGCTCACATCAAGGCTGCTGCAATTTCAAACATCACAGCCTAATGAGACTTTTTTCCAATACCAAGAAGCAGGCAGCTAGCCAGGGTAATCAAAGAACACTCCTTAATGCCTTTCTCTTTTTACCCAGTAAAGGGAAGGAAGTTGATTGGAAATGGAAACGTTCATCCAGAAACTCCACAGTACGCTTCCATCTCAGAGGCCAGAAGTGGATTACACAGTATATTTGCATGGGCCAGGTTAGGTTTCAGTAATAAATAAACCCTGAAATCTCTGTGGCTTAACACAATATAGGTTTTCGGTTTTCTTTGTTTTTTGTTTTTTTATCTTACTCACCTCCCAGTTTTTGCGAGCTGGTGGACCTCCTTCGTCTCATGGCTACACCCCCACGAACATGAAGCCTCCACGGTCTTTGCTGTGGAGACGAAGGCCGTGGCCCGAGCTCTTACCTGTGGCGGACCGGAAGTGACGCACGATCCTCACATTCCTATTGGTCAGAACTTGGTCCCGCGTCCCCACTTCCTGCAAGGTGGCGGGAATGACAACCTGCCCAGCAAAGGAAACAGGGTGCGGAATCCTTACTTAGCGTTGTGTTCCGTGCATGGCCGCCCCAGATGGCGGAGAAGAAGAGCATGAGGAATGGCTGCGGGGCAGGAGTCTGCCCCTCCATCTTAGGTCTGCCTGCTCTCTCTTCGGGCCAGAAAATTGGTTAAAGATGCGGCAAGAAATGTTCTTCTCTGGGCTTCTATGATTCTTATGCCTCCTCCTCCACAGCCTTTTCCTCTCAGTTTTATAATCATCTTTCACTTGCCTGTCACTCCCCATACTTCCCACTCCCAACAGACTACAGTAAGCTTCTTAAGGTCAAAGGTTGCCTCTCCTTCCCAGCTCTGATGCTTAGACTGGGATCTGGCATGTAGAAGGTGCTCAATACATGTTTTTAGAGCAAGTGAGGGCCTTATAGAAATAATGATTTCAACCATTTGACTGACTTTAAAAAATACCTGGCCCTTATCTTTAGAATTACCAGCAGAATCATTGAGGAACAAATAATATGATTCAATCTTTAAACAAGCATGGGTGCAAATGAGACTACACAGCAGACTTCAAGAATGTGGCCATAAATCAAGTAAACGTTTGATCAGTGACATCAACATGCAAAACATTTCCTTAAGGAAACTGACTTCTAGAAACCTACTTAGAATACCTTCGGTCTGGCTTTAAGACTTTAACCAAAACTACACCTCCAAGATTGGAAGTCTTGAGAGTCCCTTGCATGCCCAGAGAAGTGTCACAGTGATGGTGGCTGAGGCAGGGGGTAAAAAATACAGGCTCGTTTGATACATACCCTTTAAGAAATTTAATTAAGGAAGACAAATAATTGAGGTTCTTTATCAGCAGGGATTATCACCATTATAGTTGAAATGTCTTGAGGACCATAAGACAGATACTGTGGTAAGGACTTTGGGTGCATTATCTATTTTGATCCTCTCATCAGTGTCATGAGGCTGGTACTATTATGCTAATTTTACTGATAACCACAGGAAAGCTCAGAGAGTTTAATATTTACCCAAGACCATATAGTTGTTAAACGAGAACCAAGTCATCTTGTTTCAAAGACAACTTTCAACTGTTAAGATTTAAACTTGCTCCCAGATTCAGAGTACTGGACGAAAATTTGGCAGGTGTTTTTGCTCATCCATTACTGTGTAACAACACAGCCCCAAACCCAGTGGCTTAAAACAAAACATTTATTACTACCTCTCATGGTCCCATGATTGATGGGACGCCTGGGTGGTTCTCCTTGGCGTCTCTTGTGTAGTTTCAGTTTCTGTGGGCTAGCTTCAGAAGTCACACAGTGTCACTTCCACTGCATTCCACTACTCAAAAATAGAGAAAAGGACCAGCCTAGATTCAAGGGGAGAGGACTACACCCAAGGAAATGAATACCAGGAAGCATGTTTCACTGGGGCCATCCAGGACACTGGCTAAATGAGCAAATGAGAAGCATCCCTAGCATGTGTGCGAGGGCTTCCCTCTTAGAAAAAAGCTTCACATTCACTTTTCATTTGGTTCTTTGTAGCCTGTCAGGTGGGCAGACCAGGGTCAGGACTAAATCTCTATTTTATTGACATGAAATTAAGTGACTTAGCAAAAGTCACACAACTTCAAAATGTGGGAGTTCTGTGTGAAAGTTGGTCTCCTTGATCCCCCGCCTATAAGCTTTATGGATTTTCCCAAGTGGCCATGGTTTAGAACTCTTTGGCACTTCGAAGCAGGAAGGAGATAGAGAAGCCATCAGCACAAAGTAATCGAGGGAAAGCAATGATGGGTCTAAATTTAAAAAGAAAAAGGATATCAATGTTGTAAGAATTTTAAAGCAAGGTAATACCTGCTATAAAGCTAATGCAGCAGTGGACACATAGCTACTGCTCATGGGAATGTAATTTGGTGCAGACATTTGGGATATCCAATAAATACCAAAAGCTTTAGAGTTTTGCAAAAATATTTTACCCAGAAACTTCATATCCAGAAAACCTCAATGATGGAAGACTATTCTAACACCTAAATAGGTGTTATAGAAAAATCTTTAATACCATGTAAAATGTTTGCAACATTATTTATGGGGAAAAGCAGGTTTTAAAGAATATTAGAATATCCCATTTTTATTTTTAAACCCATGCATGTGTCCATACACAGAAAAAGAGAAAAGAAAGAAATGGTATCAAAATGTTAATAGTAGTTATTTAAGGATGGTTGGGATTATGAGTCATTTAAAATTATAATATTTTATTTTATTTTTTCTTTATATTTTAAAATTGCTTATAGCATGCATTACTTTTGTAATGAGTTTTTTTAAAGATTTTATTTATTTATTTTTAGAGAAGGGAAAGGGAGGGAAAAAGAGGGAGAGAAACATCAATGTGTGGTTGCCTCTCCCACGCCCCTACTGGGAACCTGGCCGGGCATGTGCCCTGACTGGGAATCGAACCAGGGACCCTTTGGTTCACAGGCTGGCACTCAATCCACTGAGCCACACCACCCAGGACTGTAATGACGTTTTTTTAAAAAAAGATTTTATTTATTTATTCTTAGAGAGAGAAGAAGGGAGGGAGAAAAAGAGGGGGGAGGGAGAAAAAGAGGGAGAAAGGGGAGGAGATGTGTTTGGCAGGACTGATATGGTGATTTTGCAATGCAGTTTGGAGAGAGAGAAAGTAAACTAGGAGAAAGGTAGCCAGGCCTTGTAATCTCATTACTGCATTGGTTGTAGGAAGAGAAGACGCAGTGCCTGCACTCACAAAATGCTTGGTTAAGAAGGCTTGTTTTTCCAGGGGGTTGGGACTCTGATGAAGCCAGGCCAAAGGGCTCTGAGGTTAAGATAAACGTAAGCACAGGAGGAATAAGACTCACATACAAACCTACTCTGCTGAACAGAAAAAGGCATTATGTAACCCACTGGGTTGCAGAAGGGAGGCTCAAAGAATTGGTCTTGGAGAGTTCCCAGTCCAGAACAGTGTGGTCACTGTAGGGGCTGCTTCAGTAGAGTGCCCATGGTCACCACCCCAGGGTACAGATGCTCTGTTCAACTCTCACTGTTGTTGTTGGCCACTGGATGCCAGAAACCCACAACTGTGCCCTAAACTCTTATCCCAAAATGGATTCTATGAAGCCCCGGCTTTCTCCTGTCCTCTTCTGGAGGCCAAGTCTGTCATGGGTATCTGATTGGCTAAGCTTAGGGTACAGCCATTGTTGCAAAGGGACTGGGAAAGCCAGTATCAAGGCTTTGACCTTGGGGAGGCAAGGCCCATAATGTTGGAAATTTGCCAGTCACAGAATGGGGTTCAGAACGACAGCTATCAAGGAAGTATACGACTCCCAACAGCATGTCTGTGTTGTGCATATGCGTATGAATAGACATTTGATTCATGCCTCAAGGTCCTACTTCCAGGGTGTCTTCATCCTTAAAAATCCGAAGAACCATCATGCAAGCCCCCGCCAGCAGCGGGAGCCCAGTCTCTTCATTTGAGTGTTACTCGGCCCCTCTGAGCTCAGACCACGGCTGCAAGTACCATCTGGTCAGCCCTGCTTCGTGTAGCTCTGCTCCTTCAGACTGCCATTGCCCCCCAAACATGGGCCTGGGTCTCTTCCTTCCCCTCCGTCTAAAAATGAAGAGCTGACACAGTCTTCAGAGACATGGCGGGCCCATGGGGGAAGACACTGGCCCCTAATGCACAGAGCAGTTGGCTCTGATTTGTCACACCCTTTCCCCTTAAGACTCAACCCTGTTTTTTTTGCCCTCGGCAGAAACAAAGGCCTATTAAAGTGGCCCTAAAGATGAATACAGCCATCAAACTTACAATGCAGAGACAGAAGAAATTTTTTTAAAGCATTGCATTTTAGTTTTTTCTCCAGATGAAACCTTATTTGGGAGGAGAGAGTGATAAACTGCTCTAATGGGTTTCTTCTTTAGAAAAGTCCAGAAAGCAAATTAAAGGCAATGCCCCAAAGCAGTCTCAACCTGCCCAACCCCGGGCCTGTCAGGAGCCCCACCGGCCTGCACAAGGGGAAGTGAGCCTATGGGCGGAGAATGATTCTCTTCTTCCTCGGCTTTCCCATGTCTACCCTTCCCCTTTTAGTGACTTCCATGTATTTTCCACCAATCCAGTTCTGTGTGTCTTTCAGTGCTTATCTGTTGAATGACTGACCAGCATTCTGCTTGGGTCCCTGGGAGAGCCAGCTACTATCCTCACCCATCTCCCATGACATTTCGTTCAAGACCTTCATGGACCTGTTTGTCTATGCATGTCTTGTGAGTTTCACTTTAGGAAAAGAACTATATATCATTTACTATGGAGTCCTCAACAACTGGCGGAGTGTTTATCAGCCTCTTTGAATGAAAAGAAGGAAAGATGAATGGATGGATGGATGGACAGATACCTGAGCTTTGAGGGACAATGGTTATTGTAGCCAAATGCCACCAGGGGGCAGTGTGGAAGACCTTGTAAAGGCCTCCCCAGACTCTTCTACCAAACCCTGGCTGGCAGGTGTTCTAGACCTTACTTTGTTCAACATTTTCATTTGTGAGAGGACTTGAGGCCCAAGAGTGTGAAAGCTGTGCCCAGAGGCACGCAGGTCCTGAGGGGGCTTCCATTACAGTTTGCCTAATAAACCCAGCTCCCTAGGCTCAGAGGGCCCTGGGGCTGCAAAGCCTCTTTCATTATCACCTGAGGCCCTTCTTAGGAGGCTGCCCATTGTCTGCTGGCTGGTGAACACATGTAGCACAAAGGAAACAGACCACTGAGTTCGTCATCCAGGGCCTCGTATGTCTTCCCAGCCCTTCAACATGGTCCCAGCTTTGGTGACTTGGGCCTTCACTGGACTCCCCCTTTCTCTGACAAGTCTCTCTTTTTGGGACGTACCTCACCTTGGCTCATAATTCCCAGAAGAGGAAGGGCCCCATTCTCAGAACATGTCCTACACCAACTGAACTTCTTTCAAAATTTACTTCTCTTGTGCACCATCTCCTGCAGCCCTCCTATTTAATGTCCTCTATCTCTTTATGTGTTTGGGGGGGTGTAGGGGGGTGTGGGGGCTCTCTCCTCCCCTCCTGGCTGTTCACAGCAGATTCCCAAAGCACCATGCCTTCGATAGCCGAGAGATATATCTGGAAGACACACAAAACCTCAAAATTTTCTTTTAATTCATTCATCTATATTTAATTACTCAATTATTTAAAAAATCTGCAGCGTCAGGACTGAAACAATACACAACCTGACATTTTCACAGCAGATTCCCAAAGCACCATGCCTTCGATAGCCGAGAGATATATATCTGGAAGACACACAAAACCTCAAAATTTTCTTTTAATTCATTCATCTATATTTAATTACTCAATTATTTAAAAAATCTGCAGCGTCAGGACTGAAACAATACACAACCTTGCACTTATTCGGTCCTTACTATTGGCTAGGCACTGTGCTAAGCCCTGACATTCATTATCTTATACAGGCCTGTGAGAGAGGTATTATTAGTTTCATTTTATAAAGGAGGAAACAGAGGTCTAGAGAAATGATGTCACTGGCCCGAGGGAGCAGAGCCAGTAAGCTAAAGGACCAGAATCAAACCTTGGAGGCCGCCAGCCAAATGATAGGGCATTTTCTGCAAATGTTCACTGTTGGGCTTGTAGTGGCTCATGCCCAGGACGCTGCACCCCAGCAGGCGGCGCCGAGTGGGTAAGCACACAGCCCCAAGGGCACCAGGATGGGCAGGGGCGGCAGAGACCCCAGGCCTGGGTTTGTGATCACTTATGTACATTGTAGCTTTGTGGTTCTTGGAGTGGAGTTTCAGAATATTCCATCAAGCTTGATTCTGCCACTGCATATCTAGACTCTGTGTGGGACTCAGCATCACCTCAAACAAAGCTGCAGCTCAGAGAAGAGCCCCTCCAATTTCACTGGGTTGGGGTCTGCTGGATGAGGACCTAACAAGCCATGAGAGCCGGAGCCGGACTCTCTTTGCCATGCTGAACCCTTGACTATACTACTTGTTCTGGAGAGCTGTCCTCAGGATGAGATAAAAGCAGGAACATGGCAGTGTTTCTAAATTCAGAGGTCTGTACTTGTATAAATCCACGTGTCGTTGTTATTGTCAGGAGCCGGGCTGGCATGCTTTAATTGAATTCTCCTGGATGCCCCGAGGAGAAGTTCCTGGCCTTCTGGACCGCACAGGTCAGGATCATTTTTTTCCATTATAAATCTCAATAAGTCACTTAGGACTGTCAACTTTTTTACATGGGGTGTTTTTTTTTGTTTTTTTGTTTTTTGTTTTTAATGACTGCTACAAACACACTCTGTCCTAAAAGAAAAAGACATTTAACAAAAAAGCAGGTAGAATATAATCCTACAATTGAAAGTGGATGTATGTAGCTTCATAATAAACTATGTGGTCTATGTTTTCCTCAATTTCATTTTCGACCAGTGGAAACTACAGCAAGGACTGGCCTCTGGGAACCATTGCTGGAGAGCGTCTGTGGTTTATACGTGTGTCCTTCCCTTGCAGCCAAGCCCTGGGCAGCAGAGGCTGGGCTGAACTACACCATGGGGCAGTCATGTGCTCTGGGGAACTGAAGAACAGATCAGACATGTAACATCCCAGACATAAAAATTTAATGCATATTACCGAACAGCACGTGAACCACGACCCTCATTTGTGAAGTACCCACACGCCTACAGGTAGCCTTGGAGGCTCAGGACACACCGAAAGGCTCTACAGCAAACTCCCACAGGGTTGTTTCTGATGGGAGAATAATAATTATGTTTATTTTCTCTGACTTATTTCTTGCATTTTCCAAATCTTCCTGTTTTGTAATCAGAAACACAGAACAAATAAAGTAGGAAAAAAAGTGATGCAAGAGAAATCATGCAACACACTGTGTAAGACCTTCGCCAGTGGTCTCCTTGGGACTTGGAGAATGTCAGTGAAGCCACGTTTTGGACTGAAGTAGGCTCTTCTGGGCTTGTGCTGGTGTCGCTTACCTCCTGTCTTTACGGTTCTGGGTCTGGGCCTGCTGTCTGGCGTGTGGAACACACTCTGTTAGTGTGTATTGAGTAGACTGCTTTCCATCTTAGGCTGGTGTGACTCCTGGCCAAGAGGGGATCACAGAGAAAAGCTGCCATTTAAGTAGAAACGGACCACCCCTATACTGATTCTCTTCTTAAGTTAAAAAATTTGTATTTGATTGTAATAACTATATATGGTACCAGGTGGGTACTTGAAATATCAGGGGGACCATTTTGTAAAGTATATGGTTGTCTAATTACTATGCCGTACACCTGAAACTAATACACTATACTATTTAATGTAAATTGTAATTGAAAAATAAAAATTTTTAAAGAACTGTATTTGAAGGCTTTGATTGCATCTCTCCTTGGAAGAATGGCACAAAGTGATCACCAAGATCCCTTTCATGCGTTTAAGTTCCTGTCTTAGAGGAAATCTGGCTGCTGTTAAATGGGTGATCCCGTTGATCAAGCATCATGGTGACAGGCAAAAGGAGTTAATGTGGGCCAGCTGAAGCAGGAAAGAAATGCACTGGAAAGTCTCCTAATAACTCCCAGTTTGGATATGAAGAACCCTGTCAGTGGGTTCTAGAGCCCACTGATAAAACAGGCAAGACCCAAGAGCGGTCAGACTGAGGGGACCACTGCTGAGGTCCCTGAGCCCTAGCTCCTGCAAAGCTCTCCGTTTTCCTATGATTCTGAGTTGACAGGTTCACTGGTGGGTTAAGTACCCTGGTTACGGGCCCAGGCGCCAGACGGCATGGTTTCAGGTCTCACTCACTATGACCTTAGGCCAAGTCCATGACATTTCTACGCCTTGTTTCCACACCTGAAAAAATAAGGATAATATGAGTACCCACTTGCTTTTGTTATCTTTTTCTGTGAAACAAATTACCCCAAACCTGAGAGGGTTAAAACAAAAAGTATCATCTCTCCATTTCTGTGCATCAGGAGCAGCTCGCTGGGTGATTCTGTCATGAGGTCTCTCAGGAGGTTCTATCAGATGCGGGCTAGGTCGGCACTCGTCTGGGGCTCCGCTGGGGCTGGAAGGTCTCTTCCCGAGGTGGCTCACTCACCTAGCTGGCAAGTTGGTGTGAGCAGTTGGCAGGAGCCCCAGTTTCTCCCTAAGTGGGCTGTTTAGGGGACCTCAGAACATGGCAGTTACCTCCCTCTGGAGCAAGTGATACCAGAGAGAGAGCCAGGCAGAAGCTATACCTGTGCGTGACCTACCTGTGAAGTCTCAGCACATGATTTCTGCCACATTCACTCATTAGAGGAAAATAAGTCCAGCCCTTAAGCAAGGAGATGAGAATTAGTCTCCACCTTTTGAAGGGCGGAGTGTCAAAAAGTTTACAGCTCTATTTTACAACCACCACACTACGTCACAGGACCATATGAAGATTAAATGAGTCAATACAAGTAAGTGCTTAAAACGGAGCCTGGAATATGCTAATTGCCATGTCAGTGTTCGATGGCTGCTATCATTATCGTTATCGCTATTACTGTTATTATTCCTCCCTGCCCTGCCAGACCCCCAGCTCCCCACTGTTCCTTCTCCCCAAAGTTACCTCAGAGGTGGGGGTTGTTCCCTCCTTAAACCACTAGTTCCTCAGACGCCCTCAGGGAAGCAGGGGCTTCTTTAGGACTGGCCCCACCTTCTTTGTCTGCCTCAGGAAACAGTTTAGTCACACTAGGACGCCAGCCTTGGTGGTCAGGCCTGGCCGCCAGCACGAGGGCATCCTCCCTCACAGTTGCTACAAGGCTGACCCTTGCTCTCCTCTCTTCATCTCGTCAGACAACATGCCCGCAACAGTGAGTTGAGGAAATTCCCCAGGCAAGAGGTTGGCTTGGTGACACACTCTTGCCCAGCAGGCACCCTGGGTGCGACAAGGCATGGGGGTGGGCTTTGAGAACAGCAACAACCAGCAGGTGAGTGGAAGAGCCAGGGAGAAGGGCAGCCATCACTGCCGCAAGCCCACAACCCACGAGGCAGAGCCACAGTAAATCAACGTGCAGGCAGCTCCCTGCAAAGGGTGTCCACCTGAGGGGCTGAAGCCCAGCCAGGCCCTGCTGCCAAGCCCAGAGCTTAGGCTGCATCTGCCCTGAGGAAAGACTGTCTTTCCCTAACTGTCTGGTCAGGGCAGGCACTTTTTCTAAAGTATATAAAGCATTGCATATGCTGACCGTGGCTGGACCACCAGATGTAATTCGAAGATCCCTGCGCTGGGCCCTAGTATGTGAATACTTCACAGTCAGGTGGCTGATCACTCATTCCAGCTGGGTGTAGCTTTTTCAGTTCCCAGTGTCTGCTTGGGTTTCTTTCTTTTGCCTGACAGGTATGCCATGGATAGAAGAGATGATGACAAGCTAGAGGTGCACGGAAGCGCTTGCCCTTCTCCAGGTTCCTCAGGTCTCTCCACTTTTGCAAGTGCCGAACTCCACTCAGTGTCTCGTCTGCCTGGGAACCCTTGGACCTCCTTGAAGAAGGAGCACAGGGAGCTTTTAAGAGCACAAGCTGGTGCCCCTTTACCTCACTGGCCTGGCCAAGGGGGCTTCTTGGCTGTGAATGCTCAGGGCAGTTGGGCCCGGGAATGTGGGGGGACCCTCCTGGACAAGATGGAGGCGCAGAGGTGCAGAGGAAGGAGGGAGACTTCAAATCTTTACACAGAGATGAGCACCCTTTGCATTCTGCTCTAGCATAGACCCTAATTTCGCAAGGAAATACTCTGATCTCTGCAAGGACTTCAGTCTCAAATCCAAGATGGATGGATAGATAGATAGATAGATAGATAATAAATAAATAGATAGAGAGGTAGGCAGGCAGATAGATGTTAGAGGATAGACTACTCATAGATAAGTTTGAAGAGCAAGCAATGGGCCAGTAAGCATTTGCACACAAACTTTATAAAATTTTTCCAGAGGAAAAGTAAAACAACCAAACAGAGAAAAAGCCCCCTCCTCTTGTTTGGTTAAAAATATAATATAAACAGTCACAGAAGTTATACCTCTATACAGACTTCCCTTTAGCTCAGAAGCTAGACTCTATATTTACACTTGGTGGATCCTTGTCTCACTGTTACAATTTTATCTAAGAGTGAGGAGCATGATAATAATAGTAGTTAATAACGTGAGCAATAAATACAATTCGTACCAGGGCTCAGCCCGTGGTTTCCTGTCATCGTGTTTCCGACAAACACGTGAGGTTGGTCCACCCTGATGACTCGGTGCTGAGGCCTGTGGACCAAGGGGATTTGGCAGCTGCGCACACCTGGGGCCGTAGCCCACTCCTCAGAGTGTGTTCCTCATAACACAGCTCCTCGCCAGGGGTTGGTTAAAGGGCTAGAGAGTTTTTGGTGGAACCCCTATCAGGAAAATGATAACATTTCTGGCTTTTGCCACTTGATGGGTCTTTACGACAGAGAACAACAGTAAGAGGTAAAGTCTGGTGAGGTCCCAGGAAGTCATAGCCTCTAGTACAAGATTTCTCAAGCTCAGCCCTATAGGCATTTTGGGCTGAACAGCCCCTTGTTTGGGGGCCGTCCTATGCATCTGGGACATTCAGCAGCAGCCCTGGCCTCTCGCCGACCCACTGGATGCCAGTGCCAGCAGCAACTCCCCAGTTGTGTCAACCAAAAATGTAACCAGATATTACAAAATATTTTTGTGGTGTTTGTGTGTGTGTGTGTGTGTATGTGTGTGTTTTCATGTGCACGTGCACTGCCCTGGTGGTTAAGAGCAGGGCACTGGAGTGTGACTACCGAGATATGAATCCCAGTGCCTGCAAAGTGTAGGGACACTGAATAAGTAAATAAACATAAAGATAGTCTGACCATTTAATTTATCTTCCAAACCAGGGCAATTTGAAAGTGAAAAAGGGTTCTAATAATAATTTTATAACCGGAGGCTATCTCTGCAAATGGGTACGTGTGGTTGGTCCGTAAGAATACACAGTGTTGAGCCCCAAGCCTGACCCAGTGTCCACTGGATGACTATTGTGCTAAATGCCTTTACATACAGGAACTTCATTTAATCCCTCCCCCCCCAAAAAAAACCCTTATGAGGTTGCTATTATTATTATACCCTTTTTACATATGGGAATGCTGAAGAACTAGAAGCTAAAGTAATTTGCCCAAGGTCACACAGTGAGTTGTACAACCATGATTCGTATCCTGGCAGGTGAATTTCCAAGCTTGTGTTCTGTGCCCGCGTGTCCTCAGCGCCCAGGGAAACACAGCACTACTCAATATTTATGGGACGCCATGTGAGTTAACAGCTCTAGGTCACTCACAGTTTCAACATTAAACCCACTCACCAAGCTGGGTTTTCAGAGTTTATTGTGATAAAAAGCAGATACGCAACCATCAACATGGAGCAGGAAATGCAAGTGACAGTGCCCAACCTGATTCCCAGTTTCGTAGAGCTCAACAGGTGCCCTGTCATCCCAGTAGGAGCTCACTGTGGTTATTTAAGAATGAAACAAAAATTTTATTTTTCAATTCATATTTACAGTTGTCCCTGACGTCTACTAAGTTGTTAGAACATATTCATTGAGTTATTCGGACCCAGCTGCTTAACAAATGGAACTGTTTATTTTTCTGGCCTGGGGGCACCAAGAAGGTGATGGAAAGGAGGAAGTTGGGAAACCTCTGCGCTCACCATTTGGCCATTAAGAGAACCCTGGAGGGTAGGGATGGGCAAGCCCTTCTAGCCCAGAGACCTCACCCTGGCTGTCCACTCTGGGGAAACCTCTCTGTCCCTATGGCACATCAGCCTAGGATCATGGAGTTGCCCCTCCCTCTTTCTCTCTCACACACACACAGCTTGCCTTTCCCTTACACAAAACTATTGTCCCTGACCCCAGCTGGACAATGCCACATTCCATCTTTCCATCTGAGCTCACTTTATTTCAATCTCTTGCCCCTTTTCAACTGTGTCGGGAAGCAAACTGGTTGTTTTACAACTTGAATTTAGTCACGGTTCAAGTCGAGCGTATTTTCAATGACATGCAGTCTGCCCCTCGGGTCAGAGGTCACATCGTCAACTCAGACTCACATGACACAGAGATAAGCAGACACACAAATTCACCCCCTACCCCTAGAAAGCACTGAGGCTGCTACACTGGACCCTTCATAAATACACAGAGACAAGCACAAGACAGAATGGGCAACTGGGAGAGGCCCGGTCCATGGCAAAAGGGAGACGGGCTAACGGCTGGGGTAGGGAGGAAGTCGTCGCTGCTAGGGCCACAAGCACACTTTACATTCTCTAACTGTCTACGATAACAGAAAACTGGACTGCATGGGTGTGGTGGAAATGCATGGGGCAGGGGGAGGGGACATGGCTTTTCATTATTAACCAGGGGTTTCTTTGGACAAGTCACTTCTTGCTGTGCCTCAGTTTCCTCATCTCTCAGAGGGTTTGATTGCCCATTGCTTGTCGAATGGGGTGGGGGGGGGGTGCCGGAGGCACATTCACAGCCTGTGTGTGCACCTGAAAGCTTTGGAATGTCTTTCTGGAGTTCCAGGCTTATTCAAGATTACTCTTTTTACATGAAGACATTTTATATCATTGCTCAGAATGCAAAATTTACATGCATTTTAATAACAGTAACTAATCATTGATTACACTTCATGGGCAATTACTGTGTGTCCAGTGTTGTGTTAAGCTCTTTTTATGATCCTCATAGTTACCCAATGAAATGTCTTACTATTTTCATTTTATATATTAAAAAAATAACAACAACAAAAAAAACCCCCTGAGGCACAGAGAAATGGAACAATCGCCCCAAAGGCACATGTTACCAAGCAATGATAAAACAAAAAGCTTCTCCCCCTATCACCTTCACCCCGAAAAAAAAATGCTTTGGGATTTACCCCCAGACCCGTGGGGCTTCTTTGGTGAAGCCTAAACAGCGCAGGCCAAAATGATTTCCAAAGTCCAGCTCTGACACTCCTAAATCAACTTTAGCTAAATCCATGGATTAAAGACTTCAGCACACCGGGTGCCATTGGAGGATGAAAGAGGCTGGAGAGGCCCCTTAGGGATTCTGAGGGTTCAGTGGGTGGGGTTTCTTGGCCCCTCGGGCGCTTCCAAACGTGACGGTAGGCGTGAAACCTCTGCCTAGGTCACCGCCTCCTGTGCAGCCGGGGTGTTTCCAGCTGCTGTCGCCCGGCACTTCCTCGTTCCCGCGCGCCCCTGGCTCAGCTCGCTACGCCCAGCGCCCGCGCTCCTCAGGCGGGAGGGGGTTAGAGGGGAGATGTCGCAACCGCCTCCCTCCCTCTTTCCCTGCCTTAGCGCTCAGTCACCTCCCAGATGAGCGCGCTCGCCGACAGCTGCGGGCCGCCGGCCGCCGGGCATGTCCCTTGATTGCGCACTGACGGCGGGCATTGGGCCCCTGCTCAGACTGGAGCGGGCCAACCGCACCCGCTTCCCCTTCTTCTCCGAAGTCAAGGGCGACCTCCGGCTGGTGCTGAGCACAGTGGAGACAGTCGTGCTGGCGCTGGTCTTTGCTGTGTCGCTGCTGGGCAACGTGGGCGCCTTGGTGCTGGTGGCGCGCCGACGGCGCCGTGGCACCACCGCCTGCCTGGTGCTCAACCTTTTCTGCGCGGACCTGCTCTTCACCAGCGCCATCCCGCTTGTGCTGGCAGTGCGCTGGACAGAGGCCTGGGTGCTGGGCCCGGTCGCCTGCCATCTGCTCTTCTACGTGATGAGCCTGAGCGGCAGCGTCACCATTCTTACGCTGGCGGCTGTCAGCTTGGAGCGCCTGGTGTGCATCGTGCACCTGCAGCGCGGCGTGCGGGGCCCGGGGCGGAGGGCGCGGGCGGCGCTCCTCGCACTTATCTGGGGCTACTCGGCGCTCGCCGCGCTACCCCTCTGCATTTTCTTCCACGTCGTTCCACAGCGGCTTCCGGGCTCCGACCAGGTGAGCGCCGGGCAGCTGTCGGGGAAGGGCTGGCAGGCTGGGATCCGATGGAAACGGTAACCGGGGACGAAGATTAACAGCAACAATAATAGGTCATTTGTTGCATTTAACCACTGTGTTAGTGTGCCTGGCGCTGAGAAGTTGTATCTCTTATATTTCACTACAACCCCGCAACGTGGGTCTCATAAAAACCCACCAAAACGCTGTAAGTGAAGTCCCCAAAATGCCTGTAAATTGCACTGACTCTTTATTGCAAAATTAATGAAATAACGGGGCGGGGTGGGGGGGCCCTTAACAGTCGGCCAGACGGAATTTAGGGGATTCGGAGTGGCTAATCGCATTATATTAAATTCTGCTTTCTCGCCGGGTGCGACGGTACTCTTATCACACCTACTTTAGAGATGAGGAAGTTGAGGCAGAGGGGTAATTTGCTCAGGGTATCTCACCCTTGGTACCAGGAGGAGCTGAGGTTGTGGTCAGCAGATTGAGTGCGAGCTAGGCAAGGGTTCTGCTTTGAGAACCCGCGGGCAGGTGAGTGCGAATGGGCCGCGGAGAAAGGGAATTAGAGACCGAAGGACTGTAGACTCAATGCTGCCTCTACGCGAGTTGTGATTTCCCCTCCTGGAGCCTCAGCTCTTCCAACTGCAAGATGGAAGGATTAGATTAGGCCACGGGGTCTGACCCTAGAAACCTTGGATGATGAGTAGTTTCAGAATACCTTGGACACGCTACATGTTTCCCAGCTTCCAGAGGCTGAACAGATGAGCTTTATTTTGGGCACCACGCCCCCAGTTATTATTGAGATAGTGGAGGGGGGGTGTCCACAATCTAAAAAAAGGTACTGCACCCTTGGCCAGACAGGTCAGTTGGTTAGAGAGTCCTCCGTTCAGGGTACTTACAAGAATCAACGAATGAATGCATAAATAAGCGGAACAACAAATTTCTCTCTCTCAATCTCTCTCTCTCTCTCGCTCTCTCTCTCTCTCTAATAAATAAAAATTAAAAAATAAAAAAGATTCTGCGGATTGCTCATGACATTGTTTCGGGTCCGCTCCAGTCCAAGCTCCAGAATCACCGGCGCGGGTCTGTTTGCGTTGCCAGCTTCCTGCGCCCTGGCAGGGTTTGCGAGCGGTAATTCACTCGGGGGCACTGAACTTGGACGCGGGCGGGAGGGCGGGCGGGGTGGAGGACAGCACCCTACTGTTCTGGCTGTCATCCCCAGTGTTGGTTTTTCTGTGCCTTGCAGGGAGGGGCAGGGAAAGGACTTAGGTCTGAGCACCTTATGGGGAGGCATGAGTCCTCGCTCTAGGCTCAGCTTTGGAGATGAATGCAATCTGACCAGGGGATGCCTCCCTGGGTATGTCTTCCAGAGCCTGGACACAGCGGTGGGCTTCTCTGGGGGTTACCTGGACCAGGCTGTCACACAGGCCTTTTTTGGGGATGGAGGAGTATACTGTGTAAACTTTTTTTTCTTTTTTTTAAAAACACAAATCAGTCCTAAAAGTCTCCTTACTAATAGTTTATTTCTTGTGTGGAATACATTGTGGGTTTTGCTTGTTTTGTTTTGTGACAAAGAGGTGGAAGCTGTCTTAGGCCAACTGCAGCACTTGATCAAAGAATAGGTACGGGGTGGGGGGACCCAAAAACCCCTGGGTTTTATTTATAAAAATTGTGTATTTATTCTTACATGTTTAAAATTTAGTCGCCTTCAAATTACTCTCCATTTGATGCAATACACCTGTGGAGACGTTTTTCCACTGCTCAAAACAGGTTTTTTATTTTAGATTTTATTTATTTATTTTTAGAGAGAGTGGAAGGGAGAAAGAAACAGAGGTAGAGAAACATTGATGGGCTGCGTCTCGGAGGCCCCCAGCTGGGAACCTGCCTGCAACCCAGGCATGTGCCCTGACTCGGAATCAAACCAGTGACCTTTTGAGTAACAGGATAGCACTCAATCCACTGAGCCACAACAGCCAGGGCTACTGCTTGAAATAGCTTTTGAACTCATCGATCTTGATGCCTTTTAGTGCTTCTGCCATTTTTTGTTTCACTTCTTCCACATCAGCAAAACATTTCCCTTTAAGGACTTTTTTCAACTGGGGTAATCAAAAAAAAGTTGTTAGGGTCAAGATTGGTGAGTAGGGAGGGTGTGGCACGGGGGTCATGTCCTTTTTGGTCAAAAACTGCTGAACACTCAGTGCAGAGTAGGCAGGTGTGCTTGTAAATCACCCATCATGAAATGGGCAAACATGCATTGAAAAAGGCTTAAAAAAATTTGCTAATTTTTAGAAACTAAATGCAGCCTCTCACAACAATGCCAGCTGGTACACTGATGCAGATGGGTTCCTAGAATACTCATCAGTGGGGGATGCCTGTACTACAAAGGGCCTGCCCTCAAGAAGATAACTCTGGCTTTTTTCAGATCCCCCCCTCATAAGGCTGAGGCATGTTTCTTTAAGTGGGGGCCAGAAAAGCTGGGATTAGCTGAGTTGGTAAGTGCCATTCATCAGCATGAGAGATCAAGGACTCTAGCCTGGTGGGCAGGCTCGTCCTCCTCTCCACAGATACACCTAAGAATCAAGGTGGGTCACATAGATGCCCCTCAAATAAGTGGAAGACTAGGCCTCAATCCAGACCAATTGTATCAGCTTGGACCTGGGGCTCTGCCATCAGTATTTTGATTTTTTTTTTAGTTATTCTTTCACTGAGTTACATTGTTTCTGTATTTCTCATAGAACTTGAGGGATTCCCCCCCACCACCCTTTTTTTTTCTTATGGGGAAAAAATGGCGCTCAGGGAATTAAGGATCAAATAGAATGTATCTTAAGGGTATCTTATGTTTCCAGATGTGTATCTTGTGCCTCTGACCTTTACAATTATTTTAGGTACTCTTCTACTTAATTGTCAAATAACGCTAAAAAAAAAAAAAAAAAAAAAAAAAAAAGAGGCTCTTGTCACCTCGAGGGCAAAAGTCCAAACTGAAACTGCTTACCCATATGGACACTGGCAATTGTTTGAGCAAGAAGGTCTTCACACAGATGGGGTCCTTCCGTGTCTTTCCACTCTGTGCTTTACCCCTGGGGGAGCATCTGCACAGGGTCAAAGCCCTTTGCATTTCTCTTCCCGAATGGCTGGAGTTGTATTGCAGGCGCTTCCACGGAGATTTGAGTCACGGTAGCTTTTCCTCCATCCCCCTCAGGCAGGACACACAGACCCCTCCTGTTTTAATGTAGAAACACCTCCTAGGTCTCCAGAGCCTTAGGAGAGGGATTTGGACAAAACCACAGGGAGAGAATGGGTCCGCACAGCACCTCAGAACATGGAGTGGGGGGCCAAGTGGGTTGACTCCCAGAGCCCTGTTCACAAAAACTAGTAGAGGTGGGGAGACAGAGCTTGTAATGAGAAGTCCTTTGACAGTCCTTTCCAGCTCTCCATTCTCTTTGTCTTTCCCCTTTGTGTTAAGCCCTGCACTCCCCCTACCCGCAATCAACATACACCCACCAGTAAAGTAAGCCAACAAACAGAAAACCCTGGGTCCTGAAAGGCTGTGACCTGAGCATGCAGGAAACATCTTGTTTTATAGGTGAACAAACAGGCTCAGTGGCTTAAGAAATAAGCTGAGTCCTGGCCAGGTGGCTCAGCTAGCTGGAGCATCATCCTGTGCACCAGAATGGGGCAGGTTTGATTCCTGGTCAGGGTACGTAACTAGGTTAAGGGTTTGATCCTCCCAGTCCGGGTGCCTGCAGGAGGCAACTGATAGATGTTTCTCTTGCACATTGATGTTTCTCTCTCTCTCTCTCTCCCTCTCTCCCCCCCCCCACTCTCTCTCTCTGTCTCCCTCTTTCTCTTTCCCTTCCTCTTTCTCTAAAATCAATATTTTTATGAAAATTCTCAGGTGAGGATTTAACAAAAAAGGAAGTTGAAAAACATGAAATAGGGGGAAAAGGGGAGTGTGGCCATTTTGAAAAAGAGACAGAAAAGGCTCTGGTCTAGACTAAACTGAGTCTTATATTAAACTTAGCAAAGTTTGTTTTCTCAGCCCTCCCTCCCCACTTCCTGGCTGTAGGTTTGGCCTGCCCCCTCACACTTGGACACAAAATGTGAAGGTTTTGGATGGGGGACATTTTCCTACCCAAACCACAGATGGAGAGAATGAACTAACTAACGCTGAGTACAAACTGGCTCTCTCCCTTCAAGGAGCTGTGGCCTGGGAGCGTTCTGCTTACCTGGACGTCCCCCGCCCCCATCCCCACCAAATCAGGAACATGGTTACCTGTGTCCGTCGGGGCAGTAGAGGCCTGGCAGTCCAGAAGGACTAGACCCTCTAAAACTTCCCGGAAGGGAGGATGAAATAACAGATATTCCAGAAAGCGCTACAGAATTTGGCATTACGCGTGTGGGCTGTGGAGTCAAACATGCTGAATTTGAACTCTATCTGCCATTTAGGGGCTGTGTGACAGAGGCAAGTGGTCCTGCCAATCTATACCTCTTTCCTCATTTGCAAAATGGGTGCATGATAACAGGTATTGACTTTATAGGATTGTCATGGGGACCAATGTTCCGGAAATGGGCCAGCATCTGGCATAGACACAGTTAAGCGCTCGAGAATTGCCAGCTATTATTAGTTTCCTTATCTTTGGTTCTAAATATTTTAAACATTCTTCAAACAGTATAATTCTTCTTATTGCTGTGAACGAATAGACTGCCAGTTTAAGAGGGGGCAACACATCCTAGTAACTTAGACATCTCCGCCCGGTCAGCTCAGCCTGTTCCAGCGAGATTCCTGCCTATGTGTGCTGTGGCCCTGGTGGGGCGGTGACCCTCACCGGTAGGTGGGGAGGACTGTCCACCTGGCCAGAATATGTTGCCCATTTATTCTACAAACATTTACTAAGCACCTCTCCCCATGTCCTCACCATGGGTCACATGACCAAGGCACCGTCCTTCTCTTCAAGGAGGTGCATTTATGGAGCACACAGATGGCCCCAGGCCCTGGCGCAATTCAGTCCCATGAGTAGGTGTTACGTTTATTTCCTGGAGATAGAAATGTCTAACGTCACAGAGCAGGCAAAAGTTGGAACTGGAATTTAGCCCGGGTCAGTCTGTCCTTCCTGGTGTCATTTTCTTGAGCTCACAGTTCCTTAGGAGCCTTGGTCCCATTGTTCCGCCCTGCCCCGATTTGCCGCCAGGCCAGTAGTGCCATCGGGTCTCTCCTGGGAGCTGGCTGGCCGAGGAGGCACACACAGCTTGCTTGCCTTTCTTAACATTAGAGGGTGCTTTTAATATATAAAAAAGTAAGCTCATCTCTTGCATTGATATTTTCTTTCTTTTCTATTGAGAAGCTGATAGGAAAGGAGATATCCCAGTACGATTCCGAGTTTCTTATAACGACCTTGAAGACTTCCTTTTTTTTTTGAAGAGGTGGGACAGGAAGAATGATTTACAGAGGGATCCCCAGGACAGGAAACAGCTGGAATCAGGTGGTACTTGCATGTAAGTCAACCAGCGCAGGGAAAGGGCAGCATTTGATCAATGCCAGTAGCTACAGGTCCCTATCCACAGGGGAGTCTTCTGAGAAAAGAATGAGATCTAACGGAGTGTGAAGAGGAGAGGCAAGTTGCCAGGCAAGGATGTGGGGGACTGGAGCAACATTATAGACAGAGGAAATAGCCCATAGTCAGCAAGAGATTGTGCTAGAGGGGCTGGCAGGGGCCAGCTGCAGGAGGGTCAGTCAGGTCCGCCCAGTGAGAATGAGATACGTGGGTGGGTCAGACAGCTGAGGCAGGACTTAGGGGCTCCCTCCGAGTAGGGAGGGAGGAGAAAGAAGGCAGAAGGCTGGTACTCAGGTTTCCGGCAGCTTGGGGAATGGTAGCTCCAAGCCCTGAGTCTGACTGCAGGAGGTGGGACCTTGCGGGAGTGGGATATTGGAGGCTTGACATGCCTGTGAGGCACCCCGCAGAGATGCCCTCAGGGCAGTGGGGCGAGATTGGGGTTTAGGAGAAGACTGGGCTGAAAGAGTGGATTTCAGAATCATCTGCAAGAAGCCACGGGAATGAATGGGAGTGCCAGGGGCGGGCGGAGGTTGGGCTGGAGAGGATACAAGTCACATTTAACCTCACTCAGCCATGTGGTAAGGGCCTTCTGCCTCATCCCTTTTGGTCCTGATGCTGAGCTCCGGCTTCTCCATCCTCCTGGGTCTCTGTCCCCCATCCTCTCAGACACAGCTGACACAGCCCTCCAGGATGAAGCCTTGCCAGGTGGCTCCACTCTCTGTCACCTGTAGATCTCTGGGCGCTTCCAGCTCACTGCCCTGCCCTGAAGTTCCCTAGAGCCTCTCCCTCCATGATGCCGTCATAGTCTCCTTAAGGGCAGAGACCAAACCCAGGCTCACTGTGGCCTCACAGTGGCTCAGCCACCTTGGCTTGGGTCAATAAGTGGTTGAACAAACAAATTAAAGGACACTGTTGTTGACTCAGCCAGCTTTCCTTCTGTGGCTCAGTAGCAAAGCAGGCCTAGCACTTTGGGTTTTCAAATTTCCTTTTTAAAATCAGGAAACATTTCAAACCTGCAGAGAATATTTTAACACTCATGCCCCCACCTTGCAGATTTGACTCACTGCCAGACTTCTCTATAAGTCAGAGCCTGGGAAAGAATACCTAGAATGAAAACAACTTAAGTCAAGTCGATTTTCCCACAGAAATAAAATTATAACACCAAGTTAGAGCTCTGACTGTGGGCCTGGTGCTTGTTACTTTTTTAAATATTTAAATGAGAATAAACACTGCATGTAACCAATGATGCCATATAAGTTCTTCGAAAGGGCATATGAGTTAGTCATTTAGCCCACACAGGCCAGACACACTGTCTCTTAGTCCGTGCATGGCGGTGCCGTGCAGGGTCCTTATCTTACTTCCGCACCACACTCCGCGCCTGGAATGGGCGTCGCAAACCCAAGGGAAAAGAGCATCTCCATCAGGTCATGGAGGAGGCTTCCTGGGACAGGTTCATTGTCTTTGTCACAAAAATAGTTGGTTAATTATGCGACACTATCACAGTCATCTATGTCTCATGTTTGATCATCATTTCCCTTAAGATTTCACTTCTACTGCCATTTATCACTCCTATGAAAGTACTATAGACAGATTATAGAAAATTTGGATAACTCAGATAAGCCAAAAGCATTTAAAAAACCGTAAGAGTCTCACCTGGAGGCAGACACTGTTCATTTTCTGGAGTGTACTCTTCCAATCTGTTTTTCCTGTGGTGTGTGGCTGCGTGCATAGGTATGTACCTCTGTGCATAGGCACTCGTTTGCCGCTACCCAGTTCCATCAACAACGTTAGACTAATGCAGGCATACTGTTTAGGGATTTTTTTTCCCTCTAATGTAGGGAGAATATCTTGCTCTGTCTTTACACATCCTTCTACAAAATCTCGTGAAGCTTGGAGAGATTTTGTCAGACATTCTGGAGAAGGTTTTTGGAAAAAGTTGGGGCCTCTTGGGAGTTTTAGGAAATGGTCTGTGGTCATGTTTTCCTGCCCTCCCTGTGCAAATACAGGAATTAGAGATCAAGTCACACGCAGGGCTGCAATCTGTTTCTTCTGATTCCTGCTTCAACACATCTGTTGGGACGCGTTGCCCTCCAGTGTGGTAGAATGGGGGGCCCGTGGCGGGCCGGGGACTGAGTACGCACAAAGGCTGCGTGGATTATCCAAATAGCTGCGGTCACCTACTGCCAAAACTGAGAAGATCCTTGAGAGGCACAAGTTTCTTTCCAGTCACCAAACTGTAGAAAGATCTAATAAACTTTCTCCTGTCAGGTGTGAACAGTGGGGATGGGGTAGAGGAAAAGGTTTTTGGAATGCCCAGTGCATTTGTGAGCCATTCAAACAAAATAGGTCAAGGAAGCAGCCTTCTCAGTCCCCCTCCTTTCATGGCACAGGCATAATGAAATCATTTTTCTCTGCTTGACTTGCCTTAGAGTTTTCTTGGCAGGTCTTAGCTCTTTAGGGAAAATACTAAATGATTAAAAAAGACTACCTCATTAGTCGTATAGACTCGTATTTTGGGAGGATGTTTCTAAGCCTTAGTTTCCTTCTCTGTGTAATGGGTAAAATAGTAATAATGCATTTCAGTGAGATTGCTGTGAACAGTCACTGAGATAATGTATGTAACGTGCTGCCTGGCACAGACTGAGTGCTTTGGTAATGCTAAGGAGGAGAAGAAGGGACTATTTGTGTTTTGAGTTTGACCACCTAATGATGATACATGTTGGGAAATGATAAAAATCCTTTGCCTTTGCCTAGCATCGCCTTCAATGAATGAATGAATGAATGAATGGGGCAATAGCTGATAATATTTTTTCTGGACATTGGTTAAGATGCCTTGTTTACAAAAAATCAATCATGTGGTCTTTTTACACCAATGTATGCTTAAAAGTCTACATGTCTAGACGGGCAATTTGCTTTGTAAACAGTTTTGTTCCTATAGTCAAGCCGGCCCAGACATTTGTGTTTGGGAGGAGGGGTAGACAGATAGGTCAGGCTCTTCGCTGACCTATTTATTCATCAGTAGATGCTGTTCCAACACCTCTTAATAACTATTCAGTCAAGTCGCCAGTGTTTGGGGATTTGTATTAGTGCCAAATATTTGAATTCAACACAACACAGTGGTAGCAGCAAGGCCACAAACCTTCAGACTCTCCTGCGACAGTCCAGTGGTTTCACTGCTTGAGCTGAGGGATAAGTTCCGCAGCGTCTTGCTCAGGGGCTCACTGTGCCCATCCCCCTCCCCGCCCCTCCCAGGCGCAGCGGGACAGAGCTCCTGAGGCTGGGCGCTGATGCTGTCTCGGGGTAAGCCGTGTCCTTTTCTGATGCGGCGTGACACTTTGTAGATGTTTGAACACCCTGCAGATAAACACATAATGCCTTAACGGGGACCCTGGTGCCTTGAGCGTTTGTAGTGCCACCACACTGAAACCTGTTCCTGTTTTGATATGCCGTGTGTAGCATGTCACTTCCAATCTGCATAACATTTCAGGCGTCGGTTTTTCACCTGAAAAATGAAGAAATGGGAAGAAAAGGCTAAAAGGTTCTTTGCAGCTCAGTACAGGGAAGTGGAAGGAGCGTTTGGCCTGGGGTCATGCCTGGGAACTCCCTGGAGAATGGGAATAATAATTATGGTTATTTTGAGGCCAGAGGCAAATGCTTTGTAAGTGGGGCAGTGGAAAGGGTTCTGGGACGTCTTGTCACACCAGTGTGCGGTAGTGTACCTAACACAACAGTGTAACAGTGCCAGGTGGCCCCCATCTGGGACTGAGCTCAAGGACAAGTAAAAAACCAATATTTAAATGACCTTCTCTTCCTTTTTGTGACTAGGAAATTCCGATTTGCACACTGGTTTGGCCCAGCATTGCCGGAGAAATCTCCTGGGATGTGTCATTCGTTACTTTGAACTTCTTGGTGCCAGGACTGCTCATTGTTATCAGTTACTCCAAAATTTTACAGGTACGTTTGCTTCCAGACCGAAGCTAACCTTCACTCCGGTTTGGGGGGTTTCGGGTGGAATCTTAGCATTGCTGGGTTAGATGTTACCTTCGCGCCCATGCCTGTCCGATTACGGTTCACTGGCCAGATCTGCCCCCTGCAAAAACAATTATACATTTATAATTGTTATTATTTTCCACTAATCACCAAATACAAAGCTATTACAAAAAATTAAAGAAATATAGAAACGCTTAACACAGAAACTAAAAATTGACATTACTCCCATTGTTAACAATTCATCGTATGTTTTTTCAGGTTATTTTTCTAATAAATGTACATAATATATAAAAGTATGTGCTATATATATATATGATAAACAATATAAAATGATCAGAAGTCAACTATTTGTCATCGTTCAACACATTTTTTGTTCGGATCTGAGATAATACTATTTTTTAACTTCCTTTTTTCGCTTCACACTGTATCATAAGATCTTCGCATATCAAGTCCTTCATCTCCACCCCATTGTTTTTAATGGCTTGATGGCCTCTGTCATACAGCTGTGACATAATTGATTTTTTTATGGGCTTTTGAATTGTGTCCATTGTTTCCCTACCACACACAGCAATGTAGTGAGAATACACACTTTAAAAACTTTTTATTGAAGTGTAATATACATACAGAAAAGCACACCCAGCATACACACAGGTCACAAACAGACCCCACACCCAAAGCAGCTCCCAGAAACAGAACAAGAAACAGAACCTTCCCTGCCATTCACACCAGTCACCTTCCAGCTCCCACCCTCCCCCTCACCCCAGAAATGTGCCTCTCAAAAGTGGGCTGAACAGGGTATGGTTCCTGTGGAGCAAGCATGCACAGGGACACAAAAAAGACCTGACGGCCTCTTTCCTGCCCCTGAAGGCAGCCCGTTTCTGTGTGTGGCCCTGGCCCAGGCAAACAGCGCCTATCTGTGTTCGTGCTTGTTTGAGAAAGTTTAACACAAGTCCTCTCAGGGGCTTATGGTTGTTGAATCTTGGTTTTATAGCATATTATAGGCCATCTGACAAACAAGGAGATTGAAGTGGGGACTTGTAAGTCCTGCTTGCTGTCTGGCCATTTGTATGGCCCTTTCTGTGTAGCTGAGCATCTGTCACTTTCTTAGGCGCACAAAACCCAAAGCTAGGCCAACCTCCACCTGCATCTGCTAATCCCGGGGTCCTGTGAGTGCTGGCCTTCCCATGTTATTCCCTAGACTACACCCCACCAGTCGGCACCGGACCCTCCTTTAAGTGACACCCCCTCCCAACCTGGGGCTTTTCAAGGGCATGACGCCAGTTCTGGCCTAGAGTTAAGGTCTGTAAAGATCCTACAATAGGACCTGGCCTGTGTACGTGCTCTGTAAATGTTAGCTCTTATCATTATGCTAAAATAACAGAAGTGAGGGGAAAAGGAACAGAAATGCAGAAATGTAGAAATAATTAAAAATTATTTTAAAAATTCAATATTTCTGTAGTGTTTACAGTGTGTTAGGGACTAACTCACTTAATCCGTCTAAGGATGACAGATGAGGAAACTAAGGCACAGAGAGGTTAAGTAACTTGCCCAATGTCACACAGCTCATAACCAGCAGTATCAACATTTAAACCCAGTATAAGATGGCCTGGCCTGGAGTTCCTTAGCAGCCAAGAGGGCTCTGGTCTTCTCCTTTCACTCATGTCTCCTACTTCTTAGCTGCCTACTGAGGAAGGACTGACTTACTCCATGGAAAGGTTTCCTACCCACCCCTTCATCCTTCATCTTTTTCTCAGGCCAGGGCCCACCTGGAAACATGCTGGGGACCTAAGAGCCCTTACAAGTTGGGGGAGGTATAAAGAAAGTGATGGGATCTAATGATATCTTTGACCCGTTACTCAGGGCACCCTTTCACCCTTTCACAACTCTGAGTCATGGCAGATATTCTGTTTCAACCAGAAGCTCTCCTGGGGTCTGTGACAGGAAGAACCGAAGACTGGCCATGGGTTTATATGCAAAGTACTTGGAAAGTGATGAATAAGAGGACACCTCCTTAAGCCTCAATGTGATTTGGCTCCCGCCTATACCTCTCATCTCATCTTCTCCACTCTATTGTGTCCATGTTGGCTTTGGGGCTGTTCCTCACACAGGCCAACACACTGTGACCTCAGGGCCTTTGCACATGCCTTTTTGTCTGCTGGATCTCTTCCCCAAATTCCTGCGCGGGCCATTCCTCCCCTTCATTTAGGTCTCTAGTCAAAAGGCTGTTCCCAGAGAGACTCCCCATCATTCTCTAATTCTCTTTATTTACTTCTTTTCAAAGCACTTATAACCCCTGTCATATTCCATTTATGTGTATTTATTTGTATATCACCTGTCTTTCCCATTGGAATACAAGCTCCAGGAAAGCAGAGAGCTTGTTTACGGTTATAGCCCCATGACTAGAACAGAGGTCTGGCTTACCTATGATAAGTGCTCAACAAACACTCATTGGACGAGTAACACACTGAAAGGTTCAGCAGTGCCTTCTCCCGTTGGGCGGTGGGAAAATCACTGGATGAAGAGCCCTAAGACTCAGGCTCTAGTCCACGTTTTATTATGTGTGACCTTAGGTAAGTCACTTAACTAATATAAGCCTCAGTTTTCTCTGGAACTAAATGGGCCTCCGTGGGTTATTTAACACAACAAACTGAGAGAGCACATATGATAATAATTGAAAATCACCATGTTAATGCAAATATAACACTTTAAAAAAACTATTTTCCACTCACTAGCAAAGCTGCTGCCCATTTCCCGGGAGAACTACAACATTTGTCCTCACTTTGCACCTGTGGCTTTGCCAGGCCAGTGACCCGGAAGCAGGCGAGTGGCGGCCAGGTGGATGGAGGGCCTGGGCAGGCCCTCGTGCTGTGCATCTCTCTCCCCCGAAGATGTTCATACTCAGAGACACTGCTGAGTTTTTCTGTCATGAGCATAACCATAAAATCCATTGAATACCAATATTAATTAGCCATGTTTCTAGAGATATAATTAGCAGATCATTTGAAGCTATGGGACACAAAGCCACACCACCTACTCCTTTCCCACCAGCCCTACCTTTCACCTGTCACTACTGCCTCTAACTCAGGTTCCATCTCTAGGCCTGGGAAGTGCCTCTTACAACTCACCCTGATCTTTCATTTCCCTGAGGCAGAGTCCCCCCTAAAGCCCCCTTTAGAGCTCCATGGGATGTTAGATATTAGAAAAGGTTCCATGATCAAATGAGTCTGGGAAAAGCTAGGTTATTCAAAGCTCAATGGATTTCTTTGCTGCCGGGCTTCTCACAGCCTTTGTCGCATTACTGTACTCCAGGGAGCTCCAGCACCCAGGAAGAGCAGGCAGCAACGCTAAATCGGACAGCAGGACTCTGTTCCCCACAGGGTGCCTCTCTGGACTGGTGCTCCATGGACCTCCTTTGGGGAGCTCTTCTAAAGTCCCCGACTAGTTGCTGGTTCTGCCCCGGTCAGGGTGAGAGCAGACGTCACCTGGGCTCCCCACTTCCAGGGCGGCTTCACATGCTCAGGGGAGTGGCCTTATCCACCCCTCGGCCTTCCCTTCCCTCATGACTCAGCCACGCTACACAGCTTTAGTGGCTTTTTCCAATCAACGATTTCCCAGGGAAGTAGTCTCCCAGCCACTCCCAAGTACCTTCGATCAGGCCGTCCATGCTAGCTGTTGGGGTTTGGTTTACGTTGTCACCCAGCAACCGCTGCCAAGGAAAGATGTGATGCTTCCACCCTTTGAGACAGTTTATATGATTCCTGTGCCTCCTCCCCATTCCCCAGTACGCACTGGAATGGAAGGGCAGGTGGGCAGGGCCAGGATCCAGCACCTATAACAGTTCTTGGCACATAGTAGGGGTGCAATACATATTTATTGCATGGGAGTGAGTTACGGCTTAAAGTTGGAAAACGCTTTTCTGCCTCACAGAGCTTAACTGAGAAACAAAGTCTGTTTCAGTGAAACATGAGGGCACTAGGTAGTGAACACGCAGTCCTTTCCCCATGCCTGACCCTCGCTTCCCAGCTTTGGGGCCCATGAAGGGAGGTGGGCCCTTTGGGAAGATGGAGGCTATTGTCTGATGATTCTCTTTTCTTTCTTTTTTTAAAAAGATTTTATTTATTTTTTAGACAGAGGGGAAGAGAGTGAGAAAGAGAGGGAGAGAAAAAGCAATGTGTGGTTACCTCTTGTATGCCATCTACTGGGGACCTAGCCTGCAACCCAGGAAAGTGCCTTGACTGGGAATCGAACTGGGTTCGCAAGCAGATGCTCAAGCCACTGAGCTATACCAGCCAGGGCTATTGGCTGATGCTTCTAATCCAGGGGTTGCTGACTGACCCAGCAGCTCTCAAGGAGACCCAACGCCCAGAGCTGTGTCAGAGGGGAGCAACTGCTCCCTGCACCCACCTGTCAGCAGCTCTGGTCTGGGGGCGTGGAGTGGCAAAGGGTGTGAGGCGGAGAGGTTCCCTCACAGCCTTCGGATGAAGGCAGCAAGTCTCAGTTTAAAAGGTGACTCTCTTCAAAGGTCTGGGGGAAACTTCAAGTCTGTTGCCCTAGATCAGTAGTTCTCATACTTCGGTGAGTGAAAATCACCTGGGGAGCTTATGAAAAGTACCGATGTGGGGGCCCCGCTCGGGCCCACAGAATCAGCGTGTCTGACGCTGGGCCTGAGTGTTACCACTGAGACAAGACCTCGGGTCTTGTGTTCTTGAAGGGAAGATTTCAGTCAAGGGACATAGTGCCATAAAGCCAGAATTTATTGGTCACAGCCAGAGCACACTCAGGAGAGTGACACAGGGAAGGGCTTAGCATAGAAGAAGCAACAGGAGAGCCCAGGCCGGGCTGCCTTGGCTCACCGGGAAGTCAGAGAACGGGCGCCTTGGAGACAGGGTCAGGGGTTTAGCCCAGGATGAGCTGCTGCTGCCCACTGCTCCCCTGGTTGCAAGTCTCGTGGGGTCCCTTAGAGTGTGGGAGACACACCTGTGGGGGAATAAGAAGGGGAAGGGAAAGGAAGGCACAGGCGTGCTCCTGGGAGGGAGAGCGCATGCCGGCTCCTTTGTCCTGAGGATTTTTATTTCTCTCTTGCACCTGGAGAGGAGCTCAACAGACTACGCATCAGCTCTCCAGGTGTGTTCTTCCAGGGTTATGGCCTTTGCTGATTGGCCAGCCCCAGGGCAGGGGTCATTAGTCAGTGCAGCTGGTCCTGAGGCAACCATAGCATCGCTTGTCTGGTTTTGCTGCTTTTCTGGGCCTGAAACTAAAATACAACTGAGGCCCAGATGCATCTTCAGGGAGGAAAAGCCAGGGGGTCTAAGCCACATGACCAGTGATAAGCTAGGGGAGGAAAGGTTACCCTGGGGGCGAGGTCCTGGTTTTCCAGTTTTGCCTATTGCTAGGCACCTGGGGCTTTTTGCCCTGGTGGCCTTCCACACCTGGTCCATTGTCCTTGCTCTGCTCACGTCACCACTCAGACCTCATGCTTACAACACAAGTGGGTGCATTTTATCTAGTGCTCGGTGACCGATGCAGATGGCCATGCACGCGTTCTCAGAACGCTGTCCTCCCTCCCTGCGGCAGTGTACCCGGCGAGGAACTCAGGTGCCTCCCCCTGAGGTGCGCCCCCCCACTTGGCTGTGAGGCTTTGCACAAGTCGCTTCACCTCGCAGAGCCCCTGTCCATTGCCCCCAGTGGGATAAGGACAGAGCCCACCCTGTAGGCATTTTAAGGATTAGAGTTAATCCTCAGAAATTAATTGAGCATGTAGTTTAATCTAAAAGCACATTAAGAATTCTACCTCCATGCCAGGGACATTTAAAGCTCTGGGTAAGTGTTCACCAGTCTTGTCATCTAACATGGGCAGGAGAGACGGGGAGGAGCCCCATTTCATTAGAATAGGTCCATTTCCCTTCTCAGTCCCTGGAAGCTGTGGGAACTGTGGACAGAAGGAGGAGGTAGCAACAGTTAGTGCTAAAAAAAAGACCCAACCACTTACCCATTCGGCTCGTGGGTCATCGCATTTTGTCCGCCTGCTTGCTCACAGTCATTGTCAGGCATGGAAGCCACAGGGCTGCCCAGCACCCAGGGAGCTGGGGGTTCAGAGGTGAGAATGACGCTCCAACCTCTATCACATAGTATAAGTGGTTAGTGCCATGTGGCTACCTGAAAGAAAGCACTTTAGATGCCAAGCAGGAGATGAGCCAGGAAGCCCTCTCAGAGATCCCGGCATTAGGGTTGGGAGTTGTAGGTTGGGCAGGGGCTTTCCACTGGTAGAGACAGTAGAGGGTGGGAAGGCGCTGGCTTAAGATTCGGAGTATGGGTTGGAGTCAGACTACCAAGGTTTGAAGCCCAGCTCTGCAATGGCTGGGGACTGTCAGGCAGGCAGTTTAATGTCTGAGCCTCAGCTTCTTCAACTGTGACATGGGGACCCTCACAGTCCACATGTCACAGAATTGTCGGGAGAACTTAAAGAGAGAAGCTGAGCGATACACACCGGGCCCAGCACTGAGGTGCTCAATAACTATGAACTTTCATCAACATCATTCACTCAAGAAGGAAGGGACTGAGTCCTTCTTGGAAGGGCAATGTGTACATCACAAGGGACGAGGCAGCTTTTGGAATCATTCCTTATGTGCCCACCAGGCTGCACTGAGGACTAGAATGACACCCCTACTCAGAGGTGGTGGCATTTCCCCTGCAGCCCACCTGCCTACCAACCTGCCCAGCTGTTACTCTCTGGGGTCTGTTGGCCAAGGTAGTCTTCACCCGAACACACGTTCTAACCGATTCTGTACAGCAGCTTCCAGCCTTGGGTGCGCCAACATCGCCGCTGGCAGGGAAGTCTGAGACGGCGGGTTATGTCTCCTGAGCCGCCCCACGCTGCAGGACAGGCAGCAGCAGGGAGGCCTGAAGAGGATGGCATCCCCTCTGGAGACTTTATTGATGTGGCTCATCTTTAGGTCAGTTAAGTTGTCTTTGACCAAGTGTCATCTGCGGAGTAACCTCCAACGCGTGACACGAATTGCCTGAGATTTAATATCCTCATCTCCGAAGTGAGTTTAATAACAGCACCAATCTAAAGAGTAGCGGTAAAGATGAAATGTGACAGCCTATGTAAACAAAGGCATAGCACAGTGCCTGGCACTCCCTAAAGCTCAGCGGTCCTGAATGCTACCGTTCTTGGTGTCGGGGAGTGACGGGGGAAGAAAGGGCTCTGTTCACTCAGCATTTGTTGCCCTGGTCTGCATCTCCAAGAGATGGACCTCGACTACTGCACAGAAGCAAGCAAGGAATTGCATGTAATTGGAAAACAATTAAACAGCTATCCTTTAGTTAGCTGGTTAGAACTATTCTAATGGGACTCTTTTAAGCCATTGTAATCTTGGAGTTAAACTTGCCCAAACTGTGAATTATGCTAATTGCTTTTGAATGACTTCCCCTCTTGAGATTTGAGGATCTCAGGGGAATGGGCCCAGGAAGACCAGCTAATGAGATCTGTGGCCATTAGAGTCTCCAAACAGGCAAGCACCCACGATGCAGCTACAGCAGAAGGACACGGCCAGACTAAGCAAATGGGAGTTCGCGAGGACTGCGAATGTATCCCAGGCATTCTGAATTTGATCTCTTCCCTGGGGGCCAGAGGTCATGGGGTGGAACAAAGCATGTCAAGCTAACATGTACAGTGCCCTACCACATCCTGGGCTGGCTGTCCACCAGTTTGTCTCCTATTTACCACCCCAAAACACCTGTCCCTCTCATCCCTCAAAACTCTGGGTACCAATGAAACTGTGCTTGAAGGATAATCAGAATTAGGCATAAAGTCAGGATGCTATAGATATATCCCCAGGGTGACTCCCCTGAGCACTGGTCACTTTCCAGACACAAGGTGGTCAGACCCACCCAGCTGGGCCACCACCCTGCGCCGGGGAGTCACGCTTACATGACAGCCCCGCCTTCTCCCCCACCAACGTGGCTTCTAGGGGGTCGTTGCTCTCTGAAGTGAACGCTTCCAAAGCTCCTATTTTCAAAGCAGTTTGGCCAAACCGTCCCTCAGGGGCCCATTTCCCACCCACACACGGCAGGAGCGGCACAGGCCTCACCGCAGCAAGCGTGGTCCTCGGAGCAGCGGCACAGCACACGGGCTTGTGAGCAGCGCCGAATCTCAGCCCCACCCCGGACCCCTGCCGTGTCACATTGTTTAAGTTTGTATCCCCAGCACAGTTTGTTTTTATACAATCAATACTTTAAAAAAAAAAGGAGAGAGAGAGACAATGGGGAAGATGTGTGTCTCAGTCTCTTTGGACTGCCGTAACAAAATGCCACAGACTGCATGACTTATAAATAGTAGAGATGCATTTCTCACAGCTGCGGGGGCCGGAAGTCTAGGGCCAGGGCACCAGCGCGGTGGGGCTCTGCCGAGAGCCCTCCCCCGGGCCGCAGACTGTTGACTTCCCACTGTGTCTTCACATGGCAAAAATGCTCACGGGGCCCTTTCAGGCCTCTTTTTTAATTAAAAACATTTTTTAAATTTCAACTGATACCCGATGTTATATTCGTTTTTCAGATGAACAGCACAGTGGTTAGACATTTATGTACGTTATGAAGCGTGCTGCCCCCCACCCACCACTAAGTCTAGAACTCACCTGGCACCACACATACTTGTTACAATATTATTGACCACACCCTCCTGACTCTTCTGTAACTGCAAATTTGTATTTTTTAATCCCTCATCTCTTTCTCAGGGACACTAATCCCACTCAGGAGGGCTTCCTCCCTATAACCTCATCGCTTTCCAAAGGCCCCCCTCCTGATACTGTCACCTCGGGGGTTGGGTCTTATCATATGAATTTGCGGGGAGGACATAGACCAAAGCTGCTGTTCCTCTCTCCCTCTTCTGTGCCATCCATCAGGCCTTTCACTTCCCCTCATCGACTGTATTTATAAGGTGGATGATTTTCTGCCTTATTTCTCAGGGGGCCATCAGGCACCCCATTTCTTCAGTGCACCCAAGGCGTGGACAGACCTCTAAGAAGGGAGCTCTCTGTGCACAAAGTGGCCCCAGCTGCAGAAGGGGCAGCAGATTTCAACGCGGGAGCCCTCCGCTCCTCCGGGATCCAAACTCCCTGACACCCTGCAGTAAATGGTGGCCCCGGCCGTTTTGTGTTCCTGCAGATCACCAAGGCGTCCAGGAGAAGGCTGACGGTGAGCCTGGCTTACTCAGAGAGCCACCAGATTCGAGTGTCCCAGCAGGACTTCCGGCTCTTCCGGACCCTCTTCTTGCTCATGATCTCCTTCTTCATCATGTGGAGCCCCATCATCATCACCATCCTCCTCATCCTGATCCAGAACTTCAAGCAAGACCTGGTCATCTGGCCATCCCTCTTCTTCTGGGTGGTGGCCTTCACGTTCGCCAACTCAGCCCTAAACCCCATTCTCTACAATATGTCACTGTTTAGGAATGAATGGAGGAAAATTTTTCGCCGCTACTTCTTCCCAGAGAAGGGAGCCATGTTTACAGACACGTCTCTCAGAAGAAATGACCTGTCTATTATTTACACCTAATTAATTTTTCTCTAGAGGCAGAGTTGATCACTCTCTGGCAAGCCACACAGTGTGTTTTCAAAGGGAGTTAATTTCTGGGACCATCACACCAGTGTACCCTGCTTTAAGAAAACATAACCTATGCAAATACATTTATGGCACCAGTAAATTAAGGGGTGATCATTCAGTATAAGAATTTTATCCTTTATAAAAGGATTTGTTATGAGTTCCTTTAAGTATGAACTTTTTCTGTGTGTTTGTAATATGATTGAATTTAATAAATTTTTATTTATAACTGTTCGACAATGACATCTCCTACCTACATATAAAGCCACACCTTGCTGGTTTCTGAAGTGAGTCTTGGAACTGGTCCAGGGCCCAGATTTCTCCGGGGTCACAACCACTCTAGGCCCCTACCCTGGACTTGCAAGGCATCCAGATCATTCATTACTGTTAATAACACTTGAGGAATTTCCCAGGAACAATTAAAGGTGACCTTCATTTTTTTCCCTTCATTGATAAGACATGCCATGGACCCTTTAGGAGAAGCAGTGTCATGAAATCAGAGAATATAGGGTGACTCCTATATTTGGGATGTTGTGAGAAATGATGTTGGGACATACTTTGGGAAGGTGGGGCAAACATGATTTATTGATGGACAGGATGCAGAACGGGAGGAAAAGAGAGGATTCAAGGGTGACTTCTAGATTTGTAGCCTGACACTGGTTGGATGTTGGAGCAGACAACAAAAAAATGGGGGAAGACTGAGGGTGGGAGAACCAAGAGTCTTAGTTTTTATTTTTTAATTTTTGTTTTATTTTTTTATTGTTGTTCATGTACAGTTGTCTCCATTTTCCCCCCACCCCTCCCCCCTGCCTACCCACCCACACCTCCCACCCTCAATCCTACCCCCCTTTGGCTTTGTCCATGGGTCCTTTATACATGTTCCTTGATGACTCTTCCCCTTCTTTCCCATGTTATCCCTCTCCCCCTCCCTCTCTGGTTACTGTCAGTTTGTTCTTTATTTCCATGTCTATGGTTATATTTTGCTTGTTTATTTGTTTTGTTGATTAAGTTCTACTTATAGGTGAGATCATATGGTATTTGTTTTTCACGGTGTGGCTTATTTCACTTAGCATAGTGCTCTCCAGATACATCCTTGCTGTCACGAAGGGTAGGAGCTCCTTCTTTCTTTCTGCTACATAGTATTCCATTGTGTAAATGTACCATAGTTTTTTGATCCACTCATTTGCTGATGGGCACTTAGGCCAAGAGTTTTATTTGAGGCTTGTGCAAGCTTGAAATTTCAGTGAGATCCAAATAGAGAGTTCGTAGTTGGATGTAGGGATGTGGAATGTGGGCCTTAAGATGCAATGCCGAGAGCCATCAGATGGTGTTTACAGGCCTATGGTTTTGTGAAATATCTCTGCGAGAGAAGAGGCCAAAGGAACCAGAGCCAAACAGAACCAACGGGCACACCATCATGTCGAAGTTGGGTCAATGGCTGGAAGCGCAGTAGCTTGGGGCCTGGCACATAGTAGGTGCCCAACATGTCTTTGTTGTCGAGTACATCAGCACCAGCAGTTGCCACTGCTTGTGGAGTTTCCTGAATAGCTTCTTCTGAAGTAAGATTTATTCTGTTTGCAAGCTCGAGAACAAGAGGACAGGGATTTTTTGTTTATCTTTAGGTAACAGATTTGATGAATTAAAACTCTTCTGAAGTGATGTGTGGCTATCTTAGGGTCTCTGGGTTTGTCAAATCAGTGGCAGAGCCTGGCTCTGACAGTCTGTTGTTCTGTGTGATGACAGGTAGGGCTTTCCCGTTCACAGTCACCTGTCTCCTGCTTCCTTAGCAGGAGGACAAGCATGTTGGGGTGGGAGATCAGGCGCCTCCCACGTTCCGTTGATGTGCCAGTACCCAGAGATCTTTGCACACATGGGACAGAGGTGTCCTTCCCCATCTCCTAACCCATTTCATAGCTGTCAGTTGGGCACCGCTAGTGTTTGCACAGCTCCTAAGTGCTCTAATTGAACCCTCACTGCATCCCATCAGGCAGATTCTGTTTCCCCATATTTCACAGGAGAAGAGTGAGGCTCAGAGAAGCCATGAAACCAGCTCAAATCACACAGCTACTATGTATCTGAACTGGATTTTCACTTCAGGGCCCTGGTATTGAAGCCTGCTTCCTTTTCAAGTTGAGAAGCTGAGCCTCTTGGGAAACTAAGGCAATGCAAATGGCTTTGCATGCAATTATACACTAATGTTCACAAGTTCTGCTGATGGCGCGGGACACTGGTGTTCGCCTCCCACCCACCATGCTCTTTCCCACACGCTCCAGCTGCAGGCAGGGGGCAGGGGTGCAGTGGTCTTCCTCCAGATCTGGCTTTCAAGGGCCCCCCATTCCAATTCCCTCAGAGACGCCCAAGGCCTGTTCTCCTTCAACAGTTTGGCCACATCTGAAATAAGAAGTGAATAAAGTGCTAGAAACAGTGAAGGCTGGGGGGTTGTTTACTAGAGCTGAGCCAGACCCACGCCTCTCAGTCGCAGCTCGGTGAGCCGTCTACCCTGCCTCCGCCACTGGCCCAGGGCCGGCTGGGGCGTGGGCTCACTGGCCTGGCCTAGCGCACATTCACTCACCTGCGGGTTTAGCTGTGGGGCCTCGTCCAGGTTGACAGTTAAGGCCTTCTTGCATTAATGGGAATACCCTTTTGGGGCATTTGGAAGGAGCCAGAGTCATTAATGGAGATTAGGCCAAAGGTCATAAAGAACCAGGGAGGGAAGAACACCTCCTGGTATACAAACGGGCCTCCTACCCAACTATCTGCAGGACTCCTCACTTTGACAGACACATACACATGAACACAAATGAAAATCCAAATCATAGGAAACAGGAGACTGTATTTTAATAAATCCAAGTCTGGAATCCCAAGCCTCAAATGATTCCTTAGAAAACACCAGTAAAAACATACATCTATCTGAGTGCAAGCTGATTCACTTATTCCCACATATATTTTCATGTGTACTGAAGGTTTTATGTTTCCTGAGGGAAAGGGAAGGAGAGACGGCCAAACTAAACTAAGATAAATAGAGTTGAAGACCGAGTGAGAGTGGGAAGTTTCCATACGAAACTTGACATCCTCGATGTTGCTACAAAAGGTTTGCTTCTGATTTGCCATCACAGTAACCTGAAATACAGAAAACAAAGCCATTAATGACAGAAAGATGGGCCCAGCGTTCAACGGACATTATGAATGTCACGATGGCCTCAGGGCTTGGCTTTATTCAAGCGCTTCTTGGGAGGTTACAGCTGAGTGGGGCTGTAATTCATAGGTCTCCTCAAGTCTGTTTCTGAAACTCTCCGACTTTCTCTGGGGGCCGTGGGATTTCTGTATGAACTGGTGTTCTTTCTGTTTGTCTTAAATTTGCCTCATTGCATTTCAAAGGGTTGGGGGTGCATCTGCCTAGTTCAGAAAGTGGGCCTGATCTCAGCCACTCCTTGGTCATTTTATAGCAGGTTTGCCAGGTCCCGTACCATGTGTCACCAGGCGGTGCCACAAGGGGCTTCAGCACCACAAAAACAACCACCACCTCGGTTTGCATCCAACTCAGCTACTTACTATGGATCTGGGGCAACTTTCGTGATCTTTCTTAGCCTCTGTTTTCTCATCGGGTAGATGAGAATGTGGGTAATAAGAGTATCTGTTTCATAAGGTGTCTCTGAGGGTTAAACGAGATGTAGGCTAAGGGTTCGGCTTGGAGTCTGGCCGTGGGGAAATCCTTCCCTAGCCGTTCATTCGGGCCACTTCAGGGTAAAACATTAAAGTCTTACTGATTTATGTTTTTGGTCTGGGCTCATAACTACTTGGCGTAGTTTTGCTCAGCTAGTTAGAGGACCAACAGAAAAGTTGAGTTTTGTTCTCCTTTTCCTACATTTTAGCATTGCCAGGTTTGGATTTTGAAACCCAGTTTCCCATGGGAGTGAGTATCAATTCAAGAACAAGCACACTTTTTCCCCATAATGTTCCTGGTTTTTAAATCAAGATCAGCTGCGCGTAGTATCGATAGAAAGACCCGATGATCATTCCAGTGACTCTCAATACACGTGAAGCAAATCGGCTAGTCAACCTGGTTTCACGTTTGGAGACGGAGCATTTGTTGAAATCATTCTCTTACGAATATGACCTTGTTAAAATCATGTCCCCAAGTTTTTACACCAAGGGCCACATATGCAGCCCAACTTGTCACTGGGGCCACTGAGCCCCAAATAATGCTAATTCAGTCAAAATGGTGCAGGGGACAGCGTAGCTAGGGGCAAAATCATGTGACTACAGACTAGGCTAAGCTGGCAAAAATAAAGGAAGAGAGAGTGTCCCCTGCAGTTTTATTTAATTAAAAGTGCCAAGGTTTTGGGAAAAGGCTTTTGCCCACTCCTGCATCAGCCCCATAATAAGGCCACGGAAGAATCTGGTCAAAAAGAATCCAGACTTGGGCTCAGAGAGGCTCCCGAGACTCCCTGTTTTCTCGTGCATGCAGATGAAACGCATCTCCCTGGCAGGTGGACCCAAACTCACTGCCCACCAACCCTCAGGAAGAGCAGGCTGCCACCCCAGCTCCCGCTCACCTGCCCACCCACTTACCGTTGTGCGCAATCAGCCTGTACTGCCGGGCCAGGCACAGCTCCTCCTGCCTCCGCCTCACGACCCTCTGCACTTCTGGAGGCAGGCCGTTGGGGTTACGGGCAAACACGAAGGAGTAGCTGTCAGCACAGGTGCCGTCGAGGTTCAGGAGGCGGCAGGAGTACTGTACAGCATAGGTGTCATAGTCCGTGTCGATGATCCAGTGGTCATCGTCTGCCAACCAGAAAGCCAGAGCCAATGCCTCTCAGTCAGCCGGCTCGGCTGGCAGGGAAGCTCACCATCCCTAGGAAGCCAGTGACTGCCTGAAACTGGTTTCATTTTGTTAGGAGCGGGAGACCATGGAGAATTTGGGCAGCTTTCATAAAACGGGGAAAATGAGAAAGGATTTTGTTTTCCTTCACAGAAAAAAGTTCCAGAGTTGGGGGAACCTCATCCACTTCAAGGACTGTCTCTCACCCTGATGATAAATGTGATAGCATCTTTTTAAAAACAATCGAGAGGGTGGGCCAGAATAGGTCTGTGTACGGTGTTTTTGCCATCTGTCCTCCAAGAGTATCTATGCCTTTGTGGCTGACGTCTGACAGCCACCAACTTGTGTTATCCCCAATGGTCAGGATATATCTCTTGAGATGGTCTATATCCGCTAGTTCCCAGTCATCTCGGTAACCACGCTCCCCTCCTGTCTCTGAGTCCACGAGAGGACACCCCTCGGCCAGTCTGGTTCACGGTTTTTCTGGCTCCAGCCTAATTCCTGTTTTGTAACCCTGCCCAGTTCTTCTAGCTGGCAAAAAAGTAGTTTTTGCCATGGGGGCATGAGACGCCCGCCGTCTGTCATCAGATATTCTTTTTAGAGCTTATACTCATCAGACCTCCCCTGACAGAGGCTGAGCTGAGCCCACAAAAAATTTAGATTATACTTATTCCTAAGACTGGGATGCAAGCCACGAAGAATTAGCGTAAATGAAGGTGGGGAAAATGCCAGCTAAGGGAAGAGAAGAAACAAGAGTGTATGTGAAGGCTCTGCCATGGAGAAACAACAATGCTCAGATTTACCCAAATACCTTATATGTGGTAAAAAGTGCCGCATCTCTACTTAATTTAACATTATCACTGACCTATTACCATGAATGGGGCTTTCTTCATGCCAATCATTATGTAGACACTTCCCATGTTTTCTCAGTTACTTTGCACATGGACCCAAAACTGCACAGTATTATTTTACGGATGAGGAAAGTGAGGCACAGAGAAACCAAATAATTCACCCAGGATGCCAAAGAGCAGGGCAGAGCTGGGACTCAGTCTGACTCTGGAGCTCACGTATATAAACTCGACGCCACATGGTCTCCAGGCAATAAGTAAATTGGAGGCAGAGGGAACAAGACACAAAAAGGCTTTGCATCTCCGCCTCACGCCCAGGTCCTTACGCAAGTGATCGTTCTGCCCTTTGTCATGTTCCACGTGGGAGGAACGCAGAGGTACCGGGTTCCCCTCCATCAGAGGGAGCGAGGGGGGTGGCCAGCGCTCACCCTAAGTCAGCTCTGGCTGTGCCTCTGGGCTCTGAGAACCCCTGGAGTGCCAGCCTAAAAGGGGTTCAGCCTGAACCCAGGCGCTGCAGGGGGGCTGCACAGCGGGGAGTGGTGGGGGCCCCTCTTCAGTTCGCTCCAGGCCTCCCAGGAAGAATGAGCCACCCCGGCACCTCTTGGGCGTTCCCATGGAAAGTGTCAGAGGTCAAGTAGGGGTGCCCAGACACACGACTGCCCAGTGGTGGCCATGCGGTTATCCGGGGCGCGGGCCAGCAACAGAAGCCAAGGGGCCCCCTGCCGGGCCCCACCCCAACCGCCAGCCCCCCTCACGGGCTCCTGGGCAGAGCCTTCCTTCTCTCGGGATGAAGTCATTTCTTCACTGGTTACGGGGCTCACTGCGTCCGCCAGTCACAGGCACCCCAGCAGCCTGCCCCTCAGACACGAAAGCGCTCCCCTTTGAACTGTGACCCCAACTCAGGATCCAGGCTGCGATTAGCTCAGCAAGTCTACAGCTTCATTTTGTTCCCCTCAGAGTTGTTGCCAGAATGTGAATTCTAACAGGACCTGCGTAACTTTCAAAGCTCAGTTTTAGGCAAATTGACTACTGTTCTTGAGGTTTAAAAAAGGTCTCAGTTGGTTGGGTGTTATCTCCAGGCTCTTTTTGGCTGGATAATGCAGAGATGAAGAATTTAAACTGTAACAATCTTTACCCTACTCTCCCTCCTCGAACAAGAGATGAGCCGTCTGAGCCCTGCTAGAAAGAATGAGCTCAGGCCCCCAACCTCCTCACTGCCAGCAGCTCGGGTGGGTCCCTCTGGAGAGGCAGACGCTCCCCGCCTCCCCACAGCAGGGCTCGGGAGAGTGGAGACAGCAGTCACAGGGCTGCTGTCATCCCCGGAAGTGGGGCTGCACTGCCGCTGTGCCGATACTGTACCTACACAGACTGGTTTGGAGGTTTGGGTTACCAGTCCAAAAACACACAAACAAACAAACAAACAACCCCCACCCCCAAACCCCACTCAGTTAGAGGGAGCCCACTCTGGCTCACTGTGTGGACCTGGAACATGTCCCTTCAGCTGCCTCCACCTGTGTCCTCCAATCACAGTGATAAAGTGATGAGAAGCTCCCTGCTGTTCTCAGGTCTACCTGTCCAGATGAGCCAGCCAGGCGGTGGTGTGATGCTAGTTCTGACTAATCACCTGAAAACCCCAGCAGGCCCTATCAAAGTGGAGCTGGGGCCGTGAAGCCCCAGTGATGAGCCGCGCGCCCCTGGTTAGGTCCCTCTCTAACGCGGGCCTCCTCTAATTTCTTCATTTGTAAAATGAGAGGCTTCAACCCCATGTTCATCGTGGTTCCTATCACCCCAGACCCAGACATGGAGGCTGTTATTTCATGACCGAGGAGAGGACTAAGCAGTAACAATATCATACACTTGGGGAGGACTCTTGTCTCAGGTACTAAGTGCTTTCTGCCCGTCAACTCATTGCCTCCTCTTAACACAGCTCCATGAGGTAGGTGTGATGATCACCTCTTTTTACAGGTGAGGAAACCGAGGCACAGAGAAGATGAGGAACACAGCTGAGGTCCCACAGGTAGTGGGTCAAGTTAGGATTTGAACTCAAGCAGTCTTAACTCGAACCCTGCACGCTTAACCACTGCAGTGCACAGCTGCTCTTCTGAAACGTAACCGAAGGAGGAATTTATCCTCACGCCTCCCATATCGTAGTTATCTGAGTATCACGGCAATCACTTTCAAGATTTCCATATTTGTTCAGCAGATGAAAACTAGCTGGATACTCAGTCTACACGAGGTAAAAGCAGAACTGACCTGGTTTGTGTCGGGGAGGAGGAAGCAGAAGGCAAAAGACAAGAGGCAAAGCCCTCCTTGGGGTCTTCTCTACCCTCCCCCAGGGCAGCACCAGCAGGACCCTAGTCTTTCAGGAGTGCATCTTAAAATGCCACAGAGCATCATGTGTTTATGCCCTTTAATACTAGTAATCCTGTACCCCCAGTATTGATTTTTATAATCCATTACCAGAAAAGTATATTCATTTTATGCTAATTGATTCACGTGAGGAAGTTTTGCTGCATTCTTTGTCATAATTTTTATTCTAAGGATGAAAGCGTTTTACCCCTTGCAAAGTAACATCTGCCTCTGTACCATGTCAATCAGTGCTGACGATGCAACTTGATAAAAAAGAAATGCAATTCCATCTAACACGCAACTTCGGAGAAGTCGAGGTGCGTGTGCCACATGTAGGATGACGCGCCACATAAAGAGAACGCTTCTGCCCCGATCACCAGCCAAGAGAGCCCCCCCAAACTGCCTCTGTGGCCTGTTCCACAGAAGAGCTCAAACAATACTTCGTAAAAGTTGGCCTGCATTAGGAATCCCTGCTGTTCACGGCCACCTCATTCTGGCCTAGGAGCTGGAACCCCTGGCTCTGACACTGACTCTCACAGACTTATTGTATGACCGTGGGCAAAGCACTACATTCTTTTGGTCTCAGTTTATTCATCCGTTTATTGAGCCCCCTTTGTAGGGTTAATTCTCTATCTCTAAGATTCCATGGTCCCCTCCCCGGCCCCCGCCCCAGGCTTGCAAAATTCTCTAGGTACCAAGTAGGCTCCAGATTTGAAATTTAAGAGAAATGGGACGGAAAGTAGAAAAGCATACAGATGTGTTCTCATGGTCAGGCTAAGTTTTAGATGCTCTTCTGAGAGTCCTCAGTACTCTCCCTCCCCCTATCTGAGTTTCAGTGCTTGGGAGGAAGGGAGGAGGTCACTGCCACCAAGGGCATTGTGCCTGGCTCAGAATCTCAGCATCAACAGGCAGAGCACAGGCGAGCAGTGGGTCAACACTAGGCACCATGCTCCTCCATCCTTGGGTGAGGGTCTCCCAGCCTCTAGTGGGGGACCTCGAGCAGTCAAGCTGTCAGGGATTCAACCCAAAGAGACAGAGGAAATGCAAAGCCAGGTGGAGTGGTGATGTGGGCTGCATCTTGGGGAGGTGGGAGGTGTAGGCTTGGAGAAGGCGGCACACCCCGGTACAGTGGCTGGACAGGAAAATGGCAGGAGGAGGTCACCTGACAAGCCCAAAGGTCCTTTGAGCTTGGGCCAGGATTTTTGAGCTCGGGGGTGGGGGAGGTGGGTAGAGGGTTTAACTACACCCAATCTCATGCCTCTAACCTCAGGCAGTGCAGAGGGTTCTTGCCACTTACAGACCATTTTCTCCCACGGGCGCCACTGGAGAAGAAACCCATATGGCCAGGTTATGGCCCTCTTTAAGCTCCCCCCCTCCGCCCCCGCAAGACAGTCCCACTGAGTTGATTACTCACTTCCTTTCTGGAGAAAGGACGCTACACCCCAGTACTTCATCTTGAACTTGGCAGGGTCCTCGGTGTCTGTGAAGGTGCCCACCATGTCTGCGCACACTTCCCAGTTGCTGCCAAAAGCCAAGGGGATCCTGAGCCAGGCCGGGCAAAAGGCTTCCCCGCTCCATCCCTCCCCGATGCTCCCTTCCCTTCCCTTCCCTCCCCCGTCAGGGTTTGGCGCTCAGCCCCGGGGACCCTGGATCGCGGAGAGCTCTGCCGCCCAGAGGCCACCGACTTCAAAAGACGGACTCGGCCCTTGGCTGTGGCGCTCATCTGGCCGTTCTCGTCCACGGAGAACTCGGCGATGATGTTGTCCTGCAAAAAGAGGCCCTCGGGGTCCTTCTTGGCCATGGCGTACCAGATCCCAGCGAACTGCGAAAGAGATTAGAGCAGACTTGGTGTCTGCAGTGCACGGCTGGCCACGGGCTGGGGGAACGCGTGGCGGGGCAGGGGGACCGGGACCACAGGGACGATACCTACTCGAGCCTTGTCGAAGTTCTCCTTTACTCGGAAGCTGCTCACCCGGCAGTCGCGCTCCGCCCGAGCACTGCCCAGCGCAGCCAGCAGCACGAGCGCCCACACCCACTCCATCTCGCCCAGAAATCCGCCCTGCAGGAAACGCTCGCCGTGAGTGCCGGACAGTGGAGCCACCCGGCCCGCTACGGCCCGGCTGGGCCACCCCCATCGCGCGGGTCCCCGCGGGTCCTCGCCCGGGTGCCGCTCACCACGCGGAGACGCACGCAGACCTGACGGGAGCGTCCGGGCGCGCAGGGAGCGAAGGAGGCCAGCGCGCCGCGGGTGCCACCCGGCCGCTTTATAGCTCGGGGGGGAGGGGGTCGCTCTGTTGCAACCTTGCGGAGTGAAAGGCACGGGGGGAGGCGCGGGGGCCGGCGGACCAGCACTTGCATAACTCTCCCTGACTCACCGGCGCCCGCACTCAGGGAGGGTCCCTTTGGCCAGAGACTCACCTCCAGTGCGGCCCGGGGTTTGGTGGAGCCGCCGCGCAGGGTGGCCCAAACTCTCCAGCGGCGACGAGCCGCGCGAACAAGCCCTGGCCTAGTTACCCGGCACTTGTGCCAGCGGCCGCCAGCTGCGGCCTGGGGTGGCCTCGGGGCCCAGTTGCTCTGGCCGGGGGCCCAGGTCGGCCTGGCGGGAAAACTGTGGCCTCCCAGAGAGAGAGGACCTACGAGGAGGCCGCCTGGTGCGTCAGTGCCCGGGCACTGGCCGTGCCAAATTGGCCCCTCTGTCCTCTGAGGGCCAATTGCTACGGGATTTGGGAATATTTCGGCCAAGTAGTTTTTCATTTTATGAAGGACGTATTTTACTCCCTTTCAGGAGAGTTGTGGTGCCCTCTGGGTCAATATTTGTTCTTTAGTTTCAACATCTTTAGAAGCATTAAAAACCCTCCCTGTTAAACATTCTCCAGAAACGCAACACTGGTCAGGACAGGAAATATTTTAGCGACCTCGGTGGTCGCCTACTTTTTGGCGCTTTGCTCAAACCACTTTGAAACTCACCTACCAATTGTTTATGATACAATTTTATTTCAAAACCAAGGCAGAATTTTGTTTTGTTTTCAAAACAGCTAAAGCGAGTTGGCTGAGGAGTGGACAAGACGGGGAGATAAACAAAACTCTAGACAAATGTCAATGGTCAATTAAGTCACAATGCTGCGACTAGTGTAATTTTGCTTGTGTGATGGCACATTTACTGACCATACTTTTTCCATATAGAGTTCAAGAATTCCCCTAACCTGATGGAAGCAGCCGTAAGATGCAACTTTTGACGGAACGAGAATTAGTGACATGACAAAGAAATACCTTTTTGTAACATTCCTTCCATATAATGTCAGGTGTGTCTCCAAGATGAATTTCAGTTGTGTCTCCATGGTCCAAATTGGAAAGAACTGAGATGAATTTGGACCATTTTGTTGACACAAACTAAGGGAGAGTGGGGGAAGAGAAGGTTGGCTCTCAAACACAGAAATACAGAGTTGATTGGCCTCCTGCTAGCTCTTACCGGGGTAAAGCATCGGGGTTACTTTTCTTTTTTTTAAAGATTTTTATTTATTTATTTTTAGAGAGAGGGGAAAGGAAGGAGAAAGAGAGAGAAACATCAGTGTTAGAAATATCGATTGGTTGCCTCTCCCACTCGCCTTGTCCGGGACAGAACCCACAACCGAACCTGCAACCTAAGCATGTGACCTGACTGGGAATCGAACCCCGTGACATTTCCCTTTGCAGGACAACACCCAACAGACTGAGCCAAACCGGTCAGGGCCATTGGGGTTACATTTCACCCCCCAGAAAAGATACCTGAGCTCTTCCTCACCTTCCTGTTGAAGGAGACCACAGTTTTGCCACCCTGAAGCTGCCTTTTTGGATACTGATTTTTCAGCTGGTTATTAAGAAACCAAAGACTCAGAAAAGAACCTTTGAATCTCCCCCTTTTATGCTCAAGAGACGGAGGTAGAAAAACCTGCTTCAGGAAGGGAATCCTAGGATTTCACCTTAGCCTAGTTTGAATGAAGTACGGAAGATAGGAGGGCTTCAGGCAGGGGCCGCTGTTTAGAGAGTGGCACCCCTGTATCACATTGTCACCTGGGGGAACTTTCCTGCCTTGTGTGGTCCCTTTTCCTCAACTACCAACAAATCGCCCATTCTCACTTTTGAAACCTCAGACCCCTACCCACCCTACCTCCTTTTTCTCCTTTGTCCAAAATGTCATATATACCTAGTGTTGCCTCACTGTCCTTGGAATTTTCGTGCTTCTTTGAGTTCCTTATTTGTGTGTATTAAAATTTTGATTTTCTCTTGTTAATCTGTTCCTGTTAATTTGATTATTAGCTCAGTGAGAACTGAGAAGGTGGGAAGAAAATTATTAGTATTCTTTTTTAGCGCCCACACTGTAACTCTTTGGACAGCCACCTACCTGTTCTGCTTCCACTTTCTACCTTCCCCTCCACTCCTCGCATTTGAGTCCCTGGTGTCTCGGGAGGGCCAATGACGATATGCATTTAACTCTGCACTGCCCTAGAGCTAGGAGAGCCCTATTTGTGGCCACCCTTTGACAGGAAGATCTTCTGGTTAGGCCGGCTTCATCACAGGCTGTAAAACCCCACCAGCTCAGAGAAGGTCTGTTCCAGAGCCACTCCTGCAGGGACCATGTGTGTAGTCACACCTGTGGTAGTATCTGTGCATTGTAGGTGGGAAAGGGCATCTCTCAGTCTCCTGTCCAATGCTTGGATCCCCGCTGATGTTCCAGAGTAGAGATCTTCCAGGTTCTCCTCCAACACCTCCAGTGACGGAGAGCTCCCAGCTGAGCCCAACGGCCTTTGGAGAGCCACTGTGCTAGAAAAGTTCACCTCATACCCCCAGCCCTTTCAACCATTTCTCCTAGATCGTTTTCTGGTGGTCCTTGCACACACCATATACTGAATGAATGTAGGGGATTTCAATGCATTTTTATATAGGTTGTTTTTACAGCAAAATGTTTTCATTTATTTGTTAGATGCTTGTTCCTCCTCCCACTCTATCTCTGTCTTTTAATGATGAATCATGAACCTTGGAGTCCCAAATACCAGCTAAGAAAAACAGTTTATTTTGGCTTTCTCTCTCAAAGTTCTTCATGATTACAAACATATGAATACAGGTCAACTGATGTTTTTAACTTTAGTGCTTTGAAATTTATCTGCATAAAATTAAATTTCAAATATGCACATATAGATAAAGTATCAATGGGAAAAATGTTCTCAGTGATTACCTCTGTGCGATAGATTTAGAGTCATGTAAAGGTGTGGGGTTTTTTGTTTTGTTTCTGTTTTTGTTTTTTTTTATTTGGACTTTTCTGTAGTTTCCAAATTTTCCTACAGTGAAAATGTTTAATCAGAATATAAAACAAATATTCTCTTAGCTGTTTTTTTCTAGATGTAAAATTATGTTTTCAGTTACATCTTATAAATTATATACAATATACATAAAATTTCACTTTCGTGCCATACTTCATGGAAAGACAGATCATGTTTCATTCATCTTGGCGTCCACCCCCACCAGCTTCTCCATGGGATTTATCAAGAGACTTGCACATAGTAGGTGCTCAATCAATAGATATTGATTTAATTTGCTGTATTGAAATTAATCATTTTAGGTAAGCTTCATAAAATATTAACTTTTAAAAAGCCTGGTCAGAGGTCATTCTTTCTAAAACATAATTTCTCAGGATTTAGCCATTGTAGCAGAGCTGGCTAACCATCCTTCTTCCAAAATAATTTGAACTCTTCTTCCACTATGTGGAGTTTTGGGGAAGAGGCTGATCTGCCAAGGGCCCCTCTCTACTTCCTGCATCTCTATAAGGCCACAGGCCTACGTTTTGGTTAATGGAGGGTGGACTAAAGTGCTGTGTCACTCGTAGAGAGATCTCATGAAAACTCGTGCCCATCCAACTGTCATGGTTCCCTCCCCCTCCTCATTGGCCACTGGTGGAGCTTCCATCAGCCCCGACCCCCACCCGTGATTAACTTTATGCAAATGAGAAATAAACTTTCATTGGATTAAGCTGCTGAGATTTGGGGTTACCTGCAGTAACAGCAGTTAGTGTTACCTTAACTAATGCATCAACAAATGAGCCACTAACTCCTAGGAAATATTGAAAAATGTTTCCCATAATTGAAAGAAGGCCTGATGCAAGAAATGTGTGTCCTTACCATCATAAAAACTAAGCATTCCCAATTAGTTCCCTTTTGTACAAACTAACATTTAAATCCACATCTTGACAGAGAGGTCAAGAAAAATGGAACAAGAGAAAAAAAATGAGTAGCATTTATCTTCTGACTGCATTTAAGAGATGCCAAGATAAATGGTGGGAAAATGAAACGATTACTCAGCCAACATGTTCAGGTGCAAAAAGTCAAACTAATTTTTTCAAGGAGGTCTTTTTTCAGCAGTTACAAAGTCATCACCGAATTTAATTGATTTAGTTGAAAATAACATGGATCCCACAATGAATCATCTCTGAGATACCTGGTCATACCCATCCATTAGGTGCAGGCAGGTGCTCTCTCGGGAGCATATGGGCAAGGTAAAGGGTGCTTTGCACTTAGCTGTTGGGATGTGCCTGACATGCCTGCCTTTAGGGGGTGCCTTTTGGTGATAAATAGCAGGAAGAATGAAGAATTTTGCTAAGGTTCAGCTGAAGAATGGGTTCAATATAATGATCCAAAATATACTCAATTCAGGATATTGTTGTTGGTTTTGCATGGGTGCTTCAACCTCATGCATAATTTTGGCTATTCTATAAGCATTACTTGCAATAGAAATAGTTAACTGCAGTGGACAATTTTTAGCAGTATTGGAATTAAATGTTGTGTGTATTCATTAATATAGCATACTACTGAAGAATGTAAGCTTGTTAAGCAGAAAGTTTAAGGAAGTTAAACCATACTTTAGTATACCTGTAGGTTTTTAAAAAGAGTTCCTGGAATTTTTATTTAACTCTCGTATTGGTGTTTGACATTTTATACAATGCCTGTTTAGATTTTAAATTCCTTAAAGGAAAGGTCTTTGCGTATTCCCCTGTAAGTAGCTAGTATGATGTGTTGTACCCCCCAGGGGTGCACTCTTTAACTTAATCCTAATTTAACTGGTAGGTTTGGGGTAGGTCACTATCACTAGCTGTGTGCCCTTGAGCAAGTTATTTAATTTTTCTATGCTTCAATGTCTCACCAGTAAAATACAGGTAATAATATTGGTTATTGTAAGAATTAAACAAGATATGCCCTGGCTGGTATGGTTCAGTGGATTGAGCGCCATCCTGCAAACCAAAGGGTCACTGGTTCGATTCCCAGCCAGGGCACATACCTGGGTTGCGGGCCAGGTCCTCAGTAGGGGGTGCTCAAGAGGCAACCACGCATTGACATTTCTCTCCCTCTCTTTCTCTCTCCCTTCCTCTCTTTCTAAAAATAAATAAGATCTTTTTAAAAAAGAATTAAATGAGATAATACACGTAAGGGTCCTAGAAGAGTGCCTGGTACAGATCACACATTATAATGTTAGCTATTCCTATGATCACTTTTTCATTATCATTTCCTTGTGACTTATATTTCTGAAAATATTCTGTGTGAATAAATGGAGCTTTCATATTGACTTAGTTATTGTTTCAGATATGCTTTATCAAAACAAATGATTGTTAATGTCTATAACATCTAGGGTATTGACCTTTCTTCTCATTTTCTGTACAAGTTAATGCTCTATTTAAAAAAAAACCATAATCTATGCTTTAAATCAACTAGAAATGCTGACATAAAAGTTAAATAGTTATGTTTAACAAAATCAACAATTATTTTGCAGTGTCAAAAACTCATTCTAAGTGGTCTGCTTGGTAATTTTTAATATATATACTTTTTAAATTTTGTGTTTTCAGTGCCTAGGACTGAGCAGCCAATAAGAGACACAGAGGTCTCGCCAGCACAGGCTAGGGACCGCAAGGACTACCCCGAGGAAGGAGAGCAGTGTCGACGATGGGATTCAGTCAAGGGCAGGGGAAGGGGAAGGGTATTTGTGTGTGAGCTGAAAGGCAGGTTTCCAGTACTTCTCTTTAAAACAGTCTTTGTCTTTATAAAATGTTCCTCACTGCTCAAAATACTCACCAGGGAGCCTGATTTCTTGCTTGCTTTTTCTAAACAATCAATTGCCCGCCCTGTCAACTCTTGCCTGGAATTGTGCTTCACATTCATTCCTTTCTTTTTCATTCCCAAGCAACTTTACCCATAATCTATGAAAATAGCCTTAAAAACTTTGTTTGTGAATGAATTCCTGTATTACAATGGATCCCTTTTTCTTTCTAATAAGACTATTATCATTATAAAGAGATAAAGCTTTAAGTTTAGAGAAGTGGAACCCATAGGGTTGCTATTTTGAAGTGAACTTAAATGTGGGTATAACAATAACATTTGGAGTCACTATAACATGTTATGTGTGTTTCCATTCAGAGTTTGTTATATAGTTTGTAGCTTTATAGAAATGTTTAAAAGATCTTGACTAAGGTTGAAATCAGCATTTAAATATTTAAGGAAAGTGGTTCATGGACCGTGTAGTTTGACTTATGAGTTGCATAATAGTGTTTAAATATTTGGGAAAATGTGCTTAATCAATGTAAAAGCTTAATAAATTGAACATTAAACAAAACTAAGTAGCAGTAAGTGTACTTTCCAGACCAGAAGTCCCTGAGACATTACACATCCTAGCAACAGACAAGACAGGTTTTATCCAGTAGATTTAACAGCTGTACCTTGGAGCAAAAATGCACGAGATCTGGCTTACTATTGAAAACAAAATCCAAACTAATATGCTTAACAGGAAAACCTAGTTAGTAGCTGCATGGGTTGCTTTTTGTGATCGTGTCTCTTGATAAGGATTATTATTTACACTGTGGCTTGATTAGGCTTGGATCACAGGCAAATGTTTTGCCATGTTCACCTCTCTAGTAATAAGCCCAAGGTTCGTTCCTCTAAAACACTTCTGAGGTCCAGCTTTCTAAAGTGAGGAGAATTGAGAGGTGAGGATTTTAGAGAAAAAGTAGGTCATGTAACCTGGATGATCAAAGGACTTTTAAGAGAAGGAAAAATCAATATTTCATCTTATGTTGTGTTGATGTTAAACCCTTCCACCTCCCCTGGTGTTCATTAAAGTTGCTGTATAAACAGACACATCCAAGGTCTAAGTATTTTCACTTCACATCGCTGTCTTAAAAGAATGATTGAAGTTGTCCATTGATGCTAATGTCATATAGTTCATGCATACATTCGTGGTTCTTTCTAGCTGCAGAATCATCATGCGCAGTTGTATTCCTGGAATGGTCACTTCGACTTGCCACTTGCCAGGCTGATCTAAGATGCTCTGAAGATTCTCTTGAGGATTTATAAGCTCATAATGCTTAGGGATCTTGTGTCCTGAAGAACTCTGTAATCCTGTGCTTCTGGAATGAATCCCACTCTAAGCCAGGACCTTCTGTCACATCCCCAGAGCACAGGCAGTTTGAAAGCCCTGCTAAGCAACCATTCTGCTTGACCTTTTGGGTTCCAATGAGGTGCCACTTAGGATCTCCTCAGTAACCTTGACCAGGATGTAGTTCCTTCTTGGCCATTTGCTCCAGGTGGTGCCCAGAGGGTCTTCCTCTGAACTATAGCAGCAAAGCCAGCCACACCATTGGTGAGATTGGCCAAGAGGCTGTGGAGCGATACCTGGATGACAACCCTCGGTTTGTCAAGGAGTACTTCGAAAAGAAGCTGGGGGCGGCAGCTCCGAGCGCCCCGGTGTGCGAGGCCTGGCTAGCGGATCCTTCCCGGGGCTACTGCCGGAGGAGGAGGTGGCCCTGTGTCTGGAGCTGCTCTAGGCCGTGCGGGAGGAGGCATGCAGCGTGGAAGCGGTGGTGCACAGGGCCCTGCAGAGGCTGGCACAGCTGCTGCGGGCTGACAGCTGCAGCCTGTTCGGTTCCTGGGCCGCTCCCGCAATGGCGAGCCCGTGGTGGCCTCCAGGCTGCTCAACGTCGCCCCGACCTCCAAATTTGAAGACAACTTGGTGGTCCCTGACAGAGAAGTGGTGTTTCCATTGGACATCGGGATAGTAGGTTGGGTTGCTCACACAAAGGAAGCCCTTAATGTCCCAGACGTGAAGAAGGTAGGTGAAATTATGACAGTGGGGCGGAGACGAGGATGTGTAAGTGCCCCGCAGGGACAGTGGGAAGAAGAGCTGGGGAGTGGGGGCCATCCTGTGGCATCGTTTTGGCTCTAACCTGGGAAGTGGGGGCAGCAGGGAAGAGGAGCACCTTAGTCCAGGGCTGCCAGATTTAGAAAAGAAAAAATACAAGATGCCTAGTCAATCTGAATTCAACTTACCTGGGCCATGTACAGGCCACACCTCTTCCCTCACACCTGCCCCATGCTCTGAACACCACCACAGAGCAGGCTGCCCACTGGGAGATCTCCACGCCTTTCACCAACAACACTCCCTTCCTTGGGATGGAAGGTTCCAAAATAAATTCTTTCACCTATAGCCTAAAGGTGCAAAAAGAAAAACAATACCATTTGAAAGTTCAGACTGAGATTATTAAAAATGTGAATTTAGGTGATGATAAAGGGCTGTGGGCCATCCCAACCTCCCCTAACTCAGATCTACCAAGAACGAATTCCAGTCTGGTGAGGGGGACTTCTGGCCCCTCCTGATGACCAGTACTGCACAGGTGGTTATCTTCTCTGAAAAACAGAGTATTTAACTCCTCCTTACCACTGTCATGCTTGTTCATTTTAGGAAAATTATAAATACAAATAAAAAGGAGGAAACACAGATGACCCACAATCCCTCCGCTCAGCAATAACTCTGGGCAACAGCCTGGAGTTTCTCCTGCTGACCCTTTCCCTACATGTGTCCCATTATTTTCATTTGCTATTAAGAAAAGAAGAGGGGTGGATTATGCTGTCCAGCAGTTGATGGGGAGTCACCCCTGACATGCTTTCTGTGCCGAGCTTTATTGTCGGCTTGGGGGTGGGGGGCAGAGCTGGAGGTGGGAGGATAGCCCCCCTCTTGCCTCCTGGAGCTGATCACAGGAGGAGGGCTCCTGGGATCCAGAAGGCGCAGAGTTGCCAAACCTTAGCAACTCTCGGCAAACACAGGGCAACTCTCAGGTGCAAGGGTTGCCGCTGGGTGTGTGGAGTCCTCAGCCCTTTTTTATCCCTCCCTTCAGTGAATTAAGCTGGTTTAAGTAGGTGTAAGGCCCGCTGCTGCTGTTTAGGTGATTAAACCCAGGTGTGCCCTGTGGCAAAGTTCCCCGGACACCAGTAAGAAGCCTGTCTCCACATACCCTGCAGTTTTCTCATGGAAATATGCTTTTGGCCAGTCTCTGACTGAGGCCATCTCCTAAATTACTAAGGCATCAAACTTAAGAAAGTGACATGCAAGATTGTTTTTCCAGAAAGTTTTTTTTTTTTAAAGAAGAGATGAGTAAAATGATTTCTGTTGTAATACTTTATTGATGAGCCCAGTTCTCCATGTTGAGGAAAAATGATAGAATGGAGCTAGAATGGAGCTGCTCAAAAGATCCTGTGGCCTTGGTCTGCTGCTGTCCACAGTGAGCGTCCTGCATGGACAGGACAGTAAATGGACGGTCGGGAGTCTTCTCTTCCCATTCTCCCTTTTCCCGAGGACACCCGGGTATAACGGGTGGGACAGAAACGTGTGTGCTAAAGACACACACCCGCTTGAGCTCAGAGGAGAAAGAAAGTCCTTGTTCTTCCTTTCTACTACTTCTAAGCATTTTTTTCCTCCAAGAGGAAATGTGCTTTTCAACTTTGGATGCACATTAAAATCAAAGTGGGAGCTCTTTTAAGACTACTAATGTCTGAGGCTCTCCACAGACTGATTACATAGACTCAGGGGTCGGGACGCTGGCACTTCTGTTTGTTGGAAAAGCTCCCCAGGTCATTCTAATACACAGCCCGCCTCGAAAATCACTCATCTCTTGGGTGAGTAGATGCAAGAGGAGGAAGTGAATTTCAAATCAACCGTGAGACGCTAGACAGAAAGGGCTCCTGGGGTGGTCGGTCCGACTCTCTGCTTGGGCAGACAGGAAGTTGGCGGCACGGGAGCTGCATCTGTCCTAGAGTCCGTGGTCTGGTCGGTGAACAAAAGCACTGGAAGAGAACTGAGGCCTCACTCTGTCCAGTGCTCCTTCCACCCTCAGTAAACCTGTCTCTGTTGTTTCTTTCTTAGTTTTTATTATGCCCTCTTTAATGCTGTTTTTAAATTTTATTTTTCAATTACAGTTGACATTCAATATTATTTTGTATTGGTTTCAGGTGTACAGCATAGTGGTTAGACAATCGTATACTTTACAAAGTGATTCCCCCAATAGTTCCAGTACCCACCTGACACCATATATAGTTATTACAATATTATTGACTATATTCTCCATGCTGTACTTTACTTCCCCCTGACTATTTTGTAACTATCAATCTGTGCTTCTCGGTCCCTTCACCTTTGCACCCAGTCCCCCAACTCCGCTCCCCTCTGGCAACCATCAGTCTGTTCTCGCAGGTTCACCACATTTCAGTCACTGTGGCAAAATCTGCAAAAAAAAGATGATGAAAACCTGTGTTTTAAATGAGGTTTCTATTAATTCTTCACCTTTTCATTGCATATGGCAATTTATAAAGATTTTTTTCATTCTTAATCTCACTTGATTCTGGCTAAGACCCTGTGCAGAAGGCATATCTATTTTTCCATCTAGTGTATGTAAGAATCTTCTCATGGTCAATTAGGTGGGGTGTGGGGGTCTGGGGCCATAACCCGAGCCCTCGGAGGCCTTCCTCTTTCACTGCACCACTGACCACACATGACTACTCTCTGGCTGGCAGTGTAGACGCAGGTGAGGAAAGGGCTTCTCACGCCTAGAAAAAGGCAGAACTGGATATTCTCGACCTTGGGGGTCCACAAAGGTTGTAACAAGGAAACCACATGGTGTAGGGTGACAGCTTTGGCATCAGGCACACCTGGGTGCACACCCAGGTCTGAGACAAGGTAACTGTGTGATGGATTGAGTTTCTGTACCTGAGAAATGTAGGTAACCAAATGTACAGATCAGATGACATGAAGTGCCTGATTCTTGCTAGGTGCTCAATGAATCACAGCTGTGACAGTATCATCTTTATGCCAAAAAGGTTTGGGGCGCTGGGTGTGGGCGGACAAAACTGGGTCAATGATTATTGCTTGTTTTTAAAACAAGTTAAAGGCAAGAAACCTTTCAATAACAGGAAACTGAGAGATAGTCTTTTTAAGTTAATCATTTCTTTTTCTCCTGGGAAAGCTGTTGATTAACTCTATGGATGGGCGGTTCCCATTCTGTGATTTAAAAAAAAAAAAAGCCATGGAGAAGTCCTATGTTTTCAATGATTAACAGGACTCTTATAGCTCCCTTTCCTCCCTCCTCTCTCATCCTTCTCTCCTCTCTTTCTGTCTCCTGATCACAAGAGATAATGGCATTTAATCAGAATTTAACAATGCTACAATTGGATGAGGGACCCAGGTGGCCTGCTGTTCTAAACAATGTTCTCTCCGGTTGCTCTTAGTGGCTTCTTTGAAGAAGGACCATCAAAGGGAGTTTGTGAGTTTGAGAAATACAGCATTTACTCAAACTTCAGTAAGGATTGTTTGAGCAAGTGAAAATAAAAAAGCAGAAAGCCTCATTTCGCTCACCCTGTAATTTGATGGATGATTTTATCGAGGGCTTTCAGATACGATAACACACGCATTCTCTTTTCAAACTCAAAAACCATTTTCTCAAAAGAGCCAGCTGAATTTGAGAACATTTTCTTGGGTGTAGAATCTAGAATGAAATAGCATCCAGTATTGAGGCTGCAGAGTGAAGTGTTAACCAGGAGATGCTGACTCCGTCCCATGGTGTGTGTTTTTGGTGTTTTGCTCACCCCTTTAGGGCCCAGGGTTGCTGTGTAAGTGAAGGTGATCATGATCTGTAATGGGTGACAGGTAAGGAGGAAAACAGAATGTGAGCTGGCCTGGCGAACAGTAGCTTAAGAGAAAGAACCTAACTCAATGTGAGGATGTTCTGGCCTGAGAGTGCAGATGCTGCGGGAAGCAGAGAGGAGTAGCGTATGAAGCAGTTACGAGAGAAATGTCGCCCCTGGTGGCACAGGGCAGAGTGTGGGCCCCCAGAAGGAAGCACGCTCCTGGCCACAGGAGGCCAACATCCACCGAGAGCATCTAATTTCATCAGTGATTAGAAATGGTGAGAAAAACTAGAACTAGAAGCGAAATGGTAATTGTAAACGAGAACTATTTTTCATTCAGGGAAGTCCCCAAAAGTTTCAGGTTTCTCTTCCTTGTATTTTTTTAACACCCACTTTGTGTCAAGACACTTTTCTAAGTGCTCTGCTGACACTCTGTCATTCTATTTTCCTGGTGGGGATTCCAGACAGCAGATAATAGTATCCTTACCCTTTGCCGGTTAGGACACAAAGTCAGAGCGGTAAGTAGCAGGCCCCAGGTCACGCAGCTAGCCAGTAAACTGGGGCCTGGTTTCAGCCAACGGAGCCTGGCCCCAGAACCTTCTTTACCATTATGCAGTGCTGCCTCCTAAATATATAGCGGTTTGTGTGGTTCCACATTGGGAAAGGTATGAAATAGACCTGGGGTGAAGGTCTGCCTTTGCCTCCCTTGGCATCTCACGTTTTCTCTGTGAAGGGTCCCATTTCTAGAGATCCTCCACAGGAGCGGTTCACCCACGAAAAGCACAGAGGCCCGGGGGAGACAGGCTCCACTTTAGGAGATTAGGGTTATGGGTCTGCTGTGAGCTCTGCAAACCTGTATTTATGTGCAGGTGATTCCGAGGCGCAGCCAGGGACAACTGCTCTGAGCTGAGCTGTGAGTTCTGTCGGCCAGGCAGCCTGTGTTCCCTGGTGGAAACCCTGGCCCACAGGTTACACACCAGTGAACTCTCACCTTTTTACTTTGGGAAACTGAACAGAGTCCAGCCTCCAAGGTTTGTGCTGCTCTTAGAAGCACCATCAACATGAGGAAATGAAAATAATACAGCTTGGGAAAGCAGTACCACATTAATTTTGGCCAACGAGTCTCAGAATTAGTCTGAAAGCTCGGTTCTAATTGAGGAAGCCTCAGGTTCAAAGGGGAGACAGTAAGGTCCATGGAAGGCTAAGCCTATGCGCATGGAGCCAGTATTCCTCCAAATTACAGCTAATAAGATAACAGCCATCCTTGACCTTCTTCTCAAGCCCTTTCCTTTGTGCATGTCTCCAAACTCCTGCCTCTGCTCTTCCTGTGGTTAGTGTATCAGAATCACCTCTTGCATCTACCACATGAGGCTTGTATCTGGGAAGATCCACTTCCTCTCTCCTAAAGAGAGAAAAAACTATGTGAATGAAGGACATTAGCTTGGTAGAACAATATCAACTGGTTAGGACCTGCTGCTGGTAAGAGGGTGGTCCTCTCGCATACGATCAGTGGAAGAAAGAATTCCAACCTTTTGTAAAAGTAATCCGTGTAAATAAAAACTACACATACGTGGTAACCCAGCAAAAGGGATTTCTACTTTGAGCAGCCCCTCTCACAAGCATAAAAGCAAGAATGATCAGTGCAGCATTGTTTATGGTGGAGAAAACTACAAACAGACTGAATGGGTAGAGGATGGGCAGTGGAGTGCCCGCACTGTGGAGTCACGTGCAGGAATCTAGGAGGTAAATTCGCATCCGTATGCATTGGTCTGGAGGGGTGTCCATAAAATATTGTTATGTGATGACAGTATTGTATGAAATCAGAAAGTAACATTTTATTTAAAAAAAACCAAAACAAAACAGAAAAGAAAGACCTTCGTGCGAGCACAGAGCAAGGCACAGGAGGCATACCAAGCAGCAGCACTCACTTCCTCAGGCAAGATTAGAAGTTTGGGGGATTACTACTTTTTTCTTTATATTATGATTTCCTGGTTCTCTAGTTTCAACTGCGCATTTTACTTTTGTATTTAAAAAGGAGAGCTCTTTACCTTGGCGGGGTGGCTCAGTGGGTTGGGGCAGTGTCCTGTACACCAAAAAGATGCGGTTCTATCCCCAGTTGGGGCACATTCCTGGGCAGCAGGTTTGATTTCCCTGTCAGGGCGCATACAGGAGGCAACCAATCAATGTTTCTCTCTCTCTCTCTCTCTGTCTCGTTCTCCCCCACTTTCCTTTCTCTCTAAAATCAATAAACGTATCATCTGGTGAGAACTTAAAAAAAAAAAAAAAGGAGAGCTCTTTGAAATATACCTGTAACCCCAGCTGTGCTCTTCTGCCCAGCACACACTTTCCGTTCATTGTAACCATCAGCCTTTCTCTCCCTTCCGCTTGGCACCTTCTTTCCACTTGGCTGTGCCATCACCTCCTTCCCCCGGCCCAACTTCTGCCTCGCCGCGGTAGGCCGCCGCTCCGCTGGGACTGCTCCCTCTGAAGTGGGCAGTTTCATCCCGTGCGCTCATGGAATGAAGCGGGGTTGGGGGGATGTTTGCTCAGGACCATGGTGCTGGGGCCCTGGTTACCTGTTGGTGGAACCTGGACTAGACGGAAACGGCCTGCTGCCGTTTCTAGATCGACACGCCGTAGTTCTGTGCTGCTTCGGCCGATGTGTGAGTGTGTTTTTCCGAACAGCCATGTTTCTGGCTTCGCGGACACACACACGGGGTGTATCGCTAGGAACCTGCTGGCAGCCCCGGTTGTGGTGGGCAAGGAGGTTCTGGCTGTGGTTATGGCAGTTAACGAAGTGGATGCATCTGAATTTTCCAAACAGGCCGAAGAGGGAATGTTAACCCGGGGCATCAAGTTGGAGGCTCAGGAAATTTATTTGTCGTATTATGTATCCGAAAGAAAGATGTCACACCTGTTTATTTTTCTGTCATCTGTAGGTCTTTCCCCAATACCTCGCCTTCGTTTCTGTCATCCTAAAGCTTCATCACACCAACTACACGTACAGTGTTGAATCCCGAAGCAGCCAGATAAAGGGAAGGTGACATTAATCACTCTGCGCTGACCTGCTCTGACAAAGGGACCCAGGGGCAACAAGCCCAGATCCCTCCTTTCCTTCATGGGGGTTTAAGGCACATGGAGCAGATCCCCAAACTTCGGTCCCAGTGTCTTTTCATGGCCTGCACAGCTTTCCCTCCCACCGACCTGTCCTCTCATGTGTGTGTACACCTGGCTTGCCTTTCCTCAGCCTTCATCCCAGGTAGTCGTGGTTTCTTCATCTGTGAGAAGACAATGATAATTATAGTGCCCATCCTGCATGGTTTTCATGATTTTTAAATGGTCACTAGATAAATTAGTTTACATAAAGCTCTTAGCAGTTCCTGGTACACAAAGCTATTACTCTGAGGAGCAGATCTATTTCCTCCTTGAGCCAGAGATGTAAAGAACAACAATGGTAGTCAGGACACCCGAGTCTGCACCACTCCCTGGGCCTCGGTTTCCTCACTAGTACAATGGTGGGAGGGGGTTGGGATGGAAGACTTCCAAGGTTCCTTCCCACTCCAAGCGTCCAAGTAGGATTACCTCTGACTAGCTCAGGATGCGTGGAAGGAGGCGTGTGGCTTCCTCCCAGTGAGGGGCAGCAGGAGCCAGGGGGCCACCAATGCTGCCCAGGGGCTGTCTCTGCAACCGATGTTAGATTGCTTGCCCTTCGAAGCCAGAACACTTGGACTTAGGGACCAAGTGCAGCTTATCCTCTTTCGTGAGCCCACAGCCTTGCACAGGTCTCCTCATCATTCCACGCAGGGAGTCAGTAGTTTGTTGGACATGACATGTGCAAAAATGGAATTGCATTGCCTAGTGATATAGCTTCATGTTATCTGATGCACCTCCTAGTGAGAGCTCTATCGTTTCATAGCATTTCTTGTTCTAATGGTTTTCTTTTTAAAATCTATTTTCAGATCCTTATGTGGTCGGCCAACAAAGTATTTGAGAGCTCACAGATGTTGAGAGTTTCACAAAGTGCTCTACACAGCTGGAACATATCTGAACTGTGAACGGTGCTCCATTGGACTGTTGGACATGACCAAGGAGGAGGTTCTCGTTGTTCCGTGCATTTTTGTCTTGCTTAAAATCACCTGTAAAATACATATCACGTGAAATGTGATCCATTAAAAAATGGATAGGCTATTTTAATAATAATCAGTCTTGATAGATCAGAAGAACCAATGCCAAGAAAACATGCTCCAGAAGTAAAATGTGCATTTTGGAGCAAAAAAGATCTAGGCTCGCATCTTGGCTTTTCTACTTTCTAGTTGTCTGTGTCTTCAGTGAGTCCTTTTTCCTCTTTAAATATTAATTAATAGACTTTAGTTTTTAAGAGAAATTTTAGGTTTACAGCAAGTTCAGCAAGTTCCCATATTTGTTCTCTTCCTCCCCCACCCCCCCCCAGTTTCCCCTATTACCTGTTTCTCCTATTATAACATCTTGCATTAGTGTGGTACATTTGTTATAGTTGATGAATCAATATTGATACATTATTATTAACTAAAGTCCACAGTTTACATTCAGGTTAACTCATTGTGTTGTATAGTCTATGCGTTTTGACAAATGCACAGTGTCATGTATCTGCCATTACAGTGCCATACAGAATAGTTTACAAAAGAATCCAGTGCTCCATCTAGTCATCCCTCTCTCTCCCTACCCCAAGTGTCTGGCAACCACTGATATTTTTTTCACTGCCTGTATAGCTTCCTTTTCTCTAATGCCATATAGTTAGGATCATACAGCTTTTTCAGATTGGGTTACTTAACTTAGCAATATGCATTTAAATTTCTTCCGTGTCTTTTCATGGCTTGATAGCTCACTTTTTTTTTTTCTTTTTCTTTTTTTAATGCTGAATGGTATTTCATTGTCTGGATACACCACAGTTTATTCATTTAACTACTGAAGGACATCTTGGTTGCTTCCAAATGTTGGCTTCTATAAATGAAGTGTAGATTTTTATGTGGACATGAGCTGTCAACTCCTTTGGATAAGTACCAAAGGAGGGCTACTGCCGGATCACGTGGTAAGGCTATATTTAGCTTTTAAGAATCTGCCAGACTGTCTTTGAAGGTGGCTGTACCATTTTGCATTTCCACTGGCAATAAATGAGAGTTTCTGATGCTCCACATCTTTGCCGGCAGTTGGGGATGTCAGCGTTTTGGATTTTAGCCCTTCTGATTGATGTGTAGTGGTATCTCATTGCTTTAATTTACATTTCCTTGATGACAGTGATGTGAGGCTTTGTTTTGCACACTCACTTGCCAACTGTATGCCTTCAGTGGTGAAATTCTGTCCAGGTTTTTTGCCCACTTTTGATTAGGTTGTTATTTTTCAATTTTAAGAGCTCTTTGTATATTTTAAATACAAGTCATGGACAATCTTGCATTACAACATCCTGCAAATGTCACCTTCATCACCTTTCATCCGAGGCACACCTTTCCCCAGAAGCCCCCTGGCGGACTTCTCTGTCTTCTTACCCATGACTGGGCCACAGGCCTGCCCTCAACCTAGGCTGTGGCACCTCATATAGACCACTCGTGGGCTGCGCAGGGTCCATGATCCCTGAGCAGATTACCACCTGGTATCCAAATAAAATCAGGGGCCGTTAACCAGGAAGAGGGAAGAATGGACATAAAGTAAGGCAGCCGATGCCACTGGCTGTTTTCGTGATGTTGGTCAAGTCTCTTAACCTATCTAGATTTAATTATCCATAAAAGAGCTATTTAGTACTTTTACCTATGTTTCCGAGTAGGTGCTCTGTATGTATTATTCATTTAGTCCTCACAATGACCCTATAGTATAGATTCTATTATTATCCCCGTTTTACCGATGGAAAAGGTTAAGCGACGTGTTCACAGTCACGAGTTCCTATAAGCAGTATTTCTGGGAGTTACAGATCATTTTCAGCTCTAAAATTCCAGAATCATAAATTAACATAAAATATGCAAACACATGAAATTCATACAAGATGCGGTAGGTCATAGAACAGTTTTTAAAAATAATGTTTCCATGTCATTGTCTCCAGGAATTCTATGATGAATGGCCAATCAAGCTTGGAGAAGTCGAGCCTTATAAAGGTCCGAAGACACTGGATGGCAGAGTCAGTGCAAACCTCTTCCTTGGTGATGTCTGTGCATGGTGCTAAACCAGGGGCAGCCATGCACAGGGAAAGAGCATGAGCCCAAGAAGGCCTGGGTTCTAGTCTGTAACTTTCTATGGGATGTTGGAGTAGTAGAGAGAGTTCTGCACAGGGAGTCTGAAGCTCCAGTCCCAGCTCTGCCCCAAGCCGGCTGGGTGGCCTTAACTTGTTGTTTAACTTCTGAATTTCCTTTTCTGTAAAACCACGGTTTGGGACCAGCAGTTGTCAACAAGAAGGGATACATCAGAGTGACGTACACAGCTTTTGAAACATTCTGTGCCCAAGTCCTTCTTCTGACCAGCTGGACTGGAGTCTCTAGGGAAGGGGTGGGTTAGGTTGTCTTCCCCCTTGACTGCGAGGTTCTCAAGGCAGGACTGTGTTCACCGTTGTATCCCCGGCACACAGGAAAGGGGAGGAAATGGGACAGAAGGTGCCCGGGCCTTGGGCTTTCCATCTGTCCAAAGCAGTAGAGGGAATAGTTCTCAACATAGCCGCCGAACCCTGTTTCTGAGGCCCCTGTTCAGATGAGCCAGTGCTGGAATTGGGTAGGTGCTCACTGTCCAGGCGGGAAGGGAGAACATTGACCTTGGTTGAGAAATTACATGATTTGTTCCCTCGAAGTTATCAGTCAGCTACCTCTGGACAGTAGAGAAATTAGTTAAAGGAAAAGCACGTTTCCCCTAAAAATTGGGTGAATTCAACTTTTTAAATTTAATTCAACGGGCTTGTTCATGTAGATAAATGGCCGATAATATTTCTAGTTGTATTATAGGCTTTTAATCAGAACATGAGCAGTTTGGTCATTTATTTTCTGCATAGAAATGTGGTTGGGAGATAAGGTTCTATTAGTATAAGTTCATCAACGAAAAGCACTTTTGGGGAAAATAAGATTTTTCTCGTAATCGCTTTCCTCTTAGGAAATCATCTTTTATAAAGTCATCGATTACATTTTACACGGAGAAGAAGAGATCAAAGTGAGTCTGTGAGTATTGTCATAAAGCAGCTCAGGAGTTGCTGTCTTATTTTTGTACATGGTGCATTTCTCTGTATAACATCGATCTCCTTTCTTCTACTCTTCCTCGAGGACACCCCCCCATAGACCACTGGACTCCTGTTAGCGGGCTGCCAACATATGTCGCTGAAAGTGGATTCGTAAGTTATCGAACAAATCTTGAATAATATTGTGTGAAATTCATTAGCTAAGAGATGCAAACGAAAAGGATTTAAGCTTCAAACAATAATAAAGCAATAGAACACAAAATAGAAATAGGCATAAAAGAGAAAGAAAAAACAAGGGTAGGGATGTAAATTAGAGCCAGAACTGAAAGCAATGACAACCTGTTACCCAGTGCCCTGCACACTAGTAAAATTAGCCTACACATTTGCTCTCAGTTTTCCAGCGGCCAGTTAGAAAAGAGAAAACTGGTCAGTGCACAGCGTTCCTAAGACAGAATCACGTTGCTTAGAAGAAAACACAACATATTGTGATACAAAGACTAGAAGGACACGTTTTCCTTATTGTCCCCATGAAGTGAAGACCGTGTAACACAATAAACAGCAGCATCACCTATGTAATACACAGTGGCCCCCAGCTGTCAATTCTGCACCACACAATTTCAGAGTTCTTTGGACATCCATGAGCATGATTCATGCTGGGTTTAATCTGATCTCAAGTATAGCCCCTTTGGTCAAGACTTTTGAAGCACGGAAGATTATTGGTAAAACAGAAACATATATAAAGAGAGAACTTTGCCACTGACTGCAATACAAAATGTAGTGAGTTGATAAAGGAAGTGAAGATTTTGGCCCTGGTCTGTCAGGTGGGGTCAGGTAGACATTAGGCCGGGTCTGGCTGAGAGAGGTCAGGTGTAGGAAGACTACAAACAAGAGATCTCTGGTCAGTCCCATGGGTCTCAAGGCCAGAGGACAGGGTCACAATAGCTTTCCCACTTTCTTCCCTTCTCATGGCTTACTTTTCTCTCATGAATTTCTCTCATGATCTGTGTCATTTTTTGGCATCAAAATTCCTCCCTGCAAAAGTGTTTGATGCTTTCAACATTTCTTTATGTGGGCATTTTTATTTCTTCCTCCTTCAGATCCAAGTGTCTGAAATATATTTACAGCATTTATTTGCATATTTGTTTTTCCCTTAGTGTTGTCCTTGTATTTTTGGCAGCGTTCACTCATCTAGTTGCTTTGAATTTGGAAGCCGAATCCATAGAGGCTGGGAAAGCAGAAAGGAGCAGAGATGGTGCTAAATGTCATCCAATGACTTAATTAGCAGAAGACAAGCTGAGTTCAATGTGCCGTTAGCAAATTTGGCCCAGCTAAGGTCCAGTGTGAATAATTTGCTTGTGAGCCATTAAGATCTGTGGCAGAAATACTCATACCTGATGCGTTCTTTCTTGTTCTGCATTGTGGGTTTAATGGTTTCACTACATGACATTTCGGAACCTTTGTCTCCTCTTGCTTTACAGATATGTAACATGCTAAATGCCCCCGCAGATGAATACTTCACATTTCAGGTAACCTTGCCCTCTTCCAGGCCTTGCCTCTCAGTGCTGGGGCGGAGGGGAGCTGCACTGCGCCGCCCCCCACCATGCCCATAGTCTGGGATAGAGTCAGAAACAAAAAAACAGTTCTGAAGTATTTGGAAAATATCAAGATGCTAAATTGTATGGTCCGGGCTATAAACATTGTTGGAATTCTGAAAAAGATAAGTTCCATGTGGGTGAAAAAAGTTAGAGAAGGCTTCATGGGAGAGGTGAGGCTTACCCTTGGCTCCGAAGAATGACCAAATAAAGCTGAGAGGCGGCGGAAAAATGAGTAACGTGGCGTGTTGAATGCTTGGCTACCTTTGCTTAGCTGCATACTGCGCAGGTGCCGCCCCGTGGTTCTCAGGCTGCAGAGGGAGGCATCAGAATCACCCAGCAGTTTATTCAAGATGCGTGCCCAGGGATTATGAAACAAGCTAAAAAAAAAAAAAAATCTTGCTTGTGGTCCTTGGGTCACACTTTGAGAAACACTCCTAAATATCTGTGTCTGCATCCCCTGCTAGACTGTTGTCGTCTTGAGGTTAGGATCTGGGATTTATTCATTTTTGTGCCCAGCAGCTAGCCTAGGTCCTGATACACTGAAGGGGCTTGACAGATGTTTACTAGATAGAACTACTACATCACAGAACAAGAGTACCTTCATGGGTCAGTCAGGAAAACAGAAACCATGCTAGGTATTTCAACAGAAAGTTTTTAATATAAGGAATTAGCTAGACAGGTGTTGGAGGACAGAAAAAGTGAACAGGGAGCACTGAGGTAACACAGAGGTAAATGCCTCTCTCCATCTGCAGGACTGGGTGACAAGAGAAGAGGTTAGAGTTGTTACAAATAGGCACTTGGTTCCAGCGCACTTAATCAAATGTACTAGAATACTTTTACGGCTGCATAACCCCAGTTCCTGCATAAACCTGTTCTGACACAACATAGGAATTGTGCCTCTAACACCCAAAGATTATTCTTTCTTTAAATTCAAAATAACCCAAGTGGGGAGTGGTGGAGTGGTGGCTATAAAGGGCTGAGGCAAGGGAGCCTTGTGGTGCTGGGCTACTTCTGTGTCTCAACTCTAGTGGAGGTTGCACATTATCTACACAGGTGATGAATTTTCATAGAACTGCACACACACACACACACACAAATAAGGACATATAATCTGGTGAAATCTGAGTAAGTGTCATGGATTGCACCGAGGTCTAGTCCCAGGTGTCAATGCTGTGCGGTAGCGACGCAAGGTGTTTTACCGAGAAAACTGGATGAAGGGTGCGCGGGGCTGCTCTGCACATTCCTTTTGCAACATCCTGTGCACCTATAACTTTCTCAAAATTAAAAATTAAAAAATTACGTCAGTGCCTTGATTTTTTATAGAAAGGAACTGTAGATGAAACTGGCTGGGTCATTAAAAACATCTTGTCCCTGCCTATTGTCAACAAGAAAGGTGACGTTGTGGGAGTAGCTACATTTTACAACAGGAAGGATGGGAAACCTTTTGATGAACACATTACTGAGGTAAGTGCAATGATAAAATAATGGAAGTAAATGAAATTCATGAAATGATAGAGGATGCATAACTATGTTATTCTGGAATCATATTTCTGAAGGGCCGTTAAGACATGAGTCACACATGGTTACAGCCAATGTGTTGTTATTGTGTCATTTCCTTCTTTCCTGACTTCTGTGAATGGCAACATTTTTTACTAAAGTATGAACTTTGGGCTTGATAAGAATTCTTTACAATACTAGGGAACTGAGAAGGAAGGTTTCTCTCTCCTTTCTTCCCAGCCGCCTTCTATTCCCTCTCGTTCTTGCTCTCCGCCTCCAGCTCTCTCTCTCTCTCTGAGTTTCAGGTCGTGCTTATTCTACTAGATTTTTATCATTTCTCTCCCCTAGTAAAGTATTCAGGGTGCATGGTGCACTTTGGAAATCAAGGGCTTAGTCAATTTTATTGTCTGGGGCATTATTAGTATGTTTTTTCTTAGATGAAAAAGGAGATTGATAGGGAAACATGCACATTGCTGCTTTCCAGTCAATTTTCTGTTTATTTTTAGAGAACTGAATCACATTTTATACATTTCAGACTCTCACACAGTTTCTTGGATGGTCTCATTTAGATACCAATGCCTGCGAGAAAGTGAATAAGCTAGAAAACAGAGAGGACGTCACTCAGGAAATGCTCATGAACCAGGCCAAAGCTACTCCTGATGAGTTCAAGCCTATTTTGGTAACTGGGGGATTTGGTCCTCTGGACATTAGGTGGCATTTAGCCAGGGCTTCTGGAATTCACCTAATTACCCAGAGGTCTGACTAATGAGAATAGGCCTAGTCCTGAGCTAAGGAGGGGAGGCAAAGGAGGAGGGGTTGGGGGAGGGTCTGGGTGGCCCAGTGTACACAGGCCCTGACTGGACTTCCAGGTTGGTTGGTTGGAATAGCACTTCATTTCTGGGTCTGTCGGAATTTGAGTAGTAATATCTAGATTCAAGTATGTTAGCAAGAAAAAAAAATATTTCCAGGAAGGGAAATATATCAGTCAGCTATCGCCATGTAATGCTGCATAATAACCATAACATCTCAGTGGTATCCAACAATGAACACTGAACATCTAATTCTCACTCATGCATTTGTGGGTTGACCGGGCTTTGATCGATCTTGGCTGGGCTTGGCTCCAAGCTGTGAGTGTGGTTTGCTCTATGTGTCCCTCTCATTTTTCTTGATCAGTTGCCCCCTGATAGTTGTTCTTCTCATGAAAACAACAGAGTGCAACAGAGAGCAAGGCCACTACGCAAACACATTTCGAGTCTACTCGTTAGCCAAACACGACCAAGACCCACATCGTGGATGGGAGGGCAAGTAGATGCTTGCTAACAGTGTTCTAATTCCCCAGCTTTTAGACTGTGTGCATAAGTGTAGTTTTGTTGGGTGGGGTTTTTTTTGGGGGGGGAGGGGGTTGATTTTGGTTTTGCTGGGTAATTTGAGAGTTAAGAGAATTTGACTTGAGAGTTTGAGATGTTGAAGATAAGAAGGCCTGGGGGAATAAAGAGAAATTGCTATAAACTAAAAAAAAAAACTTACAGCCCCCCTTCCCTCTGCACTCAGACAGCTACTGTTAACTTTCAGGGGAATAGAGAAATCAATTATATTAGATTATTTCTTGGAGAAAACTCTTTATAATCAGGTGTATTAGGTCTTCTTTGTACCCAGAATGCATCTTTGTCATGAAGCTCATCACAGCATATTTAAAATATATTTTAACTGATTTTAAGAGCAGAGGAATCAGATAGAAATCTTCTCTTTTATAGGAATTTCACACCTCAATTGCTTTCATATTTTAGAAATTTAAAGAAGTTAAATATAGATGTAATTAAAGACTGAAGAAAAACAACATGTCACAGTTTTGGTAAGTGTTTTACTTCTACTCTCAACGCTTTTAAAATAAATATATTAGGACATGCTTTCTCATTTTTCAAACAAGTATCGAGTTTCTTCTTCCCTGGCAACTTTCAAAACTAAAGAGAAAGCATACTTCTTCTAAAGAATCAACTTCTGTCTCCTTGCTTACTTTCCTCTTCATCTCCTAGAGTCCAATCCACATAGATAATTTAGAGTCACAGCTAAACTAGACTATGGCATTAGGCACAGATTCCAGAGATGTCGTGGCCTGGTTGATTTTAATAGCTCTGGATTACATCATGGCCACCCCAGAAGACAAGACAGGAATCCAGAACACAGGCCCCTTCTAGGTGCAATTATGGCCATCGCTAGCTTCCCTGCTGGAGCCTGGAGGAACTGAGTTCCTTTTCTATTGTCATTGGGCCATCTCTATTATTTCTGGTTGAAATTAACTCCTTTTCCCATTTATTAATTCTGTATTTTGTTGTGTCTACTGTTAAACCCACCCACACTCATTTTCACAGTTTATGGTTAGGCTCACCCAATAATTTTTTCACTCCAGAGACAATCATTTTCAGTTCTGGAATGCACATTTAAATTTTTTTTTTTAAGATTCCAACTCTGTGTTAAAAGTCTTCATCATTTTGCCCTGACCAGCATAGCTCAGTTGGTTGAGCATCATCCTGCAAAGCTAAAGGTCGCAGGTTTGATTCCCAGTCAGGGCACATGCCTGGGTTGCAAGCCGATCCCCAGTTGGGGCGTGTGCAAGAGGCAACCGCTCAGTGTCTCTCTCCCTCTCTTTCTCCCTCCTTCCCCCTCTCTAAAAGCAAATAAATAAAATCTTTAAAAACAAAAACTTCTCATTATTTTATCTGCTTTGCTTATTTCCCCCCCTATTTTCTTGAATTTATGGACCACAGTTATTTAAAATTTTCCACCTCAATACCTGAATCACCTTTAGTTTGGTTCTACTCTCTCATTTTGTTCTTGGGTTTCAGTCATTTGATCATTTAAAAGTATGCTTCATAATTTTTTTTTCATTGAAAACTAGATATTGTGCATAAAAACTTGCAGAGTTCCTGGGTGGTATTAACTTTCTGCAAAGAGGGTTAGATTTTCTTCTGACAGGTGAATAAAGTTGGTTTTAGATTTTTTTAGGGATGGTTTATTTCAGTTTTGACCTTACTAGGAAGGTAGAGCCCTTTTTTTTGGAGAGTTTGGCCCTTCTGGGATCCTAACTGAAAGTTGAGGCCCTCCGGGACTTACATTTATTTCCCTCGTTAACTGCCTCATCCTGGTTTTCTGCGCCCCTTCCGAATCTGTGATGGAAATGTTCTGCTTTCTAAACTAAGACAGTACTGAATATCGCACCGTGGAACAGGCACTGCAGTTTCTGGGACACCACAGCAAACAAGAGACGCGATCCCGCCCTGGCACAGCTCACAGCCTCATGGAAAAGCATCACCGAGCTTGTAAAGAAAATATGATAGAATTGAATTACATGATCATTTCCTGTTTACTGAATATTTCCTGAAAAGAAAACAAGTTGAGTATTGAAAAATGGGTAAAGCTGCTGCAACCAAACATTTTATTTTGCATCATAGAAAGAAAAGAGCTCCTGGAGTAAGATTGGAATGGAATCCCACTACTTAGAAATTTTCTTGCTATAGCTGAGTCTGCTTCCCCATCTGTAAACTGGGATAATTGTGCAGGTTTGTTGCGAGGATAATACATGCAAAATGCAGAACCCAGTGCTGGGCACCTAAAAGCTCAGTGAATTGCAGTGGAGTCTTTTTATTGTAATTTTGTCTCACATCCAGTGTTGGATGTTTGAGACTGCAGGGAAAATATATGAATACAATCTGAAACAGTTTGTCTTTATTTGAACAGAAGGAGAACTTGCCAGACCCAAAGGCATTAGACCTGTATGACTTCTGCTTCAGTGACTTTCCCATTACAGAGCATGGGCTGATTAAGTGAGGACTACGACTGTGTTTTGAAATAAATGTGGTGGAGAAATTCAAAGTACCTATAGAGGTTAGATGGACTTTAACGTAAAATACCCAGTGATTCTGCTGCTGTACTTCGCTAATGTTTCCTGTGGTTTAAAAGATTAACTTCAGTTTGGATTTTAAATTATTATTAACTTTGTAAATATATCAGCTTAACCTCTGTAAACAAGACCAGCCGATAAGATTGTCACAGACCTTCTAAACTTTAGCATTCTGTTCCAAAGTCTGAATGGTGTTATCTTCTTTTGGTGACAGGTTCTTACCAGATGGATGTACACTGTGAGAAAAGGGTACCATTCCATCACTTACCACAACTGGTAGCACGGGTTCAATGTGGGGCAGACCATGTTCACTTTGCTGATGGTAGGTACGCTGTCAATCATTATAAACATGCACATTCCCTGTTGAGCATAGCGAGAACCGGAGAGGGCCCATCAGTTTAGATCAGTAATTCCGGAATTTATGGGCCCAATCCCTTCAGCCCCCAAACTCCCTTGTAGATGATACCAAACAATGTGGGGATCCCTGAGCACTTGGCTGGATTATTAAGGGAAATCTTAAAACTTACTAAGTGAGGACAATCACACTTACCTCCTTAAAGGAAATTTCAGTCATCTGTTGGCTTGTTTAAAAATTTTTAAAATTTTTCAGTTACAGTTGGCACGCAATGTTATATTAGTTTCAGGTGTACAGCATAGGGATTAGACATTTGCATAACTTACAAAGTGATCACCCAATAAATCTAGCACCCTCCTGACACCATACATAGTTATTACAATATTGACTATATTCCCTATTCTATAATTTACATCCCCATGACTATTTCTATATCTGGTGATTTGTATATCTTAATCCCTTTATTTTTTTTCATCCATCTCTCCAACCCCTTCTCATCCTGCTGGAGTTTGTAATTGCCCAGAATGAGCTATAATATTCAACAAGAAATAAAAGCAATTTATTCTGAAAATACAGCAGGTCCCCTTCTTCATTGCAGGCAGGCCTCATAGCACATGATTTAGAGGTGTATTAATCCAAGTAAATATGTAAAAAAAAAAAAAAATATATATATATATTTCAGACAGGAAGGCTAAAGAAATATGATACAGATGTTGAAGCCTTTGCCAAGCTCCCTGCTGCTTTCTGCCATGACATTGACCACAGAGGCACCAATAAGCTTTATCAGATAAAGTAAGTGAATACACGTGCAATGCCAACATGTACTTGTGACGTTCGAAGGAGTCTAAAGGGAGAATAAATGAAAGTCGCCTTGCGACCAGGTTTAGTTGTCAATATCTTTAATCTCCTTTAATCTGGAATCATTTCTTAACCTTGCTGTATCTTTCAGGATGTTGATGCTTTTGAAGAGCCTAGACCAGCTGTTTTGCGGAATAGGCTTCAATTTGGTGTTGTCTGATTGTTTCCAGGTTACTAGATTCAGGGGAAACATTTTGGGTAGGAATTCTATATAGATGTTGTATACTTCTCAGTGCTTTGCATCAATAGACCTATGATATTAATTTGTCCCATTATCTATGAGGCTAAGTTAAACTATTTATGAATAATGTCTAGTTGATCTCTTTATGCAAAGGTTCATTTTTCTCCTTTGTACTAATAATCTGTGAGGTATTAGTCTGAGACTAGGTGGATATCTAGTTTCCCTGTAACGTTTTTTGACTGATGTTTTTAGACCCAAAGGAATTAAAAATAGCACTCTTTTCGACTGAAATTGAGCTTTATTCATTTTTTTAAAATCTCCAGTGCTGACACAGAGTAGGCATTGGGTTTTGAGTCAGAATTCTGATCCCTAGAGAGAAGGATCAGAATGGTTTACCAGACCTGTATGACTACACTCCTCTCTAAACTTCTGTTCTTTCTGAAATAAAACATAACTTTTCTATGAAGGCTTCCATTCTCAAAAATATTTATTCCACTTTTCTATGATAACATCTCCACAATACCAAGATAACTTTGGGCCTTAGCCTATCTTTTCTTTTCTTTACCTTTTTACTTTTTGATATCACTGTCCTTTCTTGAACGCAGACAGGGTACCAAAGACTGAGGTCCCCACTTACATAAAGCTGTGGCCCAAAGTTAACAAAATGAAAATTTATTTTGTTTTTATTTATTTTTAGGGAGAGAGGAAGAGAGGGAGAAAGAGAGGAAAACATCGATCAGTCGCCTCTTGCAGTTGCCCCAGCCGGGGACCAGGCTTGCAACCCAGGCCTGTGCCCTCATCAGAATCAAACAGGCGCCCTTTTGCTGTGCAGTGTGAAGCTCAACCAACCGAGCCGTGCCAGTCAGGGCTCAGACAGGAAATTTAAGTTTAAATTTATCTCACTGTCTTTGAGGAGGGAAAAAATGCTACTTGACAGTGATTTTCATTTTGGTTCCTGGAAATTCTTTTTTTCCTCTTTAAATATTTTTTTAAAAGTTTTCATTTCCAGTTGACATACAATATTATATTCGTTTCAGGTGGACAACATATTGATTAGGCATTTATGTAACTTACAAAGTGATCACCCTGATAAATCTAGTACCTGTCTGACACAATATATAGTAATTACAATATTATAGACCATATTCCCTATGCTTTATTTATGAGGATACTCTATTCTTAATGAACACTTTCAGTACAAATGATCTACTGGCTTCAGCAGGTTTGCTACATGTTTTGTAAGTCACATTCTACCACTGTGAATTCTGGGGAACAAAGATTTTAGATGCAGGGGATAAACCAAACTTCCAAGTTTAAACAATTCAATCATTTTATGCATTCAACAAATTAGGGAGTTTTAAAAAGAATTTTCTTCAAAGAGCATATTCTCATCTTCTAAATCTAAAAAATCTTTTTTGATATGTAACTTCTGACCATTTCATGGGTATTAGGGGAGAGGGAGAAAGAAGAAATGAAAAAAATCCTCAGATAGTAAAGATTCTATATTGTATGGATGTATGCATAATCTTTAAACACCTAAAATCATGGCCTATTCTTTTCCTTCTAGATCCACATCTCCATTAGCAAAGCTTCACAGATCTTTTTTGGAGTGGCACCACCTGGAGTATAGTAAGACGCTACTGAAGGATGAGGTACATATGAACCTCTCCCTAAGGCAGCTCGCAAGCTCTGGGTCAAAACGCTAACCCACAGAAAATGCTTGGAAAGAGGATGGCCTTGAGTTATGAAGGCTGACAGTGTATACCTCATAAAAGTCAATTTATAGAAACTGCTATATTGCAACAACGTTTAGACAACCAAGTTGAAAATAGTTGGGATAGAGGACAAAAGAGCCATGGAAAGTCACAGAAGTTCTGTGGGTCTGTGGAAAAAGAAGAAAAAGCTTATAGGGGATGTGAAAGGGGAGGTATAAATGTAAAGAGGGACACTGGCACACTTGAAACGAATACAAAATAATATTGAATGTAAACCATAATTGAAAAATAAAATTTAAAAAGAAAAGCAGGAAAAATGGCTACATAGCCACTGATTTTCTTTCGGAAAGTCAAGCTGTGGTAGTGGAGGGAGGCATGGAATTGGGATATAAGACAGAACCAGACAACTACTACCAGTGAGGTACTAAGAATTCCAGAGGGAGGTGTCATATTCAGGAGTGGGTGGGGCATAGGGGAGAAGAGAGATAGGATCAGGGACAGCTTTATGCAGGAAGTGGCTTTGAACTTGATGTTGAATTCACTTTGATTTGCACATACCACATACTACTAACGTTCCATGAGAGGGAGTAGACCTTCCCTCTATCAATTTTATCGAAGGGGTGCATAGGCTTGTGGAAGAGTTGTGGATATAATGTAGTTATGTCTTTAAAAAATCACTTCTGAAAGTTCCAAACCAAAAGCAATGGAAACGAGTCATCTACTAGACAGAGAACACCATTTTGTCATGGCAGAGAACTTATTTAGAATTGCAGGTGCTCATTTGTTGCTTTTCTCATTTTCTGCAATAGTATTTTATTAAAGGCTCAGGGGAAGGAATACACAGGAATATGTCCCAAGTTTTGAGATAACACTACATTGTTCTAGGTAATGAAAAGCCAAGTGGGAAAACTTATGAGGCAGAGTGACCAGGCAGAAAAATGGAAAAAGAGAAAGTGACTTGCATGTTTTTAATAACCGATGATTGATACAGCGTCCAGACACGGGGACCTGGACCAGCTGTGTCAGAATCATTGATTTAACAGGGCAGGGTGGGCGGGCTGTCAAAAACAGATCCTGGACGTCTTGTAATACTTACCAACTGGGCTCTCTGGGGTGGGGGCCCAGAATCTGCATTTTCAACAAAAACTGTAATAATTCTGACACATAGCCAGAACTGCTCCCTGTAGTAGGATTTATACCATAAAAATGATAATATATGTTCTATGAGAATTAAAAGAAGAATCGAAAGTAATTCAGAGAGAAGAGTAAATTGTTAATTACCCAATGTGTTATGAGTGGTTGTTTTACTGGTTAAGACAATCTTATATTTTTGAAAAAGAATTTTCTGTAATTCCCAGTGATTATGTGATAACATAGGTAGCTTATGTCGAATATATTTTATTGTTTAATTTTACATTTATTTACTAAAGGAAAATATGTTTAGAAACTACAGCCAAATATTTAAATGGTTAACCGTGGAAGCCTCCTCATGTCTCACATGTTTTGCCCTCCTGGGACTGGAGAGTTTATCATAGAGTGTGGCTTTCCATCTTTTTTTTTTTTTTTTATGTTATTTACTCTGCAGTCTGAACTGGTTTTGATGGCTATATAAAGGTTTATTATTCTTTCAAAAAAGGAATACTGCATCTCAGTAATCTTTACCACCTTGGCGAGGACCTGTCTACAATGCTATTCAACCTACTAATTGCAGACTTTTAAGGCCTGTAAATAGAGTCGCTAGGCAATGCAATCACAGAGCTTTTTAAAAGCAGGCAAACTGAATGTTGAAAAAAAAATGAAATTTTTAGCCATCATACGTAGACAATACAACTCTTATATTTACTTACTTTTATTTAAGAATATTTACATTAAAAACCTTTAATTTTCTAATAAAGAAGATTCTTAGGATTTAACTAATTTTGGCATTTCGTGGACATGACTCGTGACATTTTGTTTTTCCTGCTTTGACCCAAAATACCCTGATATCCCAGTAGAATGGGATTCACTGCTTTGAGAATTAGAACCACCTATATGCTAACCAGACAGAAACCTACCCTTTAACTTGAGCGAATAGCTGGAAAAGCCTTGTTAGTCAAATTTGTAAAAGTACACATTTTAATGCTAGAATGTACTACAGAGATGACAAAATAAATTGCTTAGCATAAATCACAGAACCCTTTTGTTATTTTCAAATTGTATGATAATTCTATTCATGCTTCTTTATACCAGCCCCACCTTATAGAAAGAAGACACAAAGGAGAAATATCTTGTGCGCGGCCACTAGCGAGCCATGGACACGGTGGCCGTCTTCTCCAACATGAAGACCAGAGCTGCCTGTACATCCTGTGGCTCCTCACCTGGGGGCCCTAATCAGGATGGACTAGATCTACTTCGGCCTATTTTGGTGTGCTAGGCAGCATTTATATTTTTATTGCCATTTTTATAGTAAGGGGAGCATAAAAATAGATTCTTTGAGTAAGTGGCCCTTGCTCTAATGAAAGGATCACAGGCTGTGTCTTTGCTTACTTTAAAAAAAAATTGCATGCATGCATAAGTGTTTAATCTTCAATTTTTTCCAAAATGATTTAGTGGAGCTTCCAAAAATATTGGGTTGGCCAAAAAATCCACTATATTTTTTTCTGTAAAATAAAAGACACATTTTTCATTTTCACCAACAACTTTATTTTTTGGATATTTTGAGTACATCAGCTATGTTCCACTATTGGCTTCTAGTGGGTAGAGGTCAGGGGTGCTGCTAAACATCTTCCAATGCATAAGACAGCCACACAGCAAAAAATTATTTGGCCAAAATGTCAATAGTACCAAGAAACTTTGCAAACCACTTCTGACACATTTGATCAGCCACAGCACCTTCTCCATACCCTGCTCAAATCTTCTATGTTTCAGTTGCATTTTTCCCTTTCTGGAAATAATAAAGCATTATACACTGAAAATGTTGCATATTTTCCTCCATCTTCAATATTAAAATGGCTGCACAAAAATTCACCAATTTTGATAAGATTTTTACAAAATGCACACTGATATGACAGCTGTCACAATACAATCTAACAAAATTGTATCAAATGAAGTTAAAGACAACTAAGCACTACTAGAGCTATCATACAGAAAAAACATAAGGGACTTTTTGGCCAACCCGATACATTTAACATTAAAGAGAAGGAAAATGAGAGTTAATGGAAAACTAAGATGAAGTATGGTAAAGGCCCAAAATATTCCCAATATATATATGGTGAGGTATAAACATTTATTGGACATGGGCCACAAATTTGGTTGGGATTTCCAGCAACTAATACAAAACAGAAGCAGGATATTTTATATGAATCTATATACATTGCTTAAAAAGAAACCACTGAGAAGCTTTTCTTTTAAAAAAACTTAGTGTGGAAGGAATAAAGGGAAAACATAAAAGAATATAGAATTAAAAAATGGGTTTTCAGTTAGTAGACATGTACACGTTTTTAGAGAAAAGTGAAAATAAATGAGAAAAAAAGTGAAATTTAGGTATATTGTGCTATCTATTTAAAAAGCAGTACTGAAAAGTTGAATACACAACCCCTTTCCTTAATTATACCAATTTTAAAAGTATGCCATTATTCATCTTTTTTAAATCCAATATTGATTTACTTTGTAAAGTGAAAGACCTTTTGATAATCTGTTAGCTTTAATACAGCTGCTTTATTATTTTGGACTGGAAGAAATGTATGACAAATGGAGTACAACAGGATTAGCCGTATTTATTTTTATATTGCTCTTCATATGTAGCTTTTTCTCTTTCACACACATGTACGTAGCATATAGCAACAGGTATCTAGGTTTACAAATATAAGCAACACACATTAAAATAATTGGTGCATAAAAAATAAATATTGATTTGGTCAATAGTTAGATTATGTGCTCTGTACAATGTGACACTTGGTAGAGACAGGAAGTTCTGGCCTAAAGGGTTATTTATTTAAACTCAGCAGCCTGTTTTGCTTTTCTCCTCCCCTGTTCTGTTTTTATTTGGCGCTTCTAGCTTTTTGTTCATTTTCATTTTATTTTAAAAATTGCATATATTTAAGGTGTACAGCACAATGTTTTGATCACATACATAGTGACCTGATTACTACAGTCAAGCTAATTAACATGCCCATCTCTTCACATATTTACCTTTTTGTAAGTGTGTACTTACAAAAGCGTGTGCTGAGAACTCCTGAGATTTACTGTCTTAGCAAATATTCACTATACAGCAAGCATTAAAATGACTCATGTGCCTTTAACATTAATTTGTCTAAAAGTTTAAGGCATTTCTGCACATGCTCCCACTTTTCTCCCCAGTATAGCAATCAAGGATGACTTTAAGTGTTACCGGACCTATAAAGTATATATCAGAACCACATAATACACGTTACTTTTGGAACATAAAAATGTATATCAGTGAACAAATAAAGACAGTGACTCACTGATATAAACAAGCCATTGGGTCCACCACCAGTCTAAAGGCCATTGTGGTGCCACAATCAGGGGCAGGTTAAGTGGATTAAAATTACAAATGCCCCTTTTCCTCTTCCTCCTTCCTGGCCAATCCAGAGAGGTTAAAATTCCCTGTATCCAGGTTTGGTTCAGAGAGTACAGACTGATGTGCCCAATGGGCTGCTGTGAACTGTCTCAAGTAAGAAATTGATTTTGATCTGGACAAGGTTTCTTTTGTTTATTTTACTTCTTGGAGTATTCAACAGACATTTTTTTCATTATATCAATTCAAAAAGACTATCATTGCTATTATGAACTCATTATTTGATCAAAAAATATCAGTTTCCCTTTCTTCTACTTTTATCTGCTGTGTAAAATACCTTTTATTTTTTTCCTGGAAGTTGTTATTAAAAGAGATGACTTTTTTTAAAGTGGAAGTTTATAGAACATATGATATAGAGAACTTAAGCTTTGTCCATTTCTTGCTTTCCAGTATTTCAGTCTCCTGGAAGGACAGAGAGCCAGAGTTGGTCTTGGGTTTGCAGTTATATTTTAGCCTGAAGCTAGCTGCAAAACTTTATATAACAAGAATAATGACACGGCCTTTGTAGTAATTTACGGTTTTAAAATGCATTCTGTTATCTCATTTGACTCAACATTCCACAAATATTTATCGATCATAGACTAAGTGCTAGGCAGCTGTTATTATCCCCATCTGAGAAAGCAAATACAGATGTTAAGTGACGTGTCCAGGATTATACAACTACCAAATGGTGAATCTGGTAACTGGACCTGGGCCCCTTACTGAGAGGCAGGGCGGTGCCATGCTGCACTGGTTGAGACTCCAGCTCTGCCGTGTACTTGCTGTTTGAGCTGAGAGAGTTACTTAACCTCCCTGTGCTGTGGTTTGTTGTGAGATTAAGAGTATTCCTAGGGCATTTACAACAGTGCCTGGTAAGAGGTAAGCATTATGTTGAGTTGTTGTTATAATTATTTGGTGTTTAGTCCAGTATACTTGTTGATGTTATGCTGCCTGTATCTCTGCATGGGTTGATAGGCTATTTCCTCCTTTATTTACAGTGGAACTTTTCCTGTATTTCATTAACAGTCGACTTCATTTGGCAAAACCACTATAAATCTGTCCTTTGGCCGTATGCCTAAAATGGTCTACTGGGAATATCAGACTTTTTAAAGCCACCCCCAACTTTATGCTCTGGTTTTGTAGAAAACGACGAAATGAGGCCGATCCATATTTGAAGAGATTATTAGTGGGAAATTCCTTGAAGAAAAGTCTCATTAAATCTTTGTAAAATATAATTGCAAGAAAACATTTTTAAGAACAACTTAGAAGGATTTCATTATTTTTCCTACATACACATGAATACTAGTATAATTTGCAGTTTCAGTTTCTGAAAGTTTTCCAACAGTTTCTATGATCACTCTGAAGCTACGTGGTGGGTAATTCAACATGTCTAACAATCGAACGTCTACCAGATATTATTTATTAAAGCTCTTCAACTAATACAAGCAAATTTTTAATCTATTATTATTTTTAAATAGTCCTGGAAGAAAACACTTTTATTCACTCCAAAAGCTCATACATTAATTACATGAACATTTGCTAATAATATCTATTTTTATAGGTAAGTTATCTTACTTTAAGTAGAGGTTTACTTAATCCAAGATACAAAAATTGAAAGCTAAACAGTGGAAGACCTAGTTTTCTTCTCTCTGTTAATAGAATAATCTTTATTTTTGTTAGGTATACTTTGGTTTATTTGTTTAATCAAAGGAAAATTAATGATTGCACTTTACTGTGAATTTTCATCTTACAGATTTTAAATGTCTTCCAGAACCTAAACAAACACCAGTTTGAAACAGTTATTCATTTGTTTGAAGTTGCAGTAATAGCAACTGACCTGGCTTTATACTTCAAGTAAGTGCATAACTTCCTTATATCTGCGTGGTTCTGCCTTCCATGAATGCTCCATGACATTAACTTGAAAGACATTTATTCACTCTCACATTTATTCATTTTTCTTTTGGATTATCAATAGAATACCTTCAAGATGCCTGACAGGAAACTTATTAGACATCTGGAAGTATATTTTAAAAAGCTAAGCCCCTAATATTAAGTAGCTTATTATCTGAAGAAGTTGAGTTGAAGAATGTTCAGCAAGTTGGTGCTGAACACCACAGCAGAAGCGCGATAGCACAAAGCCTTCCGAGGTGGCTTTTTGCTCTGGTGAATCCACCATGGTCCGAAGTCTGACATTTGATTCTGTCAGAGTCAGGAAGATGAACAATCTCGGGGACACTGATGCACACTAAACAAACTCTCAGAATCCTGAGTTATATATAGCAAAGTGCCGGCTTATTTATAATAATAATTACCACGGAGCAGATACTTCTTGTCAGTGAATAAAGTTGCTTGTTCAAAATGGATTAGAACACAGTGAAAAGTTATAGGATCTAAACATTTAATAATTTGGATGGGCAGTATCAAATTGTGTCTCCCTGATTCTTCTTAATTAAAAACTTAATTATTAAATAATTCAAACATGAAGACAGATACTTAAAATGCTATCATTGATACCCAAATATCCATAACTCAGATTCAACAAATGCTAAGATTTTGCCATACCTAAGATCTTTTTTTAAGGAGAAAAAAAGTGACAGAAGTGAGGTATCCCACTTCAGCCCAGTCCACGAGGAAAAACCCCTCCCTTCTACCTCACAGATATTACCATCCAGATGTTGATGTGTATTTGTCCTTTCCATCTGTGTGTTTATATGTCATGTAGTGTTTTAAAATTTTCCATAAATGGTACCATACTATACATACTTTTCTGCAACGTGCTTTTTTTCTTTATTTTTAAATATATTTTATTGATTATGCTGTTAGTTGTCCCAATTTTTCCCCCTTTGCCCCCGTCCACTCAGTACCCCCATTCCCTCCAGTAATTCTCCCCTTAGCTCATGACCGTGGGTCATGCATATAAGTTCTTCGCTACTCCATTTCCTATACTGTTCTTAACACCACCCCCTATTTTGTACTTACCAATTTGTACTTTTGAATCCCTGCACCTTTCCCCTCATTCTCTCCCTTCTCCCTCCTAGCTGATAACCCTCAAAATGATATCCATATCTATGACTCTGTTCCTGTTCTGCTTGTTTGTTTAGTTTTTTAGATTCAGTTGTTGATAGTTGTGAATTTATTGACATTTTAATATTCATAGTTTTGTTCTTCTTTTTCCTATATAATTCCTTTTAGCATTTCACATAATAATGGCTTAGTGATGATGAACTCCTTTAGTTTTACCTTGTCTGGGAAGCCCTTCAATTCTAAATGATAGCTTTGCTGGATAGAGTAATCTAAGTTGTAGGTTCTTGCTTTCCATCACTTTGAATACTTCGTGCCAGTCTCTTTTAGCCTGCTAAGTTTCTTTTAAGAAACTGGCTGGAATTTTATGGGAACTCCTTTGTAGGTAACTATCCGCTTTTCTCTTGCTGCTTTTAAAATTTTCTTTTTATCTTTAACCTTTAGCATTTTAATTATGATGTGTCTTGGTGTGGTCCTGTTTGGGTCCATCTTGTTTGGGACTCTCTGTGCTTCCTGGACTTGTATATCTATTTCATTCACCAAATTAGGGAAGTTTTCTTTCATTAGTTTTTCAAATAAGTTTTCAACTTTTTGCTCTTCCTCTTGTTCTTCTGGCACCCTGATGATTTGGATGTTGGTACATTTGAAGATGTTCCAGAGGCTACTTAGATTATCTCTGTTTTTTTTAAATTCTTTTTTCTTCTTGTTCTTCTGCTTAGATGTTTTTTCCTTCCTTATGTTCCAAATCATTGATTTGACTCTTGGCTTTATCCCCTCCACTGTTGGTTCCCTGTAGATTTTTCTTTATTTCATTTATGTAACCTTCATTTCTGCCTGGGTCTCTTTTATGCTGTTGAAATACCCAAAATTCCTTGAGCATCCTGAAAACCAGTGTTTTGAACTCTTCATCTGATAGGTTGCTCATCTCCATTTTGTTTAGTTCTTCTTCTGGAATTTTGTTCTGTTCTTTCATTTGGGCCATGTTTCTTTGTCTCCTGATTTTGGCAGCATCCCTGTGGTTGTTTCTGTGTGTTAGGTAGTGTTGCTTTGACTCCCTTTCTTAGGAGTATGGCTTATTGTAGAAAAGCACACCTGTAAGTTGTACAGGGCAGAACCTTAGTTAATCACCAGTGTGGGACAAACTGTGTCACCACTCTGAGGCTGTGTGTGTGGGCGGGCTCAGAGAGGGGACAATGCCGCTGCCTGGCCTCTGGAGTTTTGCCCAGGAGGGATCTGTCTCCCGGTACTTGCCCTGTTGCCAGTCACTTCGCTTTCTCCCCATATGCCACCAGTGCTCTACCAGCTGTTGCCCTGGTGTTCAATGCTAGAGCAGGTCGGTCTATGTGAGTTCTAAGTTGGTTGCAAGCCCTTTGAGAGGAATCTCTTGAGAATCCCACATTTTTTTTCTGCCTCCCCAACTGCCTCCACTTGTTTTTACAGCCAGAAGTTGTGGGGACTTATCTTTCTGGTGCTGGAACCCTGGGCTGAGTGGTCTTGTCTGGGGTTGTATCCCTTGCTCCAAGGTATCCCTCCCGATTTTTATCCATCATGTGTGGATGTGGGACCACCCCTTTCGCGTCTCCATGACTTTCTGTGCCACTCCTCATCTCCAGGCCTCTCTACACCTCTCTACCGCTCCACGCCTCTCCATGCGTCTCCATGCCCCCACCCCTCCTATCAGTTTGGATGAATGTGGCTTCTTTAAATCCTTGGGTGTCAGACTTCCATACAACTCGATTTTCTGACAATTCTGAGTGATATTTGTTTTGTAGTTGTAATTTTTGCCGTAATTGTGCGGGGAGGTGAGGCATGTTTACGTATGCCTCCATCTTGACCAGAAGTCCCAACTATTTTCATACTACGTCTTAAGGATTTACCTCGGTGTCCTGGCTGGATGGCGCAGTTGACTAGAGCATCGTCCTGTATACCAAAAGTTTGTGGGTTTGATCTGCAATCAGGGCACATACCTAGGTTGCAGGTTTGACCCCTGGTTGGGATGTATTCTGGAGGCAACTGGTCAATTTTGTTTCTCACATTGATGTTTCTCTGTCTTTCTCCCTTCCTCTCTCTCTAAAATCAATAAACATATCTTTGGGTGAGGATTAAAAAAATAAATAAATAAAAATAAAGATTTACCTTGGGGGTAAATGGAGATCTGGTTCATTTGTTTTCACTGCACACTCAGCTGTGTGTATATATATATTCATATATATACTCATATATACTTATACTTAATATATATAATATATATTAATTATACTATATATTAATTAATTTATATATATATTATATTATACTTATATATAATATATACTAAGTATATATACTTATATATATATATAATAATTTAGCCATTTTATTCATGGACATTTGGATTATTTTGAATTTTTCATAATTGCCCACAATACTGCATTGTATGTCCTTGTATATATATGAGAATTTCCTCTAAACTCTCCCTAGAAATAAGATTACTACAGGGTTGTTTGCGTATCTTCGATTTTACACCACCTTGTGTTCACAAAAGTTGACCTGACAGAGCTTACACAGTAAGATAATTTAACCGAAAAATAGAGTGTGCATAGAGCTTGTCTCAGGTACAGTCATGCAAATATGGATATACTTTTATACGCAGATATACTATAAAATGTAACTTCTTAATTTGGGTTCCACACCTGCAAGAGTCATTGGATGTGTTCAGGAGTCTGAGAAGCACATGTTAAAGACACCATTTTTATCTCTGGTTTTATATGTTTTATATATGTTTTATATATATATATATAAAAGCCCAGCTGTATCATTTTTTAGGAAGAGAACCATGTTTCAAAAAATTGTTGATGCCTGTGTAAAAATAGAAACTGAAGAAGAGGCCATCAAATATGTAACCGGTGATCCAACCAAAAAGAGGTTATCATGTGAGTAGTTAGAATTTTATTCCTCTTTTGGCAAATATAACCCAATCTGTATTTCTTTCTACATTAACAATTTTTGTTTTCTTCCAAAGGTCAGCGATAATGACTGCATATGACTTGTCAGCTGTAACCATCCCTGGGAGGTACAAACTCAGGTGAATAAAGTTATGTTTCCTCTTTTGTCACACTCTCAGGTACTAAGTCCCACGTAAAAGTGAACATGAGGATATCTGGCATCCTCAGAGTTTTATTACAGCTATCGTTTATATGACTATATATTTTATAAGCAATTATCTTTCATTACCCTGGACTTGTTCTCTCAAACAATCAGTTTATAATTTAAAAAGAAGGAAAGAGGAACTTGAGAAGTTTAAGACAAAAATAAAATACTCCCTGTTAGGTTTCTGTTAATAGAGAAAGGCAGATAGCTGTCAAGAGCTCACCAATGTCAGTAAGACAATAGGTCTTTTTATCAGGCCTCAGAACAAGACATATATATGGAATATGGGAAAGAAAATGCTTTCTTGAAAGAATTCCTCATCACTGAACAGGTTATAAAAAGTTTGTGTATAATTATTCAGGGATTGTGTGATTTTTTTTTTTTAAACAGAGGCAATAAATCAGGACAAGGAGTGCTTTTCTCTATCAGGGTGGTTTTGCTCCTACGATCTCTTATTCAATGTGCAACCTCCCTCCTTTATTAAAATTTTCTTTACCCCCATCTCCCTGATCCATAATATTTCATATTATTACTATTATAGTAATTACCACACTGTTTACATGACTGTCTTCACTAGACTGTGAGTATCTTAAAGAAAAATATCACATCTTATTCCTCTTGGCAAGCCTGGCTCATGACAATGTAAGACAGCTAGTAGGTGTTCAATAAACTTGATACTGGGTTTTTAAAAACTATAGAAATAAACCCTCAAATATCTGCACACTGTAATCAAGTACAGCTGTGTTCTAGTCTCTGCGTGCAAATGTGTGAGTGCTGGTATACACTGCACATGTAGATAGGCGCTAGATGCTAAGGATAAGCAGGACAAAAGAAGGACTTGGGAGGCTTTAGAGCTTAAAGTATAATATAGTGGAAGTAAGCATCTTCCCATCTCCTCTTTTCATTGTTGAGAGGTGGTGGCAATAGCAAATAAGAGGTAGGCACTCCCAGAATGAGTCTGGAACTGGTAGGAAGAGAAATTCCTTTTCCCGTTTCAATATAACCTGTAAATGACATCTTTTTAAAATCAAAGAGCATGTTGTATGACAATACCACAAAGATTAACTATAAACCCTATCCTTAAATGTCACGCATACTAATACAACGCAAATTCTCTATTAATAAGTTGCTTTCGTGAACCAAGTCCTTCTCATTTGCAGGTAGCACTGCTCGTTGCAAGTGAATTCTGGGAACAAAGAGATCTGCAGAGAACGGTGCTTCAGCAACAACCTACTGTAAAGACCTTGACACAAACACATACTACTTATTAAACATTATTGACAGAAATCAGTCTATTTTGTTCACTGAACCTTAGAAGACTATCTTTAAAGGATTTATTTTTCTTCCTAGCCTATATGGACGGAAACAAAAAAGATGAACTACCTAAACTTCAAGTTGGATTTACTGATTTTGTTTGTACTTTTGTACCTTATATAGGTAAGTAAAAAAATTGATTTTTGAGGGTGAAATACATAACCATCTGGATAAGAATTTTTCTTTCAAACTTATTTCTCTAAAGTAGTTTGAGATATTGTCCTAATCTCTCATTCAGGAGTGGAATAAAGGGAGAGAGAACTTGGGGGAGAGCAAATTGAACAGACTGATTTAGGCAGGCAGGAAAGATTGCACCTGTCTTTCCTGTTTCCCAGGCACTGAATTAAGTCCCACCCAGTAGCTCTGAGCACTGTAACAATTTCTTACAGCTCCTCTGCATGTGAAAAGTACTGAATATCAACCATATAATTTAAGTAGTTTTTGACCCGATTTTCTGTAGGAGTTCTCATGGTTTCACAAAGAAGTCACACCTATGCTGTGGCCTTCGGAAGACCAGAATGGAATGGAAATCCCTAGCTGATGAATATGATGCGAAGGTGAAGGTAACTGAAGAGGTGGTGAAAAGCAGGAAGAGGGAAACACAATTGAAAAAGGTTAGATGGAATCTGTTTTTCCTTCTCATAAGAAGCTGAAGTTAAGCTGAGCTTAATCTCACAGGACAGAAGCATAAAAAGTAAATACATACAGTAAACTTGCTTTACTGTACACAGTCTGATAATGTTGAGAAGTTGGTTAGTGTTTTTCATAACCCGAAACGAGATCTTCTGCATAATTCCAGATGGAATTGCCTGGTCCAGGTGAAGGAGGGGTTGGGGCAAGTCTTCTTCATCCACTCTAGAAGGTGGTTGGCTCCGGAGGTGCCTCTGCAGAACACTGAGTTTGTAGAAATAATGTGAAAACCATAGAATCAGCAGGATCAAGGTCACGTGAGAAAATAATTTCAGTTCCAATGTTATGCATTCGCTGTGAGACTTTGAGTAATTTGAACCTCTCTGAGCTTAATGTTCTTCGCTATATAATGAGGTTTTACAGATCTCCTCAAAGCCCTTCATGTCAAGGAAAGCTGGCCAGTTGAAAGAGGTGACTTAACGCGTACTCCAAGACTTTGTCTATGCCGTACGTGTCTCCATGGAGTGCTGTTTTTCCTGATGAAATGTCTCCTAAAGTCACTTTGTTAGCTTTAACATCTTCAGAAAGCCTGTTAAGTTGCTCAGGGTCAACTATTAGTACATTAGATGTCTCAAAGGGTCACCTTCAAAGTGGAATGCTAATATGATGACTTATTTTGTGTTGAGAGCCCAGCACTCAAAAAGTTTTGTTAGGAAATTCTTATTGTTCAACAAAGAAACCATCTCTATCTGGAAAGGTCTTGCAAAACAAGACACAGCATTCCTTTTAGATGGTTCTGTTGTGTTTAGTGGCATTTTAAAGATTCCATAGGTGGAGAAAGTATTTTGCTTAAGAGGTTAAGGATGCCCTTCAAGAGAATAAGGAGTTTCTAACTCCTCCATATCCATTCACTTATGTACTTATTGAGCATCTATTCTGTACAAGGCCCTCTGTTAGGCAGGCCCTGGGGAAAGATGGGGTCTTTATCTCAGAGCTTACCATTTGGTGGGGGAGCTAGATATTAAAACAATAAATGAACAATTGATTATCTAACTATCAGGAAGCAAGACCTGGGGCACCAGGGAAGGCTTTCCTGAAGAAGGATGCTAATGCTAAACTCTGAACACATTGGGCTTTGGCTAAGCAAAGAAAGGAGGAGGAGTTGTGCAGGAAGGGAAAGAAGAGAATACGTACAAAGCCCTTAAAGTAGCCTTAAGAAGTGGTGTAGCTGGAGGCTAGGAAGCAATGAGGGCAAAGTACCAGATGAAGCTGGTAATCATCTGGCAATGCAGGCAGCTCTGCCAGATTGTGTGTGCCTTGAAGGCCTTGCAGGCCTTGCTAAGATCTGCCCTCCACAGAGCAATGGGAGGTCATTAAAGGGATTTAAACAGGAAAGCAGTAAGATCTAATTTGCACTTTAAAGATAACAAAAGTGGTAATTTTACTGAGCAAGTGAAAGCAAAAATATTTCTTAGTACAATTAAATTTAGTCTTCGTCTCAATTTTATGATGAACAGGATATCAGGTCCTTTAAGTGGCTCCCCACATTTCCTCTTAGTATTCAGTATAGTGGACATGAACCTTCTATACTTTATGTACATAAAAAATTACTTCTGAATTTTTTTCCAATTACACTGAAAAGTCTCTATGAACTAGGAACATTATATTTGTATCTCCGGGCAACAAGGTTTGTGCCTGGTACAAGGCAACAACTCAGATTCCCAGATTGTGTAGTTCAGTGGTTTTCTTGAGAAACAGATGTTGTAATTGGCTAATCATTTATTAGATTCTATTTTTATTTTTTTTAAAGATTTTATTTATTTATTTTTAGACAGAAGAGAAGGGAGGGGCAAAGAGAGGGAGAAAAACATCAACACGTGGTTGCCCCCTGCGTGCCCCCACAGAGGGGACCCAGCCCACCATCCAGGCATGACCCCCAACTGCGAATCAAGCCAGCAGCCCCTCAGTTTACAGGCTGGTGCCCAATCCACTGAGCCACACCAGCCAGGGCTAGATTCTATTTTTAAATGGACCAATTCTGGATATGACTTCAGGCCACTTTAAGTGGTCAAGCCCTTAGTATTTGCTATCAGTTAAAACTATTAATTAGGCTATGAAGTTGATACTAATATTAATAGAGTGTTAGAATAAAAACACTGTACATCCAGTAACAGACTCCCAGTAATACTGCTTTTCTCCTTTTTACTAGCTGTAGAAGATATAGGAGGTGGTGTTGATGACAAAAAGTCCAAAACATGTCTAATGCTGTAATATGATCCAACTGGTCTAAATTTCAAATATTGTTTCTACTTTAGAAGAAAAACAGAAAACAGTCAAAGGAACTTCAGCAAATCTCATTCAGCAAACCATGAAGTAATACAGTAAGAGGGGGGCTTCAGAAAACTTACCCTTGTTACTATCAAGAGAAAAATATACTGCTAGCCTGAAAACCCTGAGGGTAAAATAAAGTTCGACAAAAGCGCAAAATAAGATGAAAATGAGTGCATTTTTTGGTGCTAATTTGTTTCAAATTAAAAATATATAATTCTGAAACTAGTCACCTTTTCTTTTAAGTTCTTATTAATCGCATTCATTTGCTAGGGCTACCATGAAAAAATACCACAGACTGGGTGGCTTAAACAATGGAAATTTATTTTCTCACCATTCTGGAGGCTAGAGGTCCAAGATCAAGATGTTGGCAGGGTTTGGTTTCTTGTGACGCCTCTCTCTCCTTGGTTTGTAGATGGTCAGCCTCTCCACATGTCTTTACATGGTCTTCCCGCTTGTGTGTCTGTGTCCCATCTCTTCGAAGGACAGTCATATCAGATTAGGGCCCACTCACAGACCACCTATTACTTTAATTATGCCTTTACACACCCTATCTCCAAATACAGTCACACTGAGGTACTGGGTATTTCTATTTCAAAATGACTTTGACGGGGGACACAATTCAGCCCATAGCATTAATAATTGTGATTTATATACTCAAATCCGTCCCTGAATTAAAAATATCTCATCAATGTCTTATTTTAAGAGTAAATATAGTATAGAATGTATAATTTATATAAATACTATATAGGAAACAAAGAAAAAGGATGTCAAATATTATTACATCTGAATGCTAATCATCTCTTTCCTCTACTTTTTACTCTCGATAATGGAATGGTAAAGACCACACCAAGGCAGCTTATAAACTATGTCTTGTCCTATACCTATCCCTCCACGAAAGTCTGAAATCATTTATTTCATTTGTAACTAAAATATTTTATGCTCAGAACTATTCTTCTTATTGAAAGGATTATCAATTTATAAGATATTACCTGGATAATTATAATGCAAGTTAAACCAGGTAATAAATATTATTCATTATTAAGAAGCACATGGTTTGATTATGTGAGAACTATACTATCAAAAGCCAGTGGGAAGGACTTCAAGAGAAGTTGCTTTTAAAAATTATTACTAGAGCTATATATTGATTCTATATACTGATTTATCAAGAGACACTAAAGACAATCAACTAATTCTACTATATGGTGCATGTCTGGACACCAGAAAAATTTAAGATTTCTTTCTTTTCTTATCTATAACCGTAGACTTAATTAGAAAACAGACCAAATAATAATAATTACACCACATATTTTTTAAATCAAAAGATATCTAAGTTACAATGAATTAAATTGATGATCCATGAACCTCTAATGTTTTGCTATACAGGAGATATTATTGGGTTGGCCAAAAAGTCTGTTTAGTTTTTTCCATAAAATAAAGACACATTTTTCATTTTCACCAATAGCTTTATTGATTTGGATATTTTGAGTACATTAGCTATCTCACATGTGGTATAATGTTGATTGTTCTCAATTAATGTCTCATTTTGATTGCTATCAACTTCAATTGGTCTACCTGACGATGGAGCATCATCGGTGAGAAACCTTCAGCTTGAAATTTCACAAACCACTTTTGAGATGTTCAATCAGTCATAAGCACCTTTTGTACATGCTGCACAAATCTTTTTATGTGTTTCAGTTGCATTTTTACCTTTCTTGAAATACAAAAGCATACTGTGCTGAAAATGTTGCTTATTTTCTTTCATCTTCAATATTAAAATGGCTATGCAAAAATCCACCAATTTTGATTTTTTTTTAATGCATGCTGATATGACAGCGGTCACAATACAATCTAACAAAATTGTTTCAAATGAAGTTCAAGACAACTAAATGCTACTGGAGCCAACTTATGGAAAAAAACAAATGAACTTTTTGGCCAACCCAATAATTTTAATCAGCTAAGAAATAAGTCACCATTTGTTACATTTTTACAAGTTAGGTACTTAGAATTCTAAGATTGCTACTCTCAACATAAGAATGAAAAGTCGAGGATTTCTGGTTGAGGACTTCCATTCAAGATGGCTGCATAGGCAGATGTGGCCCACCTCTTTGCACAATAACATCAAAATTACAACTAAAATATAGAACCATCACAAATGAAGTTGAATGGAAGTACGACAACTATGGAATTAAAGAAACTACATCCATCTAGACTAGTAGGGGGAAACAGATGTGTAATGGACTGGATCCTCACCCATGTGTAGTGGATAAAAATTTGGGAGGATATTTCCGGAGTGAGGAGTCCCAGCCCCATACCAGGCCCCACAGCCCCAAGTTCCATGCCAGGAAGATTAGTCCCCATAACTTCGGGCTGCAAAACACAGCGAGGATTGAGTCAGTGGAAGAAACTGCTGAAGCCCCAAGCGTTCCTCTTAAAGAACCCACACATGGACTCACCTACTCAGACTCATTCCCTCTGAGCTCCAGCACTGGGGTAGCAGCGTGAAAGGTACCCAATAGTATACAGGGAGAAACTGAAGTGTCCGGTATCAAGGTGAGCAGAGGCCATTGTCCCTTTTCTAAACTCTACCCCCACAGAGCTGGCAAGCTGGTGCCATATCTGGGATTCCATCAACGTGGCTAACACTATTTGGTCCCCCTTGGAGATCCCCCGAGACTCAGCCCACACAATTTATGGGCCCACCCAAGCTGCTTTTCCATATGAATGACTGGCCTTGGCTCCTGCTTCACAACTTCTAAATCCTCTCAAACAAGCAACAGCTGTCCTCAATGAGCCCCAGGCCTGGCATTAGCTGCAACCAGCCTATATTCACAGCTTGGCTTTGCCTGGGAATCTCCGAGCCCAGAACAGATAGCAGCCATCTCAGACTGCTAGGCAGACTGATAGCTCAGGCAGGGTGGCCCCAGGCTAAACACAGGTAGGGGCTGAAGGTAGCCTGTACCACCCAGGAAACCCCAGGACCAGCACACCCAGTGGACAGCTACAGACCACATCAGAGCACCACCACCCTGCCCTTGCAGAGCTGATCCTCCATGGAGGGTGGAGGTTGGTGGTAAGTGGTCACAGCCAATCCTTGTAGCTGATTGGCCTGGGTAAATCTCTCCCATTGATCTGCCAACAGCTACCAAGGCTCAACTACAAGAGGAGGGTGTACTCAGCTCACACGAAGGTGCACCATGAGTACCCATCTTGGGTAATAAAGGAGGCTGTGCCACTGGGCCCTAGAGGACACCTACCACATTAGGCTACACTACCAAAGCAAGGAGTCAGAGCTGCTCTACCTAATACACAGAAATAAACACAGGGGTGCAGCCAAAATCAGAAGACAAAGAAACATGGCCCAAATGACAGAATAGGTCAAAACTGCAGAGAAAGGGATAAACAAAATGGAGGTAAGCTATCTATCAGATGCAAAGTTGAAAACACTGGTTATAAGAATGTTCATGGAACTTAGTGAGGACCTCAAAAGCATAAAAAAGATCTAGTCAGAAACAAAGGATTCACTAATTGAAATAAAGAACAATTTACAGGGAAACAATTGGTAGAGTGGATGAAGCCAAGAATCAAATCAATGATAAGGAACATAAAGAAGCAAAAAACAACCAATCAGAACAACAAGAAGAAAAAAGAATCCAAAAAGATGAGGATAGTATAAGCAGCCTGTGAGACAACTTCAAGAAGTCCAACATTTGCATCATAGTGGTGCCAGAAAGAGAAGGGAAAGAGCAAGAAATTGGACATCTATTTGAAAAAATAATGAAATTTACCTAATTTGGTGAAGGAAATAGACGTGCAAGTCCAGGAAGCACAGAGAGTTCCAAACAAGATGGATGCAAAGAGGCTCACTCCAAAACACATCATAACTAAAATGCCAAAGGTCAAAGATAAAGAGAGAATCTTAAAAGCATTAAGGGAAAAGAAGATTGTTATCTACAGGAGAGTTCCCGTAAGACTGTCTGCTGATTTCTCAAAAGAAACTTTGCAGGCTAGAAGGATTGGCAAGAAATATTCAAAGTCATGAAAAGCAGGGATCTACAGCCAAGATTGCTCTACCCAGCAAAGATATTTAGAATTGTAGGGCAGATAAAGAAAAAACTAAAGGAGTTCATCATTACCAAACCATTATTATATGAAATGTTAAAGGGACTTACTTAAGAAAAAGAAGATCAAAACAGTGAACAATAAAATGGCAGAAAGCACATACCTATCAACAATTGAATCTAAAAAACAATCTAAGCAACAAGAACAGAGACAGAATCACGGATACAGAGAGCGTTTTGAAGGTTGCCAGATGGGAGGGGGATGTGTGGGAATGGGTGAAAAGGTGAGGTGATTAAGAACTACAAATAGGCAGTTACCAAATAGCCATGGGGATGTTAAGTACAGTACAGGAAATGGAGTAGCCGAAGAACTTACATGCATGAGCCATGGACATGAACAATGGTGGGGGGACTGCCTGAGGGAGTGGGGGCTGCTAGGTGGAGGGATGGCAAAGGGGAAAAAATCAGGACCACTCTAATAGCATAATCAATAAAATATAATTAAATAAATAAAATTAAAATTAAAAATTAAAACATAAAAAAAGGTAAGGTCCATGAGATGAAAGTTTTTATCTATTTTAGTCTGTGTTTTGTTTATAGCTCTATCCAGGCACCTAGAGAAGTGCCTGGTATTAAGGTAGATGCTCAGTAAATGAGCATTTTGAATCTCATCACACAGGTTTATAAATGAGGAGTACCTATAAGTTAATGAAACTATTTTTAGGGAGGAAAAAACTCAATATATACAACCAAATGAGTACTGCCTACTTAAGCTATCACCTTGGATAAGTGGATCCTCTACACTGTATTTCTATTGCTTAAAATAATTTTGAAACTACACTTCTAGGGTTATTTTAAAAGCTGCATAAAAAAAATCTCTTCCTTTAGCTTTATGTAATTTTGGACCCAAAAATATCAGTCAGGTCAATCAACTTACCCTCCTCATTCAGCAGAAGGTGAATTGTGGGGAAGAAATGTGCCACCACTGAAGATCTGCAAAAAATAGGAACTTCACTCTGGCCAGGTTGCTCAGTTGGTTAGAGTGTCATCCTGATATGCTAAGGTTGCAGGTTCAATCTCCAATTAGGGCACATATAAGAATCAATCAAATGAATGCATAAATAAGTAGAACAGTATTTCTCTTTCCCCATTCCTCTAAAAATCTTCCTTCCTTCCTTCCTTCCTTCCATCTTCCTGCCCTCCCTTCCATACACTGATTTATTAATGTTAATTTCTATAGTAGGAACAGATAATGTTGGTCTGTCTGGTTCCATCATCAATTCATTGGATAAATATAAAGTTTCAGAAATACAGTCTTATCCCAGACCCAGAAATGAGAGAAAATGTAGTAATAGAGTTCATAATATTTAGGGGGTTCTCACTAATTAATTTTGGGGACAAGTTAATAGAAAGTAATTATTCATTAGAAAGTTCCAGCATACAGTTTTCTAAGTTACCAAGTGGATGGTATTGAAAAAGACACAAAATAAAATTCCTGATAAACAAATAGATATATTACCTGTATATTCATCACCTATAAAAGCATGAACATTTTAGTATGTAATTCTCCCCACTTTTGTCTGTTCTATGTACATTTTCATACAATATAGGAAGGATACTGCCCTGAGTGGTGTGGCTCAGTTGGTTGGGTGTCATCCCACAAAGCAAAAGGTTGCCAGTTTGATTCCGAGTCAGGGCACATGCCTGGGTTGCAGGTTCAGTCCCCATTCAGGGTGTGTGCGAGAGGCAGCCGATCGATGTTTCTCTCCCTCTTTCTCCCTCCCTTCCTCTCTCTCTTAGGCAGGATGGTTCTCAGCCACTATGGATGATCAGCTGAAAGGGACCTGACTGAAAGTGGTCTGTCACTACCAGGCCAGCAGCTGGGAAATGAGTGCCTTGGTCTTGGAAGTGGAAAAATTGCAACATACATCACAGCATCCACTACGCCTTGTCCTATTACTTTTTCACTAAAAATTCTGTTTTAAAAACCTAATGAACAAAATAAGCTAACTAACAAAAGAGAACAAGAGGCATGGAAACGTGGAACAGACTGACAGCAGCCAGAGGGCAGGGGGTAGGGGGATAATGGTGGAAAGAAGGGAAAGGGACTAGTCAAAGAACATGTATGAGTGACCCATGGACATGGCCAATGGTGTGGGAATCGACTGTGGGAGCGGGGGGAGGGATGTGTGGAATGGGGGACAAAGTTGAGACAACTGTAATAGAATTGTAACAAAATTAAAAAAAAAATCTGTTGACGGAATCCTGGTTTCTAAAAATTTCTGATCATACAGACTCTTTGGACCCCTGGGTTTTGCTCTGCTCCTTTCTTGAAGAAGGAAAACAAGAGATTTTATGAGGAAAGTTATCTTCTGTCCACTGTGTCCACTTATGTGAACGAAGGCCAAGCGGAAGAATATTTATGAAAATAAATAATAGTGAACTTGACTATTGGGAGTAGAAGGTATTCCTGGAAGCTCTTGGAATTTCTGAGACAGTCCCATCTCCTTTCACACAGAAGTTAGACATTTCTAGTTAAGAACACTAGACAGGTAAGACAGAGAAATTGTAATAGCTTGTGTGGAAGCTGTGTGTTGCTGTGAAAAGTTGAGAACTCCCCATCCTGTCACTTTTAGCTGTGTATTCAGAGCGAATTACTCATGCTTTGTCTGGACTTCAGATTCTCCACTAGTAAGCCAGAAACACGATCCTTGCCCCAGGTTTTGCAGTTCTGTCTAAAGCTTTGTTAAAACCCCATGCCCTCTGAACACACAGAGAGTGAATCTTTAAATTCATCATCTTGAGGCCTGCTCCTAAAAATATGACTCCCATTATCTGCCATTGTGTATGAATGGATTAAATGGTGTGCTTATATATAATGACCTAAATTTATAAATGAACTTGATGTTAATTAACAATACTTGCAATACCAAATATGTGGATCTTTTTCAAAAGGTTTAGATAGTCTTCCCATTCATCATTTAATTTTGCAGTTATTTTATTTCTGATGACTATTAACCTATAAATATATTTTATCGTACAACTATTTAACTATATATATTCCATTATTTATTATCAATTTTGCTGCTGAACAGTCTAACACCTTTTCCTCAGAAATCAAGATTCCTTTTAAGTCACTGTAAGTAGTCAGATTAAAAAAGACGTAATTTAAGAAATGAGGGGACTTTCAAACAATGTTCAACATTAATAAATCAACACTGACTTACTGCTTCTAATGGTTTAGGAAACATTTCCTAGATAGTTCCTTTGTAGCAATGCCTCACACATAAAAGAAGCCTGAAAACTATTTACTGAATTTGTGAATGACAATTTTTTAATAAAAAGAAAATCTCTGACACTAACCATTAAAAAATAAGACACCAAATTATTTTGCAGTTTAATGCCAATCATTATACACTTGTTACTGAAAACAGCATATCTGAATTCAACAAAATAATTGGAATGCAACAGTCATTTGCTATTTGTCCTCACTCTTATTCATCAAAGAACTCATCTTCTCCTTTATCCACCTCTTTGCTCTTTATAAAAAAAGGGTCTTTATTTTTAAAAAATTCAATAAATCCTTTTGAAAATTGATGAAAACTATGGACCCTTTCCCTCCACAAAACACATGGCAACACATAAGCTGTTATGCATAGAGTTTACAGAGACTCTGGGGTGCTTAGTTTTCCTGAAGTACATTCAATGACTCTTGCGGGTACTGACCCCAAGAAGTAACATTTTACAATATATCCTTGCATACAAGTATATCCATAATTTGCATGACTATATCTGAGACAAGCTCTATGCACTCTGTATTATTTGGTTAAATTACCTTACTGCATAAGCTTGTTGGAGAGTCAACTTTTTTGAACACATCTGTTTTGGAATGTTTATTTGGGACCTCATTTGGTTTCCTGTAGTAATTTACTTTCTAATAAATTATCCACACACTGGAAAGTCAAATTTGATAATGACTAACTCACTTCAGTGGTAGAAGGTGAGAAGGAAGCAAAAAAAAGGTAAGCCAAATAAATAAATAAATAAATAAATAAATAAATAAATAAATGGCCGCTAAAAATAGGTGGCAATAAGAAATAGGTACTCAAAAGAGAGATACCAGTATATCAAACGAAAGAAGTTGAAGATGCACTTAATCTACTTTATGATTTTTGTGAGATTCCAATAATCCTAATAATTTTAACTAATTGAGGTAAGGGGATATAAATATGAGTAAGTGAAAAAGAAGCCCCTACAAAATCAAGGAGCAATGGAGTCTCTGCACGGCGTACTAGCGGCATCCTCTAGGAGCTACAGATGAAACAGAGCTATAGATAAGCAACTCAAGAGATACACAAAGGGTGGGGAAAAGTGTCTCCCATAGAACTAACGAAATTTCAAAGCATTTGAAGTCTTGAGAATAGCTGAAATTTTATTTCCAGAGACAAATCACTCAAACTGAAACTTGCAGACAAAACTTTTTGGAGGCGCTTCAAAGCATATTTTTACATGAAGGAATGTAGGCTTCTCCCATCTCACAGAAATAAATCTTGAAAATATTCATCAAATTCTTCTTCCCTATTAAAAAAATTATACATATTGATTAAAAAAAACAATTAGAGAAAAAAATACCTAAGTGACACATATGAGATTATTTTAATTCAATATTTAATATGAGAAATATTTTAATTCAATGCCCCAGGTTTACTGATTTTTCTACCTATCGATATATTTCATGATTCATCTATTAAATAACATTAAATAATTCTTAGTTTCTAGAATAACCAAAACTATATCCAGATTGATTGAAATGAAAAATGAAAATGTTTTATATGTTGGTACCTCTCTCTAAATGTATTTATTACCTAAGATTTTACTTTGAAGTACTTTGTAAAATGTTATTTCTTTTCTTTACTTTTTTGGTTTACTTTATAACTTCTCTGTTCATTCTCATATTAAATTATAGTCTGATCAAGAAATGAATAAAAAATAAACTTTTCAAAGGAAATACACGAGTGTTACTCCTAGCAATAGGGAAAATGTGCTTAGGCTTCAAGTTTTTCTTACTAAAATAAGAGTAAAACAGTAACTGTACCAGTCGATTATATCTAAAACAAAGAATAGAACTCTGAAGGAGATATTAAATAATATATTACTGTGTTAAAAACAGTACAAAAATTATAAAGTACTAAATAAATGTTAATGCTAGGAATCAGAGTGGTATAGTGGAAATGGCACAGGTTTTCAAGTCAGACAGTGTTTAAGTCCTAACTCTGTCACCTATTAGCTGGATGAGCAAGTTACTTAAAGTCTCTGGGCTGTTTCCTTTTCTGTAAAATGGAAACCATTACATTTCCTCATGGAGTTGCTGTAAGGATTAAATGTATGCAAAGTTGCTTTTCTTCCTACTGAGATGGGGGGAATAGTCAAATTCAGTGTACCAGTCTCTTTAGAAAATGCCCTTTTAGATTGGAGATTCACAATGGGACTCTATCATTTGGCTTTAAATAACTGTGACTGTATAAAGCCATCACAATGATGTCAAAATTGAAAAAATTTTTTTACAAGATCAGATAAAGTTGATTTAAAAATTATCTGCAACTTGGTACTCCCCACGCTACTGTCCCCTTCCCCTAGTATGACAGAAAAATGCAGCAGAATTTTAAAACTGTAGTAAGAACTTAGGTCAAAATAGCTGAATCTCTATGTGAACTCAGATGTTTAGTACTGGATCAATGTCAAGTTTTTATAAAGTCACAAAGAGTTTGGGGTTATAAAAGCCTTCTTAGGACTTACTTATGTATCTTTATTGCCTAAAAAGGTTAAGTTGACTCTAAGACCTATTCCATCATTTTTAGCTATAAAGCTATTCGAGGGGAAGGTATATGATTGAAAATTTAGTCAATAATTTAACTAAGATAGCAATATTTTATTTATAGCAATAACTTTTTTAATAATGTGATGTAATAATGACCACACATGTGAGAATTCTTTGCCTAAAAAATAAAATCAAAAGGTCAAAGGTCACAGAAAAAAATCTTGTTAAAAAAACCTCTTTACAGCATACCTGAGAATATACAATTAGCATAATTAGCAAGATGTTTTATAATCAGTTTAAATTATTGAATTATGATTAAGTTTCTTTCTATTATGAACCAAATATGCCTAGGGACTAACAAAATGAGACTAAATTTTACTGAGCAGTTACTATATTTGTAGGTATTGTACCAGGTCCCTTACATTCTTTATTTCATTAAACTTTAATAATAAACTCTATGCAATAGGTGTTATTTTATCCTCTTTTAACAGATAAAGTTCAAGTGGTAAACATCCCAGTATATGACAAGAACTGGTAACATCCCAGCTCATATCCAGACAGCTCTTCCAGTCCAGCGCAGAGAAAAATGCGGGCAACGAGTTACTTGTCTTTGGGGGCAAAGCGGTGTTGGCAAGTAAACGTTTACACCTGTACGGGTTTATGATCATCGGAATGTCGTGGATGGACTGCTCTGGAAACTAATAAACAACCATTCTCTGAAGGAACCTAAGCAAAAACCAGGTCATTTATTAAGAGCTGAGGAAAGATTTACTCACCAAGACGAAGCTTAACAAATCAGTGCTTTACGGCCACACACAATGGCTGGGAATAATCTCTGGTATTACCAGGCTAGGTGGTCTTGGCATTAAACAGGCATTCATGATGGTAAGTTTTTTCATTAACTGTTGTCAAAAATGGCTATGGTCATTGCTTCCTAAACTGATGTAAAGAGTATGTGTTATCTATTTATGTAAGAACTTACTGTGATTTTTCATCAGTTTCTGGTAGTGGGCCCTTCCAAAGTTCAGATTCTGAGGTACTTTCTTCTTCATCAGAGTTTCCTGTTAATTTAAAAAAGATTTTTTAAAAAATGTGAGTATTATAATTAAAATATATTTTGAACCACCCACCAATGCAATTAAATGAACTTCAAATTTAATTGCAGTTTAGCTTCCACTTTTATGGCTCTCTGGAAATTTAATTCACTCTTCCAGACCAATAAATTCTTTCTAAAAATAAATAAACAAGCTGAGATATACCAAAGAGTCTCAGTAAAAAGACCAAGGAGTTAACAGTTCAAGGAAAACTTAAGTTACACAGAGTAGCAATTCCAATATTAACTCTCATAAAGGAATTATCTCTTGTAATATACATGGTTGTCTTTGATTTAGTTTCTTATTTTTATCAGTCATACAAAAGACATGCAAGTTAAGATTTTTGTAGACAGTATATATTTACTTTAGGATCAGGACCTCAAAAACTGAACTAGTATGTAGGACAAAACTTAAATTATAAAAAAAAGTCAGATATTTAAAAAAATTAATGTTGATTATATTAATTAGAAGAGGTCTGTTTCAGTGAAGAAACAGGAAGTCTCATATGTTGTTTGTTAGGAATAAAATTTCTGTAAATTTTTTCTTGAGGAAAATCTAGTAATATAGATTAGTTTAGAATGTACATACCCTTTGACCAGCAATGCTGTTTTTAGGAATTTAATTATTTACTTAAAATAAGCACCTCAGATATATGTACAAAGATGTTCATTGTATGATAACAACAATAGAAGCAAACAACCTAAATCCCCACTAATTAGGGATTAAGGATTGGTTGAATAAATACTATGTGGCTGTTAAAAAAGCCTTAGCATATCTATATGTATCACCTTGGAAAAATGTCTGTTATGTTAAACTTTTTAAGTTATTGAAAGCATGCACAACACGATCCAATTTATAGTTAAAACATGATGCAGATATCTACATATAGATATATATATAGAATTATATCAGTGTTATGTGTGTATGTATTTTAAGTTTATAAGGACCAACCAAACTATAACAGTGACTATATTACCTGTGAGCCTCGGATACTTTTACTTTTTACTTTAAGCATTTTCAGTTCTTTTGGATTTTAAACAATGATGTATTACCTTTAAAATAACTAAAAATAATAAAGATACATCTATTTTTAAATTATGACAAAATATTTGTTTCAAATCAATCACCTTATATTAGTCAACTAATAATTATCAAGCACTAAAAAATGCATTATGAGGCAATAAAATTATATGTCACAAAGTACTTAGGGTAGTAAATAATTCCTCTCCAATAATGACCATTAGTCTAAAAAAGAACTGACACAGATTTGGCCTATCAGTACAGAATGTCAAACAGCATGTGCCTTAGTTAAACACAACACAAAAATAAAACAGCACTGATTTGCCACGGTGGTTTTAGCCTTTCACCTGTTGGACTTTGCTCCTTGAATCAATACGTGTATCTGAACTTTGGTCCTAACTGAATCTATTCTGGCACAAATTCTAACAAAAATGGATCAAAAAGAGGGGGCTGTATATCTAATGACTACATACAAAAATGATAAAATGATAAAGCTTTTGGAACAAGACTCCCACTCAATCTCAATGATAGCCAGTGTCCCAAAGTGAATTATGCAATAAGAATTAAAAGTCTTCCACTTTTATTTTTATTGGGAAAAAAAACACACACACAGAAAAACTAAGTAGGCCTAATAAAGTTATCACTATGGTGTAGCCCTGTTAATGGTGGAAGAGAATACATCTTACAATGCCTTTGAAAGCGGTCTGCTAATTTCCAAAGGCCTTACAATAACCACCTGCTCTCGTAGTCCCTCTCAAGAGTACTTCCCAGAAGCCAGCTCTCCCACACCAGTTTTCTGATACCAGACAATCAAGTTTTCATTAAAAAATCAAATCAGTTTATAATAACATTATAAAATAACTCTCTTTGAAAGAGCACCTTCTGAAAAACTTGTGAAATGTCCGTTGAGAACTAAATCTACAAGATTGGGTACATGACCTTTAAGGTCCCTTACAACTAACTCCATGAATCTAGAATCTCCTATTTCCCTTAGGGTGACAATACCTACAAATTATTCCTATGATAATTGCCATAACCTGCCAGAGGTGGGAGGGGTGTTGCTAAAGAAATAACAGTAAGTATAATGGACAATACAAAACGATGCCTCTGCATCAGTGTTAAACCTACGCAAATCTATTGGCGAGTAAGGATCAAAACTTAAGTCTCTGACTCTGTGGTGGAAGGGGATCATGGAGGTCTTTAATCCAACCCTTACCCCATGACTGAATCTTTTATTGTAACATCTCTGATAACAAGTGGCTGTCCAATCTACGTTTGAATACCTCACTACTTCCTGAAGCAGCACAGTCTCCCATTCTTTTCTTCAGTTAGTTCTGACAAGTTTTTCCTTAAATTAAGGCAAAACTCTGTCCTCTGCAATTTTTATGCATAGATTCTAGTTTTGCCAACCAGTCACCTATGGGGGTACAAGGCAGGCGGTCCCAAGATATCTCAAAATGGCATACTGATTATTTTCAGTTAAAGTTACTTAGGAAACTGCCAGTGAAAAAACACTCTGACCTCTCTGTTCCTAAAAGCAGGGAATAAATCCCCCATGTGAAACGGTACCTTCCCTACACCTAGGGACCAAGAATTACTTTATTAGAATTAAAGAACCCAGAGACAAAACTGTGTAAACAAACCTTGTCGCCTCTTCTCTAATTTACTACCCAAGCCCACATTTTGTTTAGATGCCTCATTAATGAGTACCCAAACCTTACTTACATTCCTTTCTAATAAGCACTTCTCCCCTTTTGTCCTGTTAATTTCTTCATTAATTTATTGTTTCTTTATCTAAGAACTATAAAAGATAACCTGGTTTGATAATTTCTTTGAGCCTCATTTTATGATTTGAACATCATATTATGACCTCCCATGTGCATGTTTTTCTCCTATTAATCTAATCTTATGTCAATTTTATTGTTAGTCCAACCATTAAGAATTTAAGAAGGGTACAGGGAGCAGGGGTGAATTTCCCCCACACATCAAAAATAAGTCACCCACATAGTAGTGGTTTGCAAATACCTAGTTTCCATGTCTACCTCCTTATCCCTTCCCTCCCATTCCTTCATCTGTCTCCAAGCTAAACATCCACAGTGCCTTCAACATTCTTCCCATGACAAAATTTCAAGTTGTACCAACACGGTAGTTGTTCTATTCCGGACTGCTGTTAAGTTTTCAATGTTCCCTTTAGAATGTGATGCAAACTGCATACAATTTTCCTCATGCTTTGAGTAATAAAAGCAGGTCTTGATTTTCCTGGATATTTCCTGGGTATTTCCTGAATACCTTGGCCTACTGAAGAAGTGGCAAATCTCCAATTATGACAACAAATCAACAGATCAGACTTTTACAGACTTAATTTTTGATCTGACCAATTTTAGGGCAAATACAGAATCTGTTCAATGTCTGGTATTTTTCTTTTCTAGCATAACAATTATAGCTATAGGTTATCAAATATCTACTTTGTGTCAGACACATGCTTTACCCATATGTTATCTCATTAGACTGATAATAATCTAACAAAGTGAAGTCTCTTTATACCTTTTACAGATAGAACTGAGGCACAGATACAGCATATCATTTAATGTGGATTTGAATAATGTACCTGGTAAAATGTATTGAATTGATTTATATTTGACTCACTGATGAACAGTTAATAATATAGGTAAAATGTCATAGTTCAGGCCAAGATGGAAGCGTAGGTAGAAACACTTTGCCTCCTCACACAACCAAAAGAAGGAAAACAACAAATTTAAAAACAAAAAACAACCAGAACTGTCAGAAAATCAAACTGTATGGAAGTCCAACAACCAAGGAGTTAAAGAAGAAACATTCATCCAGACTGGTAGGAGGGACGGAGATAGGAAGCCGGCAAAGGGGACATGGCAAGGCAGCAGCTGGCGGACCGGGAGGTCCCACATCTGCATGCGGATAAACTGGTAGGAACAACAGAGGAGTGAGAGAGACCGTGCAACCCAGGGTTCCAGCTCAGGGAAAAGAAAGCCTCAAAACCTCTGGCTGTAAAAACCAGTGGGGGTTGAAGCAGCAGGAGAAACTCCCAGCCTCACAGGAGAGTTCACTGGAGGAGCCCTCAGGGTCCAGGACTGTACACAAAGGCACCCACCCAGGAACCGGCACCAAAAGGGCCCAATTTCCTTGTGGGTAGTGGGGAAAGTGACTGAAAGCTACTGAGAGCTGATTAAGCAGCATTGTTCCCTCTCGGAACCCTCCCCCACATACAGTGCCACAAAGCAGCATGTGGGCTGTCCCATCCAGGCAAATACCTAAGGCTCCACCCCTCAAAACATAACAGGTACACCAGAGACAAAAAATATGGTCCAAATGAAAGAACGGATCAAAGCTCCAAAAACAGAACTAAGCAATGAAGAGATAGCCAATCTAAGAGATGTAGAGTTCAAAATACTGGTAACCTGGATGCTCACAGAAATCGCTGAGTATGGTCACAATACAGAGGAAAAAATGAAGGCTATACAAAGTGAAATAAAGAAAAATACACAGGGAACCAATAGTGAAGGAAAAGAAATCAGGACTCCAATCAATGATTTGAAGCAGAAGGAAGAAATAAATATTGAACCAGAACAGAATGAGGAAACAAGAATTCAAAAACATGAGGAGAAGCTGAGAAGCCTCTGGGACAACTTTAAACATTCCAACATCTGAAACATAGGCATGCCAGAAGGAGAAGAGGAAGAGGAAGACATGGAAAACTTATTTGAAAAAACAATAAAGGAGAACTTCCCCAATCTGGCAAAGGAAATAGACTTCCAGGAACTCTAAGAAGCTCAGAGAGTCCCAAAGAAGTTGGATCCAAGGAAGCACACACCAAGGCACATCATAATTACGTTACCCAAGATTAAAGATAAGGAGAGAATTTTAAAAGCAGCAAGAGAAAAGGTGACAGTTACCTACAAAGCAGTTCCCATAAGACACTCAGCTGATTTCTCAAAAGAAACCCTGCAGGCAAGAAGGGGCTGGAAAGAAGTATTCAAAGTCATGAAAGGCAAGGACCTACATCCAAGAATACTCTATCCAGCAAAGCTCTCATTTAGAATGGAAGGACAGATAAAGTGTTTCCCAGACAAGGTCAAGTTAAAGGAGTTCATCATCACCAAGCCCTTAGTATATGAAATGTTTAAGGGACTTATCTAAGAAAAAGAAGATCAAAACCATGAACAGTAAAATGACAACAAACTCATAACTATCAACAACTGAACCTAAAAAACATAAAAAAACAAACTAAGCAAACAACTAGAACAGGAACAGAATCACAGAAATGGAGACCACATGGAAGGTTATCAGCAGGGAGGGGTGGGGGGTGAAAGGGAGAAAAGGTACAGGGAATAAGCAGTATAACTGGTAGGTACAAAATAGACAGGGGGAGGTCAAGGACAGTGTAGGAAATGGAAAAGCCAAAGAACTTATATGTGCAAGCCATGGACATAAACTAAGAGGCGGAGGGATGCTGGTGGGAAGGGGGGTGCAGAGTGGAGGTGAATAAAGGGGAGAAAAAAAATAAAACCAAAAAAAAAGTCATATACTTACAAACCTGTGTTTAACCCCAGTTCTACCATTAACCAACTACTTGATCATAGGCAGTTTATATACATGAATACCTCGTTTCATTGTGTTTTGCTTTACTGTGCTTTACAGATGTTGTGTTTTTTCAACAACTGACAGCAAGACCCTCCAACAGCAAAAAGATTATGGCTCGCTTTATAGCAATACTGGCTTTATTGTGGTGGTCAGAAATTGAACCTGTAATCTCTCTGAGTTATGCCTGTAAATTCTATGGGTCTCAGTTCTCTAGTCTGCAAAATGGCATATTAAATGCCCATTATTATTATTAAATGAGATAACGCAACTAAACCACTTGCCGTTGTAGCTGACAAAACAGTCAACAAACGCAAGTTAAAGTTCTTTCCCCTACAAAAATTGGCTTTTTCTTCATGGATTTGGTTTTAATAATCCCTATGTCAAATGTGGGTAAAAGGGTAACTGAAATGAAAATGAAATGTAAATGAAAGATAGGATTACCTAAATTTGAGTTCTGAAATCATTGCCAAGACCATCTAAGATGGATCACTGACCGCCTGAGAGGATATCTGGGTTTGGTGTACTATATATAACAAGGTACTTGTCTCCTACTCAATATGGTAAATGGTTTTCTCGCTGCCAAATGGTCACCTTGAGGTGGATAATTTGTTTCTTCAAGAACCAAACTACACTAGAGGTTCTTCCTGTTAGGTACCATATTCTCTCTCTACTAACAGAAGTTTGACCTAGCTGAGAAATGAAAAGACTTAAGGCTATTTCTGGGAGGTGGGGAGGATTAAGAGGGTTAAAGGGAGGGCTATGGGAGGGAGAAAAGACAGTAAAGAATGAAAACAAGTGAAGTCATTTTTAATAATGAAGACTTGGAATTGGAAATGGGCAATGTTTTTTTCTACATTAAATAGGCTTTCGCACCTCACACCTCTCACTGCAATGTACTGCTGGATAAAAACTAAAATAAAATTTCTCATTTTATCCTGTGTATATTTTTAAAAAATGTACATATTTACTAATTCATCCCCAGACAGCATAAGTCTATCAGTTTCATGCCTGGCTATGTTCTAGACACTGTTGCCACATTTCACCCAGTTTAGGAAAAGGGACTGCTGATAGATTAGGATTCACATGGGGAGAAAGAGTTAGCTCTTTAAACACTTCAAATATGCTCAAATATGTTCATACCACAAAACTGGTATGAACAAAATACTTTGTAAGGACTATGTATATTCCTAAACTAGAGAAATGGCTCCACTGATAATGCCCTTTTTTACTTAATTTTTAAATGCTAAATCTCTTAAACTAAATTTCTATTTTACTATTCTTCTCAGTGCAAAATTTTGATTACTAAACACTTAAAAATTCTCCTTAAGAATTATACTAAAATGCTAATAATGTTTATATTTGAATGATGGGATATGAAGTATTTACTAATTTTTTCCTGATTCTGCCATGTAAACACATACTACTTTAAAATCAGAAAAAAATTAATTCTTAAGTTTATAAATTTCCAAGTAAGTCTAGAAGTCTTAAATTTCTGAATTTCTATAAAATATGTCCAGATATTATAAAATGAATTAGATATGCTATTGATTAATACTTTACTGTTAGGCCCTAAGGCTACTGCAAAGTCTTTAAGAAACTGAACACTGTTTCAGTGCTGAGATGTAAGGGTACAGTTTGTTTCATCACAAGTGGATGCCCCCTTTTATAAACCCACAGGAGTTTCTGTTCTCAAAACTCTGCCTGGAGAAAGCTAAACACCTTTCGAGTTCTCTTTACCATCATACGGGTATAATTAATCACTCTACTGGTGGTTTTCTACTTTAGTTTGATTGTTAGGAAAAACAGTAACAAATCTGTGATACACCTTTGCAATTATGCAAGACTTTTTGGTAAACATTTTTTTGTATTAATTTTACCTCTAGCTTTATTTTGCTGTTCTATATTATTTTTCCATTTTTTGATGTCATCTTTGAAAAAATTTATCATATATATTTTTATAAGTCATTGTGAATACTTTTTGGAATGTTGCAGGGAAAAATAATAAAATTTGTAGCAAACATTCAATCAAATCCAACCTGGTTTGATGCAATCTTGTGAAAACCATATAACTTATTAAAAAACTAACCAGCAGCAACCATTTGCAAACATTTGCTTTCCATGCACAAATTACACACTTCATCTGAGCAATCAAAATCACCAGATGACAGAGATAACTCAGTCCTGTGCAATATAAGCAACATTTCTTAAATCTCAATCTACCTCCCCAAATCTTTTTCCAATCCATCTCCATTCCTCTTCGTTCATATATCATAATGTAAAATTGAAATGTGTATACATTATATTCCTGGAGAAAAATCTTATGTTCTTCTATACTTAAAATAGAAAACTTTTAAATATTCTAAATTGGGGAAGAAATCATACATAATCAGTCTTTTTCTATGATCTCCTTTCATAGTATAAAAATAAAAAATAATTTACATCAGAGCAGGTCACAATTATGGGAAATCCAAATTGCAAATAACTTGACTCTACATATTTTTATTAAATAAAGAGATACTTGATACTTACTGTTTTCAGAATCTTCTAATTTCTTTGAGGATGAATGTCCTTAAAAGAAAACAGCAGTGTTATGTTAAAAATCATCTTGCAGTGATGCGACAGTTATAGCTATAACCAGAATTCTTCTCAACAGTCTAGTTTACTTTATAGTTTTATAGAAAAGGACTTCACAGTCTCCAATCTTTCATGTTCCTTAGACTTATCTCCCCAATTAAACTGTTAGGTTCTTTGGAGGGATCTTTTATGCCCTCATATGGACTGGAATACCTAGCACAAAGCTTAAAAAAGAGTGAGCACCTGTAAAAAAAAAAATCTTGTTACAAATAAATAAATAAATAAATAACCCCCCAGATTAACTGCAGCAGAACCAATACTTAATCTATACAAATGTTCAACATCTGAAAGCCATTTACAAATACTCATTTTTCATAATACTTTTTCAAGGATCATATACAGGTGAGAATTAGTTCTCAATAACTGAAAATCACATATATAATTACGTCATAAAACAAAAAAATTCAGTTCTACAATGGTTATCCAACGATTTCTTCCAAAGGAGAGGTGCAGGGTGCTACTGAAATGTCTAACAGGAACCTAACCTTGCCTGGAAGAGTGGAATGAGGGATGTCAGGAAAGGCCTTCCAAGGAACGGAGCTTGGGGATGGGGTGGCGGTGGGAGGGTTAAGATCGTGGAGTTTCTGTGAAGACATTTTACCTAAGTACCTTGTTCATACTTGCCAAAGCAAATTGGCCTGCAAAGTCAAGCTACTGATCTTTCTTAAACTTCCTCTCTAGTCAGTCATTCATTCAGCCATGTAGCCATCCAATTCATCCATCCATCCATCCACCCACTCACCCACTGATAACATGGTGCTATGAGAATAGATAGGATCACACAGAATAACAGAGAGTTGCCTGAAATGATCTTCAAAGTCTTTCATTTTCTCATTTTTTATTATTTATTCCTAACATGTGCTAGTGGGTGCTGGGGATATATCAATGAGTATAGCAGACAGTATCCCTGCCCTCCTTGGGCTTTCAGATAATTGTCATACATGTAATGAAGGAAAAGTTCAAGGGATGTGATATAATTATGAATGGGAATTCTAATTTATTCATAGATCCATGGTCAGGGATGAAGTCAGGAAAGGATCCCTGAGGAAGTGACATTTAAGCTTAGACCTCAAGGATGAGTTAGGGTGGGACTGGGGGTTTTAGGAAGAGGAAATAGTATCTATGTCATCCCTGAATTAAAAGAAGTTTGAAATTTCCAGAAACTGCAAAGTTATTTGGGTAAAGTGTGAAAGTGAGGTAGAGAGTGATGAGAAAAAAGCCTTGTATGCCAAATCATATAAAGCCTTTGGGCTTTGTCCAGGATTTTGGTAATTATCCTAAGAACAACAGGATGTCATTGCTTTATGGCAAACAGATTAAGAGGGAAGGTTGGAAGTCAAGACAGTATAGGAATCAGTAAGGAGAATACAGCAGTAGCCCAGATGGAAAAACATGGTGGTTTGAACTAAGGTGGAGAGAACTTAAGAAATACATACCCCTGGAGGTAAAGCGGACAGAATTTGGTGACGAGTTAAACAAAAAACAACAAAAAACAATGTGAAAAAAGAAAGCATCAAGGGTAGTGTCCAGATTTCTGATACTACTTTTTAGGTGACAGAGGTATTATCTACTAAAATATGGAATATTAAAGGAAAAATATTTATAAGGAAGATCACATTATGTGCATGTATAATCTGAGAGGTCCAACCATCCCTGACCCCTAGTAACTGGCTACCTAATTATCTGTTTTGAAGGTACTGAGTACATTTTTACAAGAAAGGGATTTGTTCTTTAATTTGGAATATGCAGTGATTAACATGGTATCATACTGTGATATGAATGCAACAATATTATATAATACAATAATGAATGCAACAAAAATTTCATATATTTTACTAACAAACATGGGTAAATAAAAAGTTTTAAAAACTCAAATGAAATTAAAATTAATTTGGGAGTTCATGAGTAAGATAGAGACAAAAATGTATCCTTCAAATACCATTTCTCAATAAACAATAGAATAATAGTATTTTCCTCTCACCATCTATCAATTTTACCAAATTTAAAACTTGGTACTACTATTTGCTTAAATAGAGTATGATATGCAAGAAGAAAAAATGCATGTAAGAATGTAACCTAGCTAAATATCTTCACAGGTGGAGCAAGGGAGCCCTCTCCTGTTGAAAAGTATTATGTTAACATTGGATTGAATCTAATTCAATCTACCATTACCTATTTGATTTAAGTCCAAATCACTGTAAGTTATAGCCAATCTGACTCTATAAGGGACTGAAAAGGCAACTACCATTAACCTTCATAATAGCTAATTGTGGCAAGTCCAAAGCAAACTGCTTGCATTACTTCAACTTCTAAACAATTCTATGAGCTAGGTTATTGTACTATTATCATAACCATTTTACACATGAAGAAATGAAGGCTTAGAAAGCTTAATGATTGCTAGGAAAGAAATAAGTGGCTGACTAATGAATTTGAATTTAATAACTATTTACTCAGTACATGTGCACAGCACCATGTTAGGTGGGTTCGGATGACACATATCAATCTCTATCATTTCAAGAAGCTCATAAGCTAGTGAGAAAATCAGAATCAGAGACCATAACAACTGAAATCATAGTGTTATAAATTTATACTGAATTATAGATTTTGTACTGTTTTACAGTGTTCAAAGAGCCTTTTACATTCTTATTCAATTCTCCACAATAACCTCAAGCAGTAGAGGCCAAATATTCACATCGCCCCTACTTACCTAAGGAAAGTAAAACTCAAGAAGTTCAGTAACTTGCTCAAAGTAATACATCTTTAAGTGACAAATTCAGGAATTAGAAGGATGTTTGCAATATTATACCTTTTGCCAAAAATGAATCAAAATCAACCTTGTTCTTGAAACTCCTGTTAAGTAAGTAACTGTAAATCCGTATCTGAATTCTCCAACCAGATTCTTTTCAACTACTATAAAACAGAATTCTAAACACATTCACCAATTAAATTCTACATTCGAAACACGTGGAAGTTACATTTCATGTTCAGAAATGTAAGTAGATATTCTATCCTAACTCCCCTTTACCTTTATCCTTTTTCTTAGAGGTCTCTTCTGCAGAAGATAATCTGGATTTTTTATGTGATGACTCTTTACAATCTTTTTTGATTTTATCCTTCCTTTTTTTGGACTTGACTTCTTTTCTCCTTTATGTTGAACAATATAAAATTAAAGTTAACTTTTCCAACTGACCTTCATAAAAATTAAAACCAATGAGCAATAAATAAATAAATAAAACAAGTTAAAGTACTTATTTTTATAATATAATTTACATAATAAGAAACCCTTAAATGAGTCTATAAATATTTTAGGTTAATATATTATTTAAGATAATTCTTAAGATAATAAATCCTGAAAACTCTGAGACAATTATCTTTTATAAGTTCCATATTCTAACCTGAATAAACATAAATCATAGTTTCACTTATTTCTTTCTTTTTATATTCTATTATTTAGCCATTTAAAAGAAAATTACCAAACAATCTCACTTCCCTCTACATAATTCATAGCTGCCTACACTTTGAAAAAAAACACATGCAGCAGAAAGAAACCACTATGATAGTACTACAACACTAGTAAATAGAAAATTCTTAAGAATAAAAGAATACACCAGGTGGGGTAAAGTAGGTTTACAGTTGTTTATATGGAAAATAATACGATAATTAATAAATAATAACAGAAGAATAAATTCTATGTTTCACAAACTCACAACTGCAAACCTACTTTTGCCACACCCTTCCGTACAAGTATAATAGAATGAGGGTGGAAGGCCTTGTTGTTAACTCATATGTCTACTTTATACTATTTATCCTTTTACTGCTGTAGCTTTATTTCTTCTAGGCCAGGTTTACAAGGCTGTCAGTGCCATGGTTGGCAATGGATTTTAATTGGTTAAGAAATGATATACTCCCTAGAAAAAGGTGATAATGCTGAAACTCAGACAAGGAAAGGAAGATGAAGAGACAATAGAGAGGATTACTTTAAAAAAACTTATTAGACTTCCCAAAAATTAAGGTACTTGTGCCAAATACTATAATACTATTTAAGACAGTGACCATTTTTTAAGTCTCATAACAATCATTTCAAGTTTGAAATGAAGCTTGAAAGCCAAGATCAAATAAACATCTTTGATATCATTCATATCATTGATACAGAGGGAAAATAATGGTTTAGGCTATTCAAGTACCCTAAAAAGTTCTGCTAATTTTAAAAATTAAAAAAGTATTAATTATTTAATATTTATTTTTATTAGCTAAAATATTAGATAGGGTAAATTTATAAAATTAGCTGATTTTAAAATTAATATACTAACTTACACATGTTATAAAGTTGCAGAATCTTACTCTTAGATTTCCAATTGTTATTGAGAACATAAAACCCAACCACCAGAATCCTGACAGGTCACACAGACTTTGTCTGAACATCTTCAATGCTACGGGCTCCACTTTGTTCAACTTACCATAATGCAGGCACTATGTCAAGCATTTACAATACTTTCATTTAATCCCCACAATAACCTTAGTATCCTCATTTTTAGAGATGATAAAATTGAGTCTTACAGAGGTTAAGCAGCTCGCCCACAAAGATGACTAGTAAGTGGAGTAGCTGATAGGAATACAAAGGGGTCTAATTTCAAAGCTCATGATCTTATATATACCGCAGGTGGTAGAATACTGATACCCCTCTCCCACTCAAAATGCAGACACATATTGATAAGCTCCAATTAAAACACTGTTTAAATGAGACATAATTATATTATGAAGATCTGCTTTATAATACTGTTTCTAAGAATATTATGGTATCTGAACATTCACTCCAAACTAAAATTTCTATGCTCTATCTACTACCCTGGCACAGGTTTTCACATTTAAAACTGCCTTGGGTAGAGTAAGGCACGGTGAGCTTCTACTTCCCTCATCTATATGGTCATAAAGTGATGCCAGATATTCTTCAACTAATTAAACCATCAACCACTCACATCTACAATTAGACATCCAGTGCAGGTAAGTGACTACATACAAGACTATTAAACATTAACAACAGCATTTTAAAAGATAATATTACCTGTGATGAAAATTTAATTTAAAGGAACATTCTTGGCATAATCCTAAAAAAAAAAGTTACACAGCTGAATTTGAATAACTGCACTGTTACTGTACCTTTAGTATCATAAATTATCATTTTTCCTTATATCTTTTACAGTAAGAGAGGAAACAATCTGAAGAAAACAATCCAATTCTCTCCACATCAAAAAATGCATGTATATAATATTAGAATGCTTGAGGAACTGACATTCTAACATTACTTTAGAAAAATGTGCTGTCAATTTATTCTAAAAGCAATAGGCAGCCTCACATTAAAGATATCTAGTAACAACAGTGTGGGTATAATCTTTTCCTCTGAAGTGACCTAAGAGTTTTCAAATGGAAAGGAGCTTTTCAAAAACTTCCACAATAGTGGTCTTTTCCTTTGCCTTAATCTCAGTTCACACTAGTTGACTTTCCCTCATTAGCACTTCCAGGAGGAACTCAGAAACCAATCTGTATTTGTGTGCATTAAGTAGCATATGCGGAAATTCATGACTTCTTTCTGGAGTAGGCAGAACACTTTGAGGGCATATTTATTTAAGACCTAGAGAAGGTTGTTAACGTGAGGGAGAGAAGATGCTGACATACTAGCCTGGGGGGGAAAATAAAGAATAAATGATAGATTCTAAAACATGCATATTAAGAGAAACTACTATATTCTGGGGTATAACCCTAAGCTTTTAAGATTGATATCAAGAACAACTATGTCCTCAATTTTTTTTTTTTTATTGACAGTCAAAGAAAATGTACTTATTATCCTCACCACAACAATATGGCTATGAGCTAATGTGAGATTTTACGCCGCTTTTTCTAGTACTATGCATCTCACTTTAAACTGGTGACATGCTCAAGTTAATGAGAAGAGGTCTTCACTTTACAAATGGCATTACATTTGGTATTAGAATGTTTCACCTAAATGTCACTATAATGCTGAGAATACAAAAATTTTAGGCACAAACATTTTTTATGACTCTGGGAAGCTCTGAGAAAAAGAACACTTACAGGAAGATACATTAAAATTTTTGAATTGAATCTTAAATTTGTCCTTATATTTTTAAATCTAAATTATTGAATAAACTTTGAAAAAAAATCATAACCTAGAGTCAACTTACTTAATTTGACAAGTGCATTTCTCTTTTCTCCATGCTCAATATAACCAAAATTAACTTCCCAGCTCTTTAAGTTGTCTTTTTTATCACAATATTTATTTCCACAGAAAAACTGGCCTGCAAAAAAAGGAAGGAATTATTACCTATGATAGATGGTGATAATATTTATCTATATAATCTGATATCTCTGAAATTTACTCTTAACATACATAAATTCTTAGTTCTATAAAGTCAGCATTAATAAACAACTGATCACAATAATTATAAATGCTCAACAAATGTGTATACAAGTATCAAATTAAAGAGCTCAATGAACTGTTTAAAAAAAAAATCAGTCATAGAATTTTTGCTCAATAGATAGATCAACTGTTTATATTTACACACAGTTTTAGTAATCCCCTGTTAGGGAATCTTACACTTTGGAAAATGGTAATACTAACAGTGTACTCACTAATCCCCTAACAGAATAAATGTATTTTCCAAAGTACATGCACATACACCTAGGTGAATCCTTTTCAATATTTAATAGTAATATCAAAATTGATATTTTTAAGTATTAACATAATGCATTTAGGTATCAGCATAAAGTGGCATTTAAAGCACACTTTAAAATGCTAGCAATTTAGATAAGCAGAATAAGTAATCAAACCTGATGCTCTAAATTTTAGAATCACTTGTCACTAAAATCAATACTACATTATTATGTCAATTGTACATTAAAACCTTTTCCAAAAAAGGAATTAATACTGATGATCCAAGGGTGGAGGGGGAAGAAATATAACAATTATTAACTTTGACAGAAAAAAAAAATCAAACTTTTATTTGTACAAACAAGTAAAAAATTTGTATCTCAATAATTTGCACCAACAGGAACTTGAACTTTTCCCCCCAAAAAGAAAACATTATCAAAACGAATTTTGAAAATTTTTGGTCCAAAAGGCTGATAAGTTTTCTATTCTTTTTAAAGATTTTATTCATTTATTTTTAAAGAGGGGGGAAGGGAGGGAGAAGGAGAGGGAGAGAAACATCAATGTGTGGTTGCCTCTTGTGAGGCCCCTACTGGGGACCTGGCCTGCAACCCAGGCATGTGCCCTGACCAGGAATCAAACCAGCGACCCTTGGTTTGCAGGCTGGTGCCCAATCCACTGAGCCACACCAGCCAGGACATATAACTTCTAAATTGGCATTTTTTACTTATTCCAAATGAATACTTTATTAAATTTGTACATGTTCAATAATGGCTCTATTGTTAAAACAGCAAAAATATTGTAACTTTATAAATCATAGCAATAGCATTTTCTCCCCTTCCCAACTAACCCTTTCTTCAGTTACACGAATTTAGAGAATGTTCATCAATTTTTTAAAAGGCACCATTATTTACCATCATCTGAAAATTCCATTCAATTAAAGTATAAAATTTTAAAATTGTGATAGACATTTCAATATATTTCATTGGTTTAGGTAAAAACAAACTAAAATGTGAACCTAAGAAAAGTTTAAAAAGCTTTAAATCTATTATTTTCCTTGTCCTCTAAAGAAGCTTCAGGGCTGATATTTATTATATAAAGAAAAAAGTCCTACTGTTTAATCACATATTCAATTTCATATCTGACATAAATATCTAATTTATGGAAGATGTATATATAAACCATAGTGATGTTATAAATGTTTGATCATTTTTAAAATGTAACCTTTATTTTCAGTTAAAAAATTTTTAAAGTTATTAGTTTAAAATTATTTGCTGCCCTGGCTAGTGTGGTTCTGTGGATTGAGTGCCGGCCAGTGAACCAAAAGGTTGCTGGTTCGATTCCTAGTCACGGCACATGCCTGGGCTGGGGGCCAGGTCCCCAGCTGGGGGTGCACAAGAGGCAACTAGGTATCAGTCACACATTAATGTTTCTCTCGCTCTCTTTCTCCCTCCCTTTCCCTCTCTCTGAAAAATAAATAAAATCATTAAAAAAATTATTTCCTAAATGTTCTTCTGTAGTTTTCAGAACATTAACATTAATTTTTATTGCAATTAAAAACACAATTATTGATACAGAGAATTTTATAGTATGATACAGTACAGAGATATTAAGTATTCAGAAGAAATTTTATGACTAGATTACAACAATTCATAGAAAAAGCATTTAATGATTGCCTAAGAAATGTCTGGTCTTTTGCTATAAGACTAAATATTTGGGTTCAATCTCAGTGAATCTCCCAAAAAATAACTAGCTTCCAAAAATTCTGTTAGGTTCAAAGTGATATTTAATTTCTACTTTCAAAATGTGGATTTGACTAGAAGACAGTAATACCAACTCATTATTCCAAAAACTGATGAAGAGAAAAACTCAAGTATTCATCCACTAATAGTTAACTTGCTATAAAATCTTTAACTATAAACATTTTCTACTTATCCTCAACTGAATGTTTTAAAGGTAAAAATTCTAAAGGTAAAAATCTAAAGCATTATATTATTTTGACCTCTACTAATAATATATCCTGAATATATCTTTTCTAATTTTACTTTTATAGATAATCATTCACTGTATACCTTATGAATAACTTACCCAATGACTTCAATTCAATAATTTAACAAAATAACCTTCTCCCATTAAAAAGTAAAATAAAAAAAAAAGAATTACCTTTTCCTGAAATTACTTCTTTTTCTACTCTCCACCTAAATCCAAACTGACAAGAAAAAAATTACATTTATGCCAGCGTACATTATTTAAATTGTATATAAATCTAAATATGGAGCCAACAATTAACATAATGCATTTATCAACCTAAAAATAAACCTAATTCCCATTATGATGGCTTTTTCTCTCCTTATAGGATTCCAGGTACTTAACAATACATTTGTACAATTACCAACTTATCTGTTAAGAAACAATCTTCTTTACTTTTAAAAATTAAGGTGCCAAGCTAAAGATACCTCAATTAATAAAAAAAAAAGTATAACCTGTTTCATAACACTGACAAAAAACAGAAAAAGAGGCGATGGTACAGGAGACAGGCAGTATACTATATATAGTCCAAGAGTGTGCAGCCTTTGGAGTCAGCCTATTTGGGTTTACTTCTTAGCTCTGCTGCTTAACACTGAAGAAGTTATTTAATCTATTTGTTCCTGTTTCCTTATATGTAAAGTAGAAGTAACATGAGTACCAACCTCTTTGGGTTAAGACATTTAAATGGGGTAACATATATCAAGTACTTAGAATAGTACCTGGTACAGAGTATACAACTGGTTAGCAAACTATGGTCCACAGGCCAGCTGTCTATTTTTATAAAGTTTTACTGAAATAGAACCACACCCACTTATTCATGGGTGGCTCTTTCTGCACAACAGCATAGTCATGAACAGGAACAAATGATGGTACCAGTCTGGGGCCCTAAAGCATACAGCTGTTAAACTTCCCTTCAGGTTCCTAAACAGAACTTTTCTTTTGTGTGGGGTGCTAAAAATGATTTTTCTCCACTGCCTTTTAAGATCTTTCACATTCATATGCTAATTTACCATAATTCTAGTTAGTAGTGTAGTTTTCTATTCAGTTTACTTTTATAATGGTTAAAAGCTCAGCTCCAATAAATGGTGATGGAAGGAGACTGAACTTGGGGTGGTGAACACACAATACAATATATAAATGATGTATTACAGAACTATATCCCTAAACCTATAAAATTTTATTAACCAATGTCACCCCAATAAATTCAATTAAAAAAGATAGTTAAGCTCCACAATCACGCAGACCCAAAGCAAGCTCTACCATTTGTTAACTAGGTCTGTGGCCTTAGGAAAGTTACTTAACTTCTCAGTCTATTTTCTTATTGTAAGAATCCTAATCTCACAGGTTGCTGTATTAGAGAGATAATTCAGATGAAGTGCTCAATGCCCGGTTAACTTTGTTATTTTATTTTTTTTAATTATTTATTACTTGAATTAGGCAATCTTGTATTTTAAATGCAAATGAGGGCACAAAATATTTCAAAATATTCTGATTAAAACCCAAAGAAAATAGCCATGTCTGTGTAGCTGAGTTGATTAGAGCGCCATCCCATTATACCAAGATTGTGGGTTCAATCCCTGGTCAGGGCACAATACAAAAATCAACCCTGGTCGGATGGCTCAATTGGTTGGAGCATTGTCCTGAACACCAAAATGTTGCAGGTTTGATCCCCAGCCAGGGTACATACCTAAGTTATAGGTTCGATCCTTGGTCGGGGTGCATGTGGGAGGCAACCATCAATGTTTTTCTCTCACATCAATGTTTCTCTCTCACATCAATGTTTCTCTCTTTCTCTCTCCCTTTCTCTCTCTCTAAACTCAATGAAAAATATATCCTCTGATGAAGATTAAAAAAAAAAAAGAAATCAACCAATGAATGCATAAATAAGTGGAACAACAAATCAATGTTTCTCTCTCTAAAAAAATCAATAAACAAATGAAAAAAAAATCTTCCCAGTCTAGAAAAAAAGAAACAAAAAATTCAAAATAACTGTTTAATTTTATTTTTAAACCTATATATATAATGTGAGGACTGCTTTCCATCCAACATATGTTGGGATGTCTATTAAAGCACAAATGTGTAACGTAGTAATTTCCAAACTTTCTTTCATTCATTAATCTATTCTACAAATAATTATTAAGCAACTCCTTGTTGGGCTTGGCGCTCTGCCAAGGATAAAGAGTGATTATTAAAATAGTATCTGTCACCATGAAGGTTTTCATCTTATAGCGGGATAAGAAATGTCACATGCAACTGCAATATGTCCTACTAGTAAAGATTACATAGAGATGTTGCCTCAGTATGTTTTTATATTCTTTCCTGAATAAAATATAAATGTAAATCATCCTGCTGATAGGATGGACTAAAATCTGGAGTTACTCAGGGCTTGGTGTTGAGCCTCTTCTCTTACTCTACCTTCTAGTACAAAAAGCTCACATATGCAAGCAATAAGAGAGAATGATCCTAAATTCCTGACAACACAAGGTTCCTTGCCATCTACTTGAACTTTTATGTAAAAGAAAAATAAACTTCTAGCTCATTTAAGCCAATGTTCTTTGGGAGTGCTGCTGTTCCTTGCAGCTGAATCTAATCTTAACTGGATCCAACCAAATGATGAAAGAAAAGGAGGAAATGGAGGTATGGGACAAAGGCTGCAATTCACTAAAAATGCCCTAAGTATCTACTATATATAGTAGGCACTGAACTAGGACCTAGTTAATTAAAAAAGAATAAAACACTGCCTTTGGGTGAATAAAACACTGCCTTTGGGTAAATAAAACTATGAGAAAATGCATTCTTACAAGGAAATCAAAGGTACTACTCTGTCTCCAGCACCTCAAACATTGTATGATAAAAAGCAGTCGTTATCTTTCCCCTTGTGGGGGGTACGGGGTAGGTGAGAAATCTCTGTATCTTCCATTCAATTTTGCTGTGAACTTAAAACCGCTCTAAAAAAGAAAATAGTCTTAATTTTTTAAAAAAGATGTCCCTCCGTCCATATTTTATATTTCTCTAGTATTTACACTTAAAACCTGAGAGTCATATCTGATTTCTTACTTGCACTAACCCTTGTATCTCACTATTCATCATGTTCTAACAGGAAAATACAATTTGAAGATTATCCTCTTTAAAGTATGATTTCCAGTAATATCCTGTGTATTTTTAAATGGAAAATACAAATATTTAATTATTTACTATGTACACATTCTCCCCTTAACTATAGTTTATTTTTTTAAGAGCCATGTGTTAATCTGTAACACTCAGCCTAGTCCTCAATAAATATTGAAAAACAATTAACAAATGAGTCACGGTTGAAAAGGCTCCTTTGTTATGTGCTCTCAGAAAGACCTATTTTTCACATTCGCCTTCCAGTATAGTAACTTCAAGTAACTCCAACTGCTGTGGTTCTTTTTGGATTTGATATGGTAATAACTAGTATAGATATGAGAGCTGGTTCACAAGAAACTGAGGAAGTCTTTGGGGTACACCAAGTACATGGGTTTGTAAACATGGTTATAAAAATGGACACTAATATTATCTAATAGAATACTGTAAAGCAACCCACATATTAAAGGCACTAATGAAAAATTAAACCAACCATGGTTCTGAGATTTAACAATTTAAATGAAAATGAAATCCTTATGATAAATTTAAGATAGCTCTTTAAATGGGTAAATAGATTATTTAAATAGGTAAATATATTATATTTAAATATAATATAAATGTACATTATCCAGACATAGATTTATGCAACATTCCCTTTCCTCTCATTTCAAACTGAGATCATATATTCTTGGGTCACCTTCTCCAGCTACAAATGTAAAATTTGAGACAGGAATAAAAATCCCTCTAATATTAACTAAAGTAAGATGTAAAGTGGGAATGAAAATCCACCATTACTAATTGGCACTGATTAGTTAATTTTACTAGAGTAGACATTTACATAACAAAAAGATGTGCATCTGCCTCTTTATAAATGGTAATCAATTTGGAAAAATATAGCCTATCAATTTCATCTGTGAAACAAAACATCATTCTGCCATGTCGAATCATTCATTATAATCACCAGAGGCTCTAGATTAGAGTCAAGATGAACCAGGACCCAGTAGCCACTTGTGTTTAATTTTAGACTTTTTTGCCTCAGCTCACAAAGAAGCACCCTTGACTGAGGAGCCCACTATAAATTCCACAGCTGCAGAGGTTAAATGGTCTAAATGATACTTCATAGAAACAGAGCAATTTAGGCTAGAATAGCATCTTTAAAAGAAGAATGTGGGGCATAACAGTATAATAAAAAGTAATACTATACTTGTATAAGAACCTTCTTTTATAAATATTTGGAAGGCATACCTTATTTTCTTTGTATCTACTGAGATCTGCTATGCAGTATTCCTTGAATAATTTATCATAGTATTTCTTTGCAAGTCTCTTCTCCCTAGATTCATAAAAAATACAAATCTTCATTTAGAAATTCAATCACAGTTTGCTACTTGGAAACAATGTCAAGTAAATAACTCATATAACTATTAATGTTTTAAAAGAGGTCTATTACTTATATATGCATAGAATATCTGAATATTAACTATTATAGTTGTTCTCTCAGGGAGAAAACCTAGAAGACTTATAGTCAGACACGAGAAAGAGCCTTACTTTACAAAGAGCTACATTACAAAGCACACTTTTTATGCTTTGTACTGTTTGGATTTTTACAATCATTTTCAGGTATTACTTTTTCCCAAGATATTTTAAAAATTTAAAAAGAAGCATATTGCAGGACAACAGACAATATTTTTTAAATGTTTTTTAAAGACAAAGTCAAACAATGAGAAGTCAGTTAAAACTGCTAAAAATTACCAAAAGAACCAAACTAGATTTAGTAATCTGAGGCATGGTTTTATGTCAACTCAGAACTGTTCTATGCAGGGTAGGGGAGACAGGAAGGAAGCACTTGATGTGTTGTGCGTCAGTGGCTAAAATTACCAGTTCATGTCCATTTCATCCTCCTCATTCCACAGGAATCTATGATTTTCTCGTACAACATCCATGTCTGTCTTGTCATTTTCCCTGGAAAATAAAACAATTTAATTTAATAAAAACACAGAATTAGTCAAAGTTAGGAGGTCAAACAGTTCTGTGATATTTTTGAATGCCTGAGTAAAAAGTAATATACAAAGATAAAGACAGTTTTATTTGTATGTGTGTATACACACACACACACACACACATTTGTAAAAACTATTTCAATATTTTTTCAAAAGGCACTGTAAAGAGTGCTACTACAGAAGCGATTTAAACGGATAAGAAATCCATCCATTTCTGACACTGGTATCAGTTATACACGTGGTGCTAGATAACCAAAGTTAGGATGAGAAACTTGAGTAAACATTAAATGGATAAGAAAAAAAGTATGACAGTAAGTTTCAGAATCTAAAAGAAGTCAGTAACACTACCCTAGTGAGATCTAATGTAAAAAAATAAAGTTTTCCATACCTCATTTTACTACAGCTTCCAAGGAAGACTGAGTAAGGAAGAGAGTTGAAGGGTATGATTTCCCTAGATGCTAACAGATTTGGGATAGAACAAGGGATTGTTGGCAAGTATAGGTCAAACTGAGAGGGGAGAGAACTTTGGGATAGATGATGTGGTATAAAGTTTTTAAGGGCTCTGCCAATTCAGAAAATTGTTAAATCAGAGGGAATAATCCACACAAAACCAAGAGGCTCTGAAAAGAAGAGCCCCAAATATAGGAAGCAATTTCACGTGTGGGAAATATTAGAGTGAGGTCTCTTGTTTGCCCTACCTTTATTTACTTTATCCTCTCCCAATGACATGCTTATTGATTTGAGAGAGAGAGAAAGGAAGGAAGGGAGAGAGGGAGAGAAACATCAATGTGAGAGAGAAACAGTGATCAGCTGCCTTTCTCAAGTGCCTCGACTAAGGACTGAATCTGCAGCTCAGGCATGTGCTCTGACCAGGAACTGGACCTCGGACCTTTAGGTTTAGGGGACAACACTCCAACCAACCGAGCCACACCAGCCAGGGCTGCCCTACCTTTTAAAAAGCAATCCCAAACACTGAGGTTTAAAAAGTTCAAAGATCCTCACAAACCACCCCCCACAAAACCCAAACCTGTATAATCAGGGACATATGTATCCTCACATAATTCTGTTATTGACAGGGGCTACTTACTGACAGAGAAATGGGGTCGATGAAAGCTACTTAGCTGGAAGCTATGGATGGTCTCTCTACCATATGATATAACAAGGAAATCAGAATGGAAAGCATAGAAAGATTACAGAATCAGACAACACAGTAACGGCAGGTCTTTAAAAGATCTCCACGGCCCCCTACAACTCTATATAAACTTCATGACACTTACCCTGATCGCCTGAAATCTTCTTTTTTGCCACCGTAGTATAAAATATAGTCATTTACAAACTTTGTATGCCTTTGATACTGAAATGTAAAAATTAAGGATTTTACTTATTCAACAGTTGTGCTTTGTCCATGACATATTAGTAAGTAGAAATAAAAAGCCTAGTATGAGTCTACTTAGTTTTTTAATATGCAAATATACACTATACACTATACATGCTTAAAAATTCAAAGATAGAAAAAGGTAAATATTAAAACTATTAAGAATGAACATTATAGAGTACAGGGATTTTCACTTTCTATGAATACTGTTTATATTGTTTTGAACATTTTCCAAGCATATACTACTCATGATAAAATATATCTCTACCTGGGGAGAAAGTTTCCTTTTCTATTGCTCAACTACATATAGCCTCATACCACCACTCATTTTAATCATCATAATACAAAAAATTATAATTTCTAAAATTAAAGGTAAGGAGTAGAGTTTACCTTTCTTTATTATAAAATACAATTTGGCTATACCAGTAATAATGAAGCCTCTAAAAAGAGAAGGCGCATCTTTTATAATATTAAATCCTAATAATAGCCTTTCAAAAAAAAGTAAATATGAGAAATCAGATGCTAATTTTTTGTATTTTCTTTTAATATTCAAAGACCCACAATCATGTTTATTTTCAGTTAAGTACAACAAGATACATGAGGTTAAAACTTTTTCTTTTAAAAAGCTTAATGGTACTCTCTCTAGATGTGAACATGCACACACTAGAACTGACCTCCTTTGTAATGATGTCTGTGACTACATCCTATTATATTAAAGATAGTGATTTAATTGATCACAATGAATACACTTCCCTAAGTGGAAACAAAACAGTTAACATTTCCAAAGAAAGAGAACAGCCAAATATCTGGACATATGGCTTTTAGCTCTTGATCTATCACTACCTGGTTAAGTGACCACAGCAAGTTACTTAAATCTTTTAGAGCTTGGGTCAGAAAACTTTTACTGTAACTAGTAAACATGCAGGCCATATAGTCTCTGTTACAACTGCTCAGCTCTGCCATTTTTGTATGAAAGTAGGCACAGATAACACCTAAATGAATGAGCATAGCTGTGGTTCCAAAAAACATCTATTTCCAAAACAGGTGGTGGGTGGGACTTTGCTTCCAAGAAGACGGAGTAGACAGAGACGTACTGATCCCTATTCCTCCCAGTAAGGACAGCTACATCCCTTGGAAATTATACGAGTTTATTTTAAAAATATAAGAAGACTCTGAAAGGTAGAGAGAAGGTATATCAGCTAGGGACCTCAGAGCCCATGGTATACCATTTTTGGTATTTTACCCTTTCTGCCCTTTTAAATCCCAGGTTTGGAGGTGCAGAAAGCTGGCAACCTGGAAATACCAACTAACACAGACCAAAAAAAAAAAAGGAAAGGAAAGAAAAAGTAAGTCCCAAAAGCCTTCTCTAACTGAATAATCAATAGAGAAGCAGTCTAACAGTATGGATAGCCTTTAAACAATAACTACTCTATTCCAGCCAAACACTCCAGAAAAAAGTGTGCCCCACCTCTACTTATGCCAGAAAAGCATACCTAGACTCTCACCTCACCAGGCTTTTAGATGCCCCAACATCTTCAAATGAATGGTGTCAGAGAAGGCAGAGTAGATGTTGAAATGCTAAAGGAACAAGGGGCAAGTGTAAGCAACTGGGTTAAGAGATAAGAGGAATAAATAAATTGTTGACAAGAAAACATCTATAACTTAAAGTATTAGAAATGATAGCAGATTACTTCAGGTTGGGAGGGAGTGTGCCTAATTGACACTGACTCCTCCAAATCCTGACCATAAGTAACACAGACCTAGAAATACTTCAGGTCTTGCTTGGCCTCTCTTTCACTCTCCAATATGCAGTAACATGGAAGGCCAGTGGTAATAGCTACTGTAATGAGCCACAGTCTTATCAAAAAGTTGAGCTGAGGCATGGTTGTAACAAGGAAGCAGGGTATAGCTTAGAGAGCCCCAACTCCTGCCTGAAAGTGGAAGCCACAGCAGACCTGAGAACAGGCCACAGACAGACCTACTTAATACAAGTTTTACAAAGACTTTAACTAGCAAAGAACCAGGTTGGAAGAGATTGAGAGTTAAAATGAGACAGAAGATAAAAGTAGTATAAAAATGATAAATGCTGAAAGGTTGGGAAAAACAGGTTGGAAAAAATATTGGCAAGTTCATGGACTTTGTAAACCTATTTATAGAACATTTGGAACATGTTTTACTATTTTTTTCTCTAAATCCTTTTTATATATTAGTAAAAGAGAACTGTACTTGAAAGTATAAATGACAAAATTCCACATCAATAAAGATTTATCTTTAAAAATAAAATATTGATCTGACTTTACGAGATTTCATTAAAAAGTAAATTTTAAAATAGTCTATTAGTTATTAAAACCTAGAAGTATAAAAAGGATACAGCATCCATAGCTATGAGATGAAACCTTCTATTTCTTGCTTCTTCCCTGTTAAGACAAATTTTATTTTAGGCAAATTCAAATATCTATATTCTAATTAATATAATCAAACCCTCAAACCTCTGAGTTTACAAAAAACATCTTAAAACAAAAAAAGTAATTTACATTGAAATACCATACCTATCCAGCAATTCTGCTGCAACCTGTTTATGGACCACCTTTTCATGTTTTTCTTTCTGAAATGGCTTTTGGAGCAGTAAGTCATCTTCAGCTGTCCTGGTTTATTAAGAAGAAAAACTATTAAAAGAGTTCATTTTTCTCAAAGGGTTTCCTACTTCTTTACATTTTCACAACTGGAACATGTTCTAAACATTTAAGTCTTAACTTAAAAGGAAATCACTGATCTTTAATAAGACATTTTATGTCTCCTTAAATTGCTTAATATCTTAATTTTATTTTATACCTACAAAATGGAGAAGATGAAACCAACAAATGTACAAGTGCTGGTGTCTGACCATCTAGGTTCCTGGGTTCAAATTCTGATTGTCATTCACTGTCTTATTTTTTTCACTATCTTAATCTTAAATAAAATTACGTTATATAAGTTCTTTGTGCCACAACCTCTCTGTTTGTAAAGATAATGAAGCTTTTTGTTACTGATAATATGGAACACGAAAGGCTGATTACAAATAATACAGACTACAGATGATTAGCTCTATATATAACCTCAGAGCAGAGAAGACTGCCCAACTAGATTTGCTCAAATTCTATTCTTACAAAGTAATATTTTTGAATAAAAAAATCTTGAAACTGTAAAGTACCATAAAATGTAATTTGTTATAATTATTTCTACTTTATTGGTTATCCATGAAGACTGAATGCCCAACAAAAAATGTTCAGTATCAACTAGTATGCCTAACATATTGCTTTCAGTGTAAAATAATAAATCAACTCTTATAAGTTTGATTAATCAGTCAACCACTCCTAAGTTAATGGGTAAAATCAAGGTTCTAAGCACTAATAGCTGAAAACCAGGCCCTTAAAGACAGAAACTCCACCAAAATGTATCAGCCTCATTATAAGGCCCAGACTGTATCTGTTGACAGATCTTGTCCCTTCCAATTCAATAAAAACTTCCATGAGTTCCTTCCCTTGACACTTGGTCTGCTCATTCACAAAACCATAAAATTGTGCCGTATCACAATCTCATCATCCACACTAACCTCCTTTTGAAGTCAAGTATTAGCAAAGGGGCCACGAACCACGCCCCATCTTAGCTATGCAATCTGCAAGAAAAAGTCCTTCTCTCCTTTCCCCTTCCATAAATCCCTTCATAGCATAAACATTTTCTTATTTTTCACACAATGGTTCTCAAATTTTTTACTCAATTCATTACAGTTTAATGAACAAAAATTCATTCAGTATAACACCATTGTCTTCACATACAAACATAATTCAAAATTTTTCAATATTTATACCTCATCTCAATCTAGAAAGGATCTGATGCAAAGATCAATAAAAAATTACCTTTTTTTCCTTTTGCTAGATTCTCCACCATGTTCTTCATCACTAAAATCAGAGTCATAGCCTCCATGACCATGCATCTGTAAAGTATAAAGTCAGCTGCTTAGCACTTAAGTTGCCCACTGTTCAGGAAACAGAACAGGTCAAATGTAAGTTATATTTCAAAGTCACAATAGTTTTAAAGGATAGTGGTGGATATATCGCTGTCCCTGAGCTATCTACACATCTAAAACTTTCACTTTGAAATAACACACTTACCTTCAGAAAATGAATAAACAATTTTCACCATTTGGTCAACAAGAGGCTAGTCTTTGACCCTCTTCCACTGAAAACTAGGCCTTGAAGCTGCCATGTGACTGCATACAAAGTTCAGCAATGCTTCACATTACACTTGCTATTTATTTATCATCAACTTTGTTGCAGATATTATGCTAGGTACTTTACAAACACTGCTTCTACTTCTGCAATTTAGGAACTATTATCTCCATTTTAGAGATGAAGAAATCAAGAGCAAATGAAGTTAAGTACATCAATTACATAGTGCAAATAGGTGGTACTTGATTCTTAAGCCCATGATTTCAGAGATTGCCTCTCTGGAACAGGCTAACATTTTGATTATTATATTCCATTAGACTAGCTGCATTTGTGAATAGTACATTATTGATGAAAATTTACCTCTTTTTTTCAACATGTGGAGATTTCCTTTTTTTTTTTTTTAACCTAGTTTTTTCAAGGTAAATACCTCGCCCTTTGGCCTGGTCAACCTTATTCTGTTCCATTTTTTAAAACTGAAATTCTCAGAAATACTGAAAGATTTCAATTGTCACTAAGTTGTGTTGGAAGCGGCTCCTAGTTTCAGCATTATATTGAATTTGGGACACATATTAATGGAGGATAGATAAATTATTTGTCTTTTTATATCATAAATACCTAATTCACATGGTTTAAAGAAACCAATGCAGGTCAAATGATATATACAATTTTTTAAACTTAATATTCACTGAAGCAAGTAAAGCAAGAAAAAGAGGAAAGAACTCCCTAAACTTCATTGCACAAGACCTAAGACAAAAGATATGTTTCTAGTCCTGGGTACCTTGAAGAAATTATTTTATCTCTTTGGGAGTCATCTGCTAAATAAGGTGGCTACATCAAATAATCCTTAAATCCTATGAGTCTATTATCTTCTACTTCCAAGCGTAGGTGTATGTGTGTATACCTCCTTTCCCTGTCTCACAAAATTCTAGAGGAAGGCACCAGCCAAGGTTTGAGGTGAAGGTTATATGGCCACAGTTTCAACTCTACCTAGCTTACATCCGTCTTCACCTCATAGACACACCTGGATCTCACACCCTCTATCATGTCAATTCCTTGCTCCACCTATCACATCTGTTCAAGTCATACCACCCGCTCCTTGTCTGACGACCTCACTCGCACATCTTGATGGGGGACAACCGCTGGGTGCTGCTTAGAGGTATGTTCTGGGATCCGCCCACCAGAATGCAAATCCTGGCCCTTCACATTTCATTTGTCTTTTCTTTGAGCAGATTCTATAACCTGGGAGCCTGAGCTTCCCCATTTACAAAAGGAGGCTACTGAAGAGTACCAGTCTCACAGGACTCGAAATTGAATTACCACATATAAAGGGTTTTAGAACAGCATCTGGCACAGTAAAAACCTGTAACTGTTAACTATTAGTACCATCATCTTGTTACCGCACCCCACAACACCACCTCCTCCCGGCTTCCCCTCTCCCATTTCTTTCTCCCGTGGCGGTTTCATCCATCCCATACTCATACCCATCTCCACTCCGTAGTTGCACTAACATGCTCTCACTCACTTCACGCTACGAATATACTGACAAAGGTCGAGAGAAATTAGAGAAAGGAGACGCCGAATGTCCCCAGAAGCTATCAAAATAATAATAATAATAATAATCAACAAGTAGCATAGGAGGTACAAGTTCCAAGTCCTTCTCTCCGACGCCAAATACACTCACGACCCTTCTTACACACCCCTTCCCCGCCTCCCTGCTTTGCCAAGTTCGCCCGCTGAGTCGTCTTTTTCTGCTTTCTTGGCAGCTGCAGCGACGACCCACGGCCTGAAAGAGCCGCTGCAGGGCCACCCCGGGCCGCCGAGGCAGCGCTGCTTCGCCACGGCTAGCGATGCCACCGCCCGCTCCCCACCTCTCCTTACGGGTCCTGACAGGGCCCTGCTTCCGGTCCGGCTCGGCCGCGCGTCCCACTTTAATGGCACCGTCCCCGGAAGTCCCCAATTTGTGCTACAGCCAGAACATTTCCGGGAAACAAAGGCGGCGAAAGAACAGGGCCGGTAGGGGAAGCAGAGGCTACCTGCTGTCTCGAAGTCGCATCCCTCAGTTTTTCCTTTGGGTCTCTTTCCCTTACCGTATCTGGAGCGCCGTTTCTAATATTGTGTGGCACTGCTCTAAGTCCACACTCCTCATTTTTAAAAACTCTGCTCGAGTATCACCTGCCACCCGCTTCCTAGTAACCTTAGTAACGCCGCCTCGGAGCATCCTTGCCAAAAGGCTGTGTCTCTGATCTGCTTTTCTCCCTTCTCTCTCCCAAACCCAACCCCCGCGCCCAATAAAACCGTTCTCATAATTAGAACAAAAATAACTTTCCTTCGTTTTACCACCCACACAAGAAACACCATTCCAAATGCAGTGCTGGTGGCAGAGGAGCTCATCAAAAATGTAAGGAGAGGAAGACTAGAGAATAGGGGAGATTTTACGGGGTTGCGGGTTCTCTGCAGAAAAGCGACCTGACACGTGCTAAAAGAGATCCAAAACACTCCCCCCACTTCCACCCCCCCAAAAAGGAAGGAAGAGACGCAGGAAGGAAAAATTATTTTACGCTCCACCAGGTTATCACTGTATTTTACCTTTTCTACATTGATGCTTCGTTCTGCTTTGCAGCCTAATGACTGGATTTATGTCTTGTCTCTGCCTGGCTGATGCTGTTCATCTTTGCTTCCTCCTCAGTACCCAACACGGTTCCTTGTAAACCACAAACACTAATTAAATATTTGTTGAATTGAACTGGCACACCACTGACCTTAGAGAAAATCTTGGCACTTAATGCGAACTCATCATTTTACATCTTTTACACTACACAGGAAATATCCTTATTGGTTTAAGTCCCCCTTCTATCTCTGACAGTAAATAAAAGGTATATCCTGCTTTACCCAGTGGAGTGACTATGGCCTTAAAAATCTAAGTTAAATTACTGTAAATTCAGTGACTTCAAAATGCAATCTGATTATACATCAATAAAAAGCATTTATTCAAAAACTTCAAAGCATTAAGAAGCCTCACAATTTAATAATATATATTAAATTATTTTGTCAAGCAGTTCCCTTTTTAGTAAATATCTAAAAATATATATTTAGTTCTTTACTTATCATCAATAAAATCAAACACACCTGTACCTTGTACATACTTAGTTTACCTTCTACCAATATTTGATGTTTAATAGTATTTATCTCCCATTCTTAGTATATTTTTGTCTGTTGCTTTATTTTACCCTTACAACAAGCCTGTTCTGCTGTTATGAGCCCAATTTTGTATATGAGAAATAGAAGCATAGAGCTTATAGCCACAGACCTAGTGAGAGTCTAGAACCAGAGATACTTCTCTATTTGCAAGACCCAGTTTGCTGTCTCTGTCTCTGTCTCTTTCTGTGTCAATTTTGGTCTCTGTTTCTCTCTTTTTAACATACCGAGAGTGTGGGAAGTAGCTCCTGGTTCTAACATTTTAAGAATTTCAGATCTGTTGCCACCAGACCATTCAGCTTTTTTCCCTTTGAGGCAACAGTTATTGAAAGAGAGAAAACAGAAAATAATTGTTAGGTGTAGGTCACATGATCTGAACTAAAAACAGTTAATGCAGAATAGAAAACCTGCCTCATCAGGAAATCTCAAGTTAGCAAAGACAGCTCAACAACTATGAAAAACACAAATACTGGTATGCATTAAGTGCCTGCTTTGGGCAGAGCGGTATCCTTCATCATTAGGGTTACAAATATGTAAAAGCCACTCCTTATTCTTGAAAATTGACTGGTAAGACGATATAGAATAATAACAATTTAGTCTATCATATGCCAAGTGCCTAGTAAATGGCATGAACCTGTGGTTCCCCATCTGTGAAATGTTATTTCAATTGACATGAAACTTTAAATGTGCACAAAGGCTGTGTATGTGGTGGAGGTGACAGAAGCTGGTCCTCATTCCTCCCCATCTGTTCATCTTTATTGCTTTCCCCACCAAAGAAAGCTGCTCTAGAAAACAGTACAGTAAAGAGAAATACTTCAAAGTCAGCCAGACCTGAATTTAACTCGGGTCTGATAATATCTAGGAGATCCTGGGCAAGTTATTTAATTCTCTGAGTCTTAATTTCCTTATCTATGAAATGAAGATAATAGTAGTAGTATCTATCTAACTGGGAGGTTGAAGAGGTTTCAAATGAAATGATGCAGCCAAAATGCTTAGCACAATGCCTAGTTCATAATAAATATATCATAAATGCTACTTGAGGAAAGAATCAGATTACAGGCATTCTTTCTTGAGAATAAGTTTAACAATTAACTGCTTCTTGAATATGGTCCAGAAATGAATCCATACATATATAATCCCATGATTAATGGTACAGGTTTAACTTTAAACTTTTCAATAAATAGTTCTGGGTCAATAGAGTAATACGATAAAAAAAAAAACAAAGAAAACCTTGATTCCTATCTCATACCATGCACAAAAGTTAATTTCAAAAAAATTTTTATGATATTTCATGATATTTTCTTTAGGGTGGGAACATTTTTTTAAATAGGAAACACAAACAGCTAAGCATAAAGGGAAAAAATAAATTAAGGACTTGTTCATTTAAAAGACTTTATTAAGAAAGTGAAATTTAAGTCTTAAGTCTCCCACAGGATGGGAGAAAATATTGCAGTATACATATTCAGCACATTATCAGCACATAAAAAGAACTTTAAAAATTATTAAGTAAAAGGCATAAACCCAATAAAAAATTAGCAAAAGGCAATTAAAAATAGATACTTTAAAAAAAGATATTAAAATGGCCAATGTGCATCTATACTAGTTATCAGAGAAATGCAAATTAAGAATACAATGCACATTATCACACACCCACCAGAATGGCTAAATGGAAAAGAGAGAGCTAGTGCTGATGAAGCTATGACAAGACTTAGCTCCTACATGCTGCTGGTGGGAGTGTAAATTGGAACAACCACCTTGGAAAAGGTGTTTGGTAGTACCTACTGATGCTGAATATATGTATCCTATGTCTCATATATTCCAATCCTCAGTGTATTTTCAACAGAAAAGTGTACATTTGTTCATCAAAAGACATGTACTAGAAAGCACTAGTTATAAATGACAGCAATATTGGTAGGTCAAAAACTGGAAGCAACCCAAATGTCCATCAGCATTGGAATTATTAAATAAATGTAGTTTATTCACACAATGGAATACTATACAGCAATAAAAATGAATGAAGTACAATTATATGGAACAACATGGATGAATCTGAGCAATACAATGCTCAGCCAAAGAAGCAGTACATATGCAAAAGAATACATGCAGCATGATCCCATTCATGTAAAGGACAAAAGCAAAAGTTATCTGTCAAGTCAGAATAGTGGTTTTTCTGGTGGCTGTAGGGGAGAAGACTGGAGGCCGTGGGGGCTGTGGAGGAGGGCGATGCTTTTAGGGACATGGTAATGTCCTATTTCTTGATCCTGGCATTCATTACATGAGTGGTCCATTTACACCTATCATCTGTACATTTTATATATGTGTTATATTTCAATAAAAAGTTTACATTTAAAACCTTAACTGTTCCTAGAGGTTTTTAAAACTTTAATTCCAATTGGTAAATGGATGTGTTGGTGACTGAAGTAATTTCAGGTGTGACAGGACAGATTGGGAAATGCTCAGGTGGGATTTCCTGGGGCTTCGGAAATTATGCCATATAACTGCTTACATAGTCAAAAACAAATTTCCTGTTGGCTTTGAGACAGAGGCAGACTGGGGGCTCTGTAAGTGTTGAGAAAGACTCTAGTCAGCACCCAAAGGGCTGAAAGCGCCCTGACCTGCACTTCCTGTACATTTATAAGCCAGAATTTGGCAGAAGGCAGCCCCACCACCTCTGCAGTAAGGCTCACTCCATGAATAGAGACACCATCTAACAGCTATCTTTTGCAAGCTGGTCAAAGGTCAGTTACTTGCTTCTGTAAGTGCCAGGAGGAGGCTGCCAGAGTGTGAATGCTGTGGCTGAATGAACACTGTGAAGCTAAGTGGAAAGACAGCAATATACCACTTAGCCAAATGAATTAATTGTCATTGTTAGTCCTGCTCCCAGGAGGCAAGAACAAAGACAGGATGTCGATAAAGCCCCTCTCTGAGGCAGTTGTGGATCGAGTGCCTTGTGATTAAGCAATAGGGGGACACCAGGTCAGATGAGATGAGAAGTAGAGACCAGGAACACTAAATGTCACCGGAAAACTGATGCACTTGTTTTTTGTCATATAATGTCCTTGGGTTTAGGGATTCCACTCTTCACTCAGAAATGTGCAAGTGGATTCACTTCACTCAGAAATATGCAAGTGGAGAGACTCACGGTACTAATGAACGTTGATAGGTGTCATACCTCTAGGTCCTTCCTCGAAGGCTGGCTAGGCCTTGGCCTATAATCACAGAAAAGATATAATCCCTCCCCCCACATCAAGGTTCAAGTTCTATGTGGGACACAGAAATACATTGTTACAGTACGATGCTGTAGGCAGTAATAGGAATAGTCCCAGAAGGTTGGGGAAGCACCAGGGTAGGGCCCCTAGCCCTGAGAGAAGGAAGACAGGACACTTTTGGGAGACAGAGGACTTCATGTTCATGTTCAAAATGCCTCAACCACAGTTTTAATTCTGTGTGACAAACTGCACTGACTTCGCATCCAAAGGGAAGGGAGGGATAGCCTCCCAGACCTGCCGTATTCACCAATGATTCCAAGAGCCTCTCTCTTTTATAAAAGATGTAAGCAAGCACCAAGTAAGTGTGGGCCATATTGTAGAGGGAGTCAGGGCTGACATCAAGGACGAAACGAAATGTTATCTGCCCTGCTGCAGGTGTTGAGACGCTATCTGCCCTGACTAATGCTGTAAATGTTTCTCTCCCACTTCTGTAAGCCCCTTCGTGCCAAATCTATACTACTCCTCCCAATACCCTCCCCTGCTTAGCCCAGCATAAAAGGAATGCGGGGCTATTGTTCTGGGCTCAGAATTTGGAGTTTGTCTCCTCTGG